>BOPP01000066.1:2389931-2426173 GCA_017312745.1 Gryllus bimaculatus | reverse complement strand
GGTGGGGCGGTGGGTGGAGGACAATGTGGAGGATGGTGGTGGGGTCGACTTGAAAGATCGGCGGGGGCCGAGAGGATAAGAGTGCGGGGACGTGATGAGTGCGCGCGAGCGAGTGGGAGGGGGCTAGAAGTAAATGAAAGGGGAACGGTGTGGCATGGCGGATCGAAGCAGGGATCGGCGGCGATGAAAAATCAACGGAAGTTCGGAGCAGGCGGAGCGGTACGGGAGAAGGCCGCGTTAATTCGGAGGCCACACACGCCGGCGCGGCCCGGTTCCGTCGGGGCTCTATGCTGCATCGGCTAGATCGAAATCCTGGCGCCTCGCCGGACGAGGATCCTCGCAGAGCGCCGTCGCCGCCGCACCGCCGCGCGTTGGAACGTGCGCTCGAACCCAGCTCTTTCCAGTTCTCTATCGAGGAGCCAACGGTGGTGGTGTATTTGCGCGCTCCTTTATTTTACTAGGTAATTTCAGCCGCAGTCTGAAGGAGACTAAGTACAGACAGAATTTATACACACACATCACAGCAAACACACATATATAAAAGTTTTAAATTAAAATCTAATTAAAATAAAAGTTAATAAATTCATTAAACTCTAATACAAGAATCCAAACGACTGAAAATTCGGTATTTTATTATATAAAATTGTTGTGTACCCTATTATAATATATACACGGAATCCAAGCCCTGTTCCATTGCGGCGAAATGTGTAAATAAGCCGTTTCTAACGAGGCGTTGTATTGATAAATACAATTCACGAGCTCATTCAAATGAGACTCAAACACATAATTAAAACACAACCAATATTGTGAAGAATACCGTGTGAGTGTTTTACATGCGTTGGGCGTTGTTTTGAACTAGGCACGCTCGCCCGGGCAGGCGTGTTGACAGGGCTTGCCCTTCTGGGAAGCAGCTCACCGGGGGGGCATGCGAGCTAAATCCGTGGCAGGAGCGATTTCATAAGACATGGACCGTTTTAGCACAAGTGTTGGCAACATAACTGAGGTTCTTTGGTCCTTAAGCCCCATGATCTACTCCTTCATTCGTTCGTTTGCAGTTGGCTAACTTGTAAATGCACGCCTTCCTTTGTCGTGCTCGGTCCGAAAAAAATATGTCCCGAGAGAACATAATGTGAAATTAGGAGTGCAGCACTAACTGTGCTCTTCTTACAATTCAATTTTACTACATTACAATTCTCAATTTCTTTTTGTGTGATAAGCATTATGTTTATTTAAATACCGAGTATTGAATGGCAGATGCGTATTGGCGGCAAGTGCTTCCTGATACTGTGCGGCAAAGACTGCAGGCTGTGATCGAGAACGTTCGCTGCTTTGCATTTCTTCAAATTAGTATTTTTTATATAAAGACACAAGTCGTGAAACCATGGGAAGCAATCATGCCTTCAATGCAACGTAAACAAAACAACCACGCTGTGTCGCCCCGCCTCATTATCACGAACCGCTATTTCGGCCATGACCATGGCATAGGCGAATTTCCCCGTGCACACACCCGCCGCGGGATACGCCACCAGAAGTGATTTCTACAGCGATGGCAAGTTCTAGCGCGTGCGCCTTCTGCTCAGTGATTTATTCTATGTGTGGATTGGAATCCAAAACAGCTGAAAACATATTTTGAGCGCCAGAATGGAGCCTTTGTACTGCCTATTCTATGTTTGTTGTTATATGCCTAGTGTTAATTTCTTTTATTTTTCGTGACAACAGGAGCTCGTAGCAAACTACGCGCGCTGTGCGTACACTCTAATAATCCTTATTGTTATAAAGCTCATTGGTATTTTTTTATAAGTAAACTTGAATGTAATATGGATAGAAACAGAGGTAATAAAGCTGACTCTGGTCCCGCCTGCCTCCGGGGATCAACGCTACCCGTGGCCATATCAGGAGCCGCCGCTGCGCGTACAACGTCAGCGGCACGTTCCTGCAACGGCGGTATGGTTGTGAAGTCTCGGCCCACGACAGTTGCTCCGATCGGCCGCTCGTTCCGGGACGTTCTTATCTGCGTCGGACGTATCCCTCTTGGTCATTAATTGTCTATTTTCTAAATCCAAACGACGCCTAAGCTATGTCAGCTTGGGACGGATTTTTAATAACACTCTCTTTCGGTTAATTTGAAAGTCCTTGCGGCACGATGTGTCACAATCGCGCGCAATTGTTCAGGACTATGCTGCGAGTAGCAATACGTCAATAATAGACGAAAAAGGTTGACGTACACAAAAACTATTGGCGCGCGCACTCGCTGTCTGCATAAGAGCGGCGCCAACGACCAACCCAAGCAGCACGAGAAAGTCCATGTCGCTCGTATGCGGCCCGAAGAATTTTCGGCACTGGGTTCTTAGTGTAAATGGTAAAACCCTGTCTGAAGATCCTATCTTTCAGGAAGAACAGCTGTCGCGGCGAGGGATACGTCTCTGAATTACGATTTGATGTGTTCATTGTTTTAGGCGAAACTGTAGCCGGCCGCCACGCCACAAGAGACCTGCGTGCGCGAAGGAGCAGAAGAACTTTCTGCGTGCAAGGCAATGTGCGGCTCAGCTGCTTTGGACCTGAGAGGCGAGTGCTCCAAGAACAGCGCGTGGGTCTACCGTCGATAGTGCCGGGCGAGAGTATGTTGTTCTGCGCTGGGATTCAGTAACTCTGACGGATAAACTGTTGTTGATTTGTATTCATGCTTATTTTCTTGTACATAAATTTGGCCTCACAGCGAGGCCGACCCATGCCCGCAGGAGCCGCCCGGCCCCGAGCCTTAATCACGAGGCCGGGCAGAGGCTGTCGAGCAGTCGCCCGCCGCGTTTACCCGCCTATCCAATTTCCTCAAGACTTCCGGGATGTTATGGCGCCTTCGCGCACTGGCTCGCTTTTCTCCGCCTTCGCTCCGTCGCCCGCCCACACCACCTTTTCTCGTACACCCGCTCTCCATTCATCACCACCCTTCATTAAAACTTCATGCATTACCCTCCGTTTTCACCTCACCTTCCACTACAGTCTCTCATTTACCGTTATTCATTCACAACACCGTCCACCCATTCGTCATCTCACCGTCATACTTCTTCCTCTTCATCTTATTTCAATTAGCTCTCTATTTAACCTATTTTATTTTATTATACGTTCAAAAACATCTCATATGCTCTTCATCACTGCTTCACACTTCACCTCCATTCAAACCTCATATGAATCTCCCATCTTCATTCAACCTTTCAACATTGACCCTAAACCCTTCGCTTTTCACCTTTAAGCATACCACTATTCTACTCAGCTTACCTATTTTATCATTCAACCTATCTCCCGTTCAAATACCACACACACACAACCACCACTCATCCACACCACCAAACATTATAGTGTGCAGAAGCAAAATGCGTGTTGGAGAATGAGGAGAAATGATGTCCTGGAACAATAAAAAATGGTTGTTCCGGAAACGTACATATAATATAACACGGGATTTTTTCTTCCTTGTCGATGACGTCAGCAACGTCGTAAACATTACGCACTAAGAGACTTGACGTAGGCGCAGGCTTCGCGAATAAGCGGAATAACACAATAGTCTTTGTATTTTTCAGCGGAAATCGCAAAACTGTTCATGTTTTTGCATTTCATCTGAGTGTTGTGATTTCTAAGAAACACCAATGGCCGCGCAACACGGCACGGAGTAGCCTTCAGTTTTCTTCTCAATTTAGCGCTTAACAGATTAGTAATATAGATCTATATATTAGTAATGTAGACAAAATAACTAGTAATGAATGTATTAACTATAATAATAATAATTAAATTATATTTTTATTATTATCCATATTATTATATTATTATATTATTCGTTATTATTATTATTATTATTATTATTCTGAGAAAAAGAAGAACTGTAATATCGCAGCAAGTGTTTCCCTTAAGGTTCGTCTCTCGCACTAGGTAAACGCCCAGCTGCGCTGGCGCGGCGGGGTGTGACATGCGGGCCCAGCGAGTCGCGAAACTGACAGAGGGAGCAGCTGAAGGAGGCGCGCGGCGCGCGGCGCGCGCGCGGCGGCGGCCGGCGCGCGGCGCCGGCGGCGGGGCGGGCGGCGGCGTGCGGCAGCGGCGGCTAGGCCGGCCGAGGAGAGTCGCAAGCAATCACAGCGCGCCGCGATATATATACATATATATATCGAACAGATAGATACAGATCTCGCGGTCGAGATGGCTAATGTCCAAATTATTCATGAGGAAAGCTAATGATGTGAAAATAATTAAAATAAACGGATCTGGGTGACTCACTGACGATCAGGAGACAACTTCTGTAAACATAGGAACTAAAATGTCGGTAGCGTTGTGTGTAATTTAGGGTGAATAAAGCAGGTTACCACAAGGATCCTGCTAAGATAAATGGCAAGGCTACTGATTGGTTGGGTATGTTCGTCACGGAACTTAATATGCCCTTCACATCTTTCGAATGGATCGAATCAGATTCAAACCTTTGCCGTCACAAAGATCAAAGCTTAATGGTCGGGGTTTTAAATTAAAATTCTGATTAAAAATAAAAGTTAATAAATTCAGTAAACCCTAATCAACAAAAATTCCAAACGACAGATATATTTGGTAGTTTATTATAAAAATTGTTGTTACCCTATTATAATACATACACAGATCCAAAGCCCTGTTCGCATTGCGGCGAAATTGTGTAAATAGAGCGCGTTCTAACGAGGGTGTATTGTAAATACAATTCACGAGTCTCATTCAAAATGAGACTCAAACACTAATTAAACACACCAATGTGTGAGAATACGTGTGTAGTGTTTTACATGCGTTGGGGTGTTTTGAACTAGGTACGCGCCAGGGCAGCGCGTGTTGACAGGGCTCGCCACTTCTGGGAAGCAGCCGCCGGCCGGGGGCTGCGAGGCAAATCGCTGGCATAGAGCGATTTTTATAAGAATGGACCGTTTTGACACCTAGAGTTGGCAACATAACTGAAGGTTCTCTGGTCCTTAAGCCCATTTGACTCTACTTCCTTCATTCGTTCCTTTGCAGTTGGCTAACTTGTAAATGTACGCTTCCTTATGTCGTGTCCTCATCCGAAAAAAATATAGTTCCCCGAGAGAAATAATTGAAATTAAGAAGTGCAGTACTACTGTGCTCTTCTGAACAAATTCATTTTATAAACATTACATTCAATTTACTTTTTGTGTGATAAGCATTATGTTTATTTAAAAACCGAGTATTGAATGGCAGATGCGTATTGGCGCACGTGCTTCCTGATCCTGTGCGGCAAGATGGCGAGCTGTGATCGAGAACGTTCCGTGCTTTGCATTTTCTCAAATTATATTTTTATATAAACACACAGTCGTGAACCATGGGAAGCAATGATGCCTCAATGGCAACCGTAAACAAACACAAACACTGTCGCTCGCCCGCCTCATTATCACGAACCCGGACTTCGCCATACCATGGATACGGCGAATTTTTCCCCGTGCAACACACCCGCCGCGGGATACGCCACCAGAAGTGATTTTCTACAGCGATGCAAGTTCTACTGCGTGCGCCTTCTGCTCCAGTGATTATTCTATTGTGTGGACTTGGACATCCAAAACAGCTGAAAACATTTTTGAGGCCGAAATGGAGGCCGCTTTGTACTGCCTATTCTATGTTTTTGTGTATATGCCTAGTGTTAATGTTCTTTTATTTTGTGACAACACGGCAGTCGTAGCAAACCTACGGCGCCGTGTCGTACATTCTAATAATCCTTTATTGTTATACCTAGCTCATTGTATTTTTTTATATGTAAACTTTCAATGTATATGGATAGAAACAGAGGGTAATAAAGCTGACCTCTGGTCCCGCCTGCCTCCGGCGGATCACGCTACCCCTGGCCAATCAGGAGCCGCCGCTGCGCGTCACCACGCAGCGACGGTTCCTGGCAACGGGCGGTAGTTGTTGTGACCGTCTCGGCCCACGACAGTGCTCCGACTGAGCCCGCTACGTTCCGGGACGTTCCTTATCTGGTCGACGTATCCCTCTTGTGCAGTTATTGTCTTATTTTCTAAATCCAAAACGATGCCTTAGTATGTCAGCTTGGACGTGGGATTTAAAACACTCTTCTTTCGGTTAATTTGAAATCCTGCGGCGACGATGTTGTCACAAACGCGCCGCAATTGTTCAGGACTATTGCTGCGTAGTAGCATATCGTCATAATAGACGAAAAAGGTTGACGTACACAAAGAACTATTGGCGGCGCGCATCGCTGTCTGCATAAGGAGCGGCGCCAACGACCACCCCATAGGCAGGCACGAGAAAGTCCACATGTCGCCTCGTATGGCGACGCCGAAGAATTTTCGGCACTGGGGGTTTAGTGGTAAATGGTAAAACCCGTCTTGAAGATCTATCTTCAGAAGAACAGCTGTCGCGGCGGAGGGATACTTCTCTGAATTACATTTGATGTTCATTTGTTTAGCGAACTGGTGCCGCCGCCACGGCACAAGGAGGCTGCGTGCGCCGAAGGAGGCAGAAGGAACTTTCTGCGTGCAAGGCAATGGTGCGGGCTCAGCTGCTTTGACTGAGAGGCGAGTGCTCCAAGGAACAGCGTGGGGTGTACCGTCGGATAGTGCCGGGCCGAGAGTATGTTGTTCTGCGACTGGGACTTAGTACATCTGACGGATAAACTGTTGTTGATTTGTATTCTATGCTTATTTTCTGTACATAACATTTGGCCCTCAAGCAGCTAGGGCCGACCCACTGCCCGCCAGGAGCCGCCCGGCCCCCGCGCCTTAATCACGAGGCGGGCAGAGGCTGTCGACAGCGCCCGCCGCCGTTTACCGCCTATCCAATTTCCTCCAAGACTTCCCGGGATGTTATCGGCGGCCCTTCGCGCACTGGCTCGCTTTCCTCCGCCTTCGCTCCGTCCGCCCGCCCACCCACCTTTTCTCGGTACACCCGCTCTCCATTCATCACCCACCCTTCATTAAACCTTCATGCATTCACCCTCCGTTTATCACCTACCTTCCACCAGTCTTCCATTTACCCCTTATTCATTCACACACCGTCCACCCATTCGTCATTCAACCGTCATACTTTCTCCCTCCGTTCATCATCTACCTTCCACTTACTCTCTATTTACCTATTTTTATTTTATTATACGTTCACAAAAACATCCATATACTCTTCATTCACGCTTCACACCTTCACCCTCCATTCAACCTCATATGGAATCTCCATCTTCATTCAACCTTCAAACATTGACGCTAAACCCTTCGTTTCACCTTTAAGCATACACTATCTACTCACCCACTACCCCTCATTTATCCATCAACCCTATCTCCGTTCAAATACACACACACACACACCACCCTCAATCCACCCACCAACATTAGTAGTGTGCAAAAGCAAAAATGCCGTGTGGAGAATGAGAAAAATGATGTCCTGGAACAATAAAAAATGGTTGTTCCGAAACGTCACATATAATAACACACGGATTTTCTTCCTTCCTTGTCGGATGACGTCAGCAACGTCGTAAACAGTTACGCACTAAGAGACTTGACGGTAGGCGCAGTTCGCGAATAAGCGGAATAACACAATAAAGTCATTGTATTTTTCAGCGGAAATCGAAACTGTTTCATTGTTTTTGCATTTCATCTGAGTTTCTGAATTTCTAACGAAACCACCAATGGCCGGCCAACACGGCCACAGAGTGCTTAGTTTTCTCTCAATTTTAGCGCTTACCAATTAGTAATATAGATTATATATTAGTAATGTAGACAAAATAACTATGATAATGATATTTATAATAACGATAATAATAATATTAATATTATATTTATTACTATCCCATATTATTATTATTATTATTATTATTATTATTATTATTCTGAGAAGAAAAGAAGAATTGTAAATATCGCAGCAAGTGTTCCCTTAAGGTTCGCTCTCGTCACAGGTAAACGCCGCAGCTGCGCTGGGCGCGGCGGGGTGTGACTGCGGGCGCCAGCGAGTCGCGAAATCGACAGAGGCAGCAGCGAAGGAGGCGGCGGCGGCGGCGGCGGCAGCGGCGGCTAGGCGGCCGAGAAGAGATCCGCAGCAATCACAGCGCCCCGGCGCGCCAGCCGGCGCTTGTGCCATGTTTGCGCAGCCCCCAGGGGGGGGGCGGCAGGGGGCGGGAGGCGCGAGTAGGTCGCCAGGGGCCGGCCTGATCGAATATCGCGATTTCCAACGCGCCGTCGCGCCTCGTCTCGCCGCGCCGCGCCGCGCCCGAGGAGAGCTCGCCTTCGTCCCCGTTCGTGGCAGCCCCCAAGGCGCCGCGTAGGGTCCTCTTTTCCCCGCCGCCTCCCCGCGGGCGCCCCGCGCGCTCCCCGCTTCCGTGCGGCGTCTCTCTCGCGCGTCCCCGCCTCCGACACCTTCGCTCCGCTCTCGCTTGCACCTCTTGTGTCTGTGCTTGCCTTCCTACGGGCTCTGGAGACGCACAGTCGGCAGCGAAGTCTACTGCCGTTTCTTTGTTGTTGTTTTCTTTTTACACTTCAGAACTGGCGATCAACATATACAAATTGTGCAATAAATAATTGTTTGTATGCACATGTCGCCTTCGATGACCCGAAATGGCTGTTATATATAAAATTATTCACATAAATTTATTCACCGAGAATCTTAAACAAATTTATTCCTCTTGCATGTTACGATATGCCTCTACGAATCCCTTTTCTCCCCCGTTTTCTTTCTATTTTTCTCATACACCGCTCCACTACAGCATCGCAACTCCTTCGTCTCATAATCAGGCACCTCTGGCTTTCCTCCCTGTCTCCCCCCTCTCTTTCTTTCTCGCACCTCTTGTATCTGACTTTAGGTTTCTACAGGCTCTGAAGACGAGAATTTTCTCCTTTGTTTTTCTATTCTTTAAAACCACTGACCGACATCTTGTTACAAATGTGAATATGGGATTTTTTAAAGATTTCATCGTTACATCTCGATGAGACGAGAACCGTCCTCGCGGAATGGCATGTAAATACATATTTCACGTAAAATGATTCACTGCGATCTGAAATACATTCATTCGGCCACATGTAACGTTTCGGCACGCCTACTTCCCTTCTCTCTTCGCTTTTTTGCTATTGCTCATTGCCGCGCTTTCGTGGTGCATCTTACACACTCGCTCTCGACTGGAGCACTTTCGTCACGCCCTCGCTAGCACCCTTGTATTGCTGCTTAGCTTGCTACTGCCCATGCAACACACCTCCCTGACGCACTTCCAATATTCGGACCATTCTTCATTTGCAAATTTCTACTGTCCTGTCTGCACTTGCCACTCATTTACATGCATTTACTCACCAAATTATGATCAATCCATTTTTCTTCAATTTACTTAGCAATTGTAGTTCAGTTCTCGAAATTCAGATAAGTAATGTTTATCTGTTTTCGATATAAAAAAAATTAATGATCCAAATAATTTTTAATTCAAATTATTCACGGAAGGTTATCCGAATTCGTTTGACTAAGCTTGGTTTGCTCATGTTATTTTCTATTATTCGCCAAAAAAATAATTGCGACAAAACACCCAGCTTATTTTTTTTCAGTTTTTCATTTTGAACATCACAAGATTTTTATAAAAAATACTATTTTCCCCTTTATCTTCATTGATGAAGTCATAGGTATTCTTTCCAATTTCTCACTTTGATCTCGGCATATTTCATTATTTCCAGATGGGCGATCATAATTCACGTTTAAAGAATTAAATTCTACAGACTGTGTCAGCAATTACAAACTCCGAGCAATCTATAGTTGTCTTCCGCCTAAGACAGTGCATTCTATTAGCAAGTCTTCCGCATACCGCAGCGGTAAGGCAGACATTCTCAGAGAAACAACCGTCAAATGGGTCGCAGTGGCACAGACGTAGACGGTGAATGATAGAAATGTAAACAACTTGTTTGATTAAGGCGCTATAAAACATTTAAGACTTACTGTTGATTGCAGGCAAACTCATTTTTCTCGCGCAAAACGCAAGCTGTACACACCCGCGGCAGACACTTCAATCACACGTCCACTTCGCGCTTCTGTTTCCCGCATCTCTTCCCATTTTCTGTTGAAATGCACACCGCGCCACCCACCTTTCCGGCAAACAGTCGGTTCCCGCAGCGTCCACTCACGTCTGGTCGTTCCCACCCACCGGCAGCCACTTTCCCGATTCGGTTTCCCCTCTAGTGTCACGAGCCATCTCAGCGCCCGGGCCGCTCCGCCACGCCCACTCGACGTCCCCCGCCCCCGGCCGCATCGCCTCTGTTACTCAATGCCGCGAAAATTCCAGGAGCGCCGACGAGAGCGGAATAGCTGGCTCGTCGCCATAGGGCCCTGGCGCCGGCGCCGCCAACGCCACCGACGCCGCTCTCCCATCCCAGACTCCCCGCTGTTTCTAGCGACGCTGCTACCGTTGCCGCGCCGCCTTCCGCCACTTCCGCCTCCGCCCACTCGGCTTACGCGGCACACGGCAATACCACCCCGTCCCCAACATTCCACCCCTCCTCACAAACCATTGCCACAACTTCCATGGCCTCACTCCCCACACCCCACTGCCTCACACCCTGACGCCTCCTTCTTCCCGCCAACTCATCCTCTGTCATTCGCCCCCAACTCGCTTTCAGCTACCTCACCACCCGCCAACCTCCCTCCCATGTCACATCGCTCTCCGCTACATCGTCTCCCGCAACCCCACGCCTACACGCCACCTCACACTCCGTCTCCTTCGCCACCTCTTACCCTTCTCATGCCTCCCGCCGCATCATTCCCCTCACATCGCTCCCCGCTCTAACACTTCCCCCACGACTCACTCCCCGCCACGTCACATCGCCGTCTCCCTCTACGCCACCTCGTTCCCTCCGCAACGCCTCTCTCCCCGCCCCATCACTCCTCACCCTACCCTCTCCGTCGCCTCGCTCACCGACACCTCACATCCCATTCCGTTTCTCCCCGCCACCTCGCATCCTGTCTTGTCCTTCTGTGCCACCTCGTTTCCCCGCATCGTTCCCCGCCGCGTCACTCCATGCCACATCGCTCTCTCCCCGCTTATTCGCCTCCACTCACATCGACTCACAGACTTCTCCCCTACTCACTCGACCCTGCCCGTGTCCGCATCTCACCTCTATCACCGCTGCGTCCCTAACGACCCCAGCAACAGAGAAACTTCTTTCTAAACTCCCTTCGTCCTCAGCGGTGTCGCCCGAATCCCCGCCTAGATTTTGAGCTATTTCTAGTCCAATTGCCAGTCCCGGCAGCCACCACGTTCGTATCTTCTGTTTCCTTCCCTGTGAACGACTCCATCTAGACAGACACTTCTTCGGCGCTGCGACAAGCACTATTGTATCTTTTTTGCTTTTGTTGCAGTCTCCTTCTCTCCGCTTCTTGAGATCTCGTACCGCTATCACAAAAACCAACTTCCTCACAACTTTGTCCAGAGTAGAGTCGTCAGTGCAGTTGTCTCACGTATCACCGGCTCAGGTGCCTTAGGGCATGAATTGATATCACTGCAGAGCCTCCGGCCGGGAGGGCTCGAGTCTCGATAGACACACAGCTGTGTCGAATTCAGCCTCTCTCTGGGAGAGTGTTTTAGCGGCCGGATGCTCTGATCGGTAGCTTTCCGCGGTTTCTCCTATCAACATCAGATGATTGCCGGAGATCTAAGAAAGGAACCGCGCGCAATCTTCCGTTCCCTCCCATGTCCCATTCTCACTCTTTACTTACACACACACTCTCACGATTACATGCACTACACTACATGTGTCGGAAGTCCAGCCGGAAGCTTAAAGCTCTTCCCTGCTGGGGCGGTGCTCGGTTGTCGGGAAATGCCTGGGCGATGAAAAACTGGTAGGCCATCATTAAGATCCACGCCAAGTGTTAAATGATTGTTGTACAGTCGAAAAAAACATCACACACATCGTTAAAGAGGAACTGAAATCACCCGAATTCGTAATCATCATAAAAAACCGAAATATTAACAATTTCTTCCGCCGCCACTGCGCGCCATAACAGCACGCCTCATCTCCCCTCCCTCCCCCCGTTCTCGTTCCAAACTGCCTCGCTGTTCGCGACCCCAGCGTATTTTCGAGCAGCCTCCGCTTCGGAAGTGGAGTTGCGCGGAAAGTTTCGATGTGACATACACACACCGCACTAAGACACACAAACAAGCACAAGCGCGCTCTATTTGTCTCAGACACACATACACACACGTCCTCTCCTGGCCTTCCAGCGTCATTACTTCCCCACAGCATGCCGTTGCTGCTTTTGCCGGATATGTAACATTCTGAAGAAGCTCATATTCGGGGTAAGTACCAGCTCTATGCGTACGGACTTGAATTTGATTATTGTTCCCGGCACGTCAACTGCTAAGATAACTTCCGTAACTGTAGTACATGTGTTTTCTTGGGCGGTGGCGGTGATCTCCCGTTGAATGGAGAGATCCAGTTCCGACCTATCCGTAGACTGGCGAGGTTTTTCCAAGCAGGTGTCTAACGGCAGCGGGAAACCACCTCATTCGGGATACGTTCTAAGCTGTAGAGTGAGTCTCCCGACTTGTGAGTACATGTAAGTGTAAGTACGAAATAGTGAGTATAGACGAGGCAGGGAACAGAAGAATCGCGTGCGGACTGTGGCACGTTTTTTAAAGTATTGCTCCTGCCTGGTGTTGATAGGAGATCATAGAAAGGTAACGATAAGAGCAATTGGCCGGTAGAATACTTCTCCAGACAGCGCAGCGGCTGAATTCGACCTAACTATCTAGCTAGTGTCGGAAATCCTGCCACTGCCGGTAATCGAATCCGGGATCCGCCGGTCCCATGCCCTGCAGTGGCATCAACTGATGCCTTGAGCCACCTAAGCCGGCCCGGATTTCAGCGTCTCGTGTTTATCCTCATACCGAAAGACCACACAGACGCTCAGGATTACTCGATACGGCTTACCGCGGTTCTTACTTCTCGGTACAAGTATCAACTTTCTGGCTTATCCAAACTGTATCTGGTATAGGTTTACACACTTCCCTGTCTTCGTCCCGCCTCGCCCCGCTCTCAATCGGTGTTCGCTCAGGAGAGGGCCTTCACTATACGAAATAAATCATCCGCAGCAACGGAGTGCACACAGCGGAACTTCGTAAGCCAGCGGATAAAGCAACGGGCAGAGCGAACAGCAAAACCAAACCACCTATGCAAAAGCGCTGCCAATTCAACTACGGTGGTAGGTGTATTTCCATCGCCAACAATTCATCGCCTACCGGTTCCGAACCCGAGACTTTCGAAGCCTCGACAAGGCAGCGCGTCCCGCTCGGCGAAGGAGTCACGTGACGAACACACGCGAGTCGCCCGACGAAATGGGCGGGAGGGCAGGAGGGAGGTCCGCCCGAGGAAGTCGCAAGAATGACGTTGGGGCAGCAGGCAGAGCGGGTGCAGGGCCCGGCCCGGGAAGAAAAGCCCCGGCCGTTTCATTGAATCCGCGCTCTCAAAGGGGGAAAAGGCAATCCCGCCGGTGAAGGTCGAGGGGTGGGCGGGACGGTGTCAGGGGCAGGGGGTTGGGAGGACGGTGGAGATAGGGCGAAGGCAGGATGGGCGAGGAAGAAGGGATTGATAAAGGGCGATAAGGTACAGCCTCGCTTTCTTGGGGGGAGGACAGTGAGATCTGGAATGGGTAGGGAATCAGAGTAAAGAGGAGGACAGGGGACGAAGGATGGGGTGATGCCGGGGCCCTGGCGGGGACGGGGTGGAATGGGAGGTGTATGATGGTAATGGTTGAATGGAGGCTGGGATGAAGGCGGGGGTGGAGGCGGGGAGACGAAAGGAATAAATAGGTGAAAGTGAGAAGGAACGAGGGAGAGATGAGATCGGAAGCAGAGGAAAGACGAGTGTGGTACCGCAAAAAAGGAGAATGAAAGAAGGTCAACGCAGGGGAGAGTCTAGGGGCTGTGGCGGAGCGGAATAGGAAGAGATGTAGTGCTGGCGGGGCTCTGGGACGGGATCTTTACCGAACCAGCCACAAATTAAGAGAAAGGGAAAAGCAAGTAATATTTCAGTGCGAGGAGGGGATGCTCGGGATCGGCGGGTAGCGAAGTAAGCGGGAGGGGAAATATTGTCACGAGAGGTTGGAATTGGGCGAGATTGAGAGTGGAATGGGCCAGAAAATGGAACGATTAATAGGAGGGGTGGGAAGGCATAGAATAGAAATGAGGTAAGGCGTAGGACGGAGGTACGGTGTGGGATGAAACCAGGACAACGGTGTGGGCGTGAGGGCCAAGGGTTCGCATGGGTCGATGGTCCGAGAGGACACCGGTTGAGGGCGGGGAGGTGTAGAGCGGGGACAAAAACAGGAACAGGGACGGGGGTACAGGGACAGTGGGGGACTGCGGCGAGGGTTGGGGAGGGCGAGTGTAGACACACGGGGTTGCAATCGATCGATCAGCTCCGAACACGGCCCGCGCGATGGAGCGAGGGTCGGGCTCTTCCTTTCCCCTCATACAAGGATCTCTTGATACTTCCAGAAACTTCATAATGTGATGGACAACAAGAACGGAAAATAAAGACGAAATCGCGAAGAGAGAAATCTCACGGTTTCGCAAAAAACACTACACTTTCATCTATATTCAGCCAGATCTAAACGACTCTTAGCAATAAGAACGGACAATGAGATTTGCGTGAAACACATTCCAATATTGAACACAAATAAAGGTATGCGCGTACTTATATGGAACAAGAGATAACAAGTCAAAAATGTCGAGTCAAAAAACCCAAATCAAATTCCCATATTAATAAAATTCATTATAGTGAATTGAAGACAATTTAATATCTTTTATATTCAATTTGTCTTCTTGTAGTTCCCTCTATCAGTAGTAATAGTTCCTCTGGAGTAGTAGGTTTTGAACTATTTGTGATTTTTCCTTTGGTTGCTGCGTTCCATGACGTTGCATGGATGTTCGTTCTTCTGATATTTGTCATGGTCGTTTAGCGTAACTGTACATCAGTGATGTATATGACTTCCGTTAGATTTGCTAGACGGATACTGAATAAAAATATATTTAAATTGCAATATAGAGGGAGGAAATTAATGTTAATAAATGTCACGTATGATAGTCTTAAAATAAAATCGAAATGTGCTAAAATGCCTACTGTTGCTGGAATGTTCTCGCCTAGATCTCAATTCTAGAAAGGAAATGCATCCAATTTGCTGATCCGAACATTCATTTCTATACTTTCTTTTGACCACGAAAAGCGTGTCTTTTAGGCTGTCACGAAATCTCATATATTGAAAATTCAGATGTAGGCCCTTTGTACTTCCGCAATTATCTGTCTCTAAACATGTTCGAAAACCAGCCCGTCTGACAGTAGTCTTGGGTTTTACCTAGAGACCAAGCATCTGCAATCATTAAGTTATTTTCTCAACTCGTATTTTTAAAAAATATTAATATTTTTATGATAATACTCAGACCCCTAGATGATACAACGTCCTTCACTACTATTATTTACAATTCTTTTCATAATGGATGGTGTGGTTTATGTTTTTGCAACTATTTAGTGATTTCACTTTTACCTCAGGGTGGGAGATAGTAAATGTAATATTTTTGGAAATTTAAGCTAGGAAAGCTTAAAGCGGATGAAAAGAGTTAAGTATCCGATGCTTCTTCACAGAAAAATGCCACCACTATCTTCAGTTGTCCTCTTCAAAAAATTAATAAAGAACTTGAAATACACGACAAACGTGTTATATCTTGACTGTACGTTAATAGTTTATTATTTTCTATTACATCAAAGGTTTCTATTATATTATATATGATACATATTATTATTATTCAGAGATCATAACGAATACCACTTTGATACTAAGTAGAACCCACCTCCTTTGCGGAATAATTTCTATCATTATTTCAATATATACCTGGTAGGACTTCTATCCACTACTAGACAATAAAAAATAACTTTGCTTTACCCTGTATCGTACTAACACTACCTAGTATTTAGGTGGTGTTGATCGTACGGTTACATACCCACCACTGAGCTCCAACAATTCACCCGCTTGAATATATGTTCTCTGGCATTACTTTCGCTCAAACGCTGTTTGTTCTCTTCCTGGGCTTTCGTTGGCGAACTGGGGCAATGGCATCGCATAATCCGATGAAACAAAACTAAACAGCGAGAGCCCGCGCAGTAACCCATTCGTAGGGAGGCTCATTTGTGTGGAGACTGCATCAGCATCATAGGCTAATTAGACCGGAAATTCCGCAATTAGCGGCCACGCATCGGTCGGTTCCCTGTCGAGGAGTGGGGAGAGAGCGAGTTATCGACAGGATTGCCAACTGTTCTGCGGTAACCAATGCTGAAGTAAGAACAGGCCTTGTTCGACGCTCCAAATACATTCTCGTATGACTTTTAATTAAATGTGCGAAATCTGAAATGCGATATTCAACAGTTTGGCTTTGCGGAAAACTTCAATCGATAACGTTGCAAAATTCGTCGCAAGTTATTGCTTTCTAATTGTTTCGCGATGTATAATGTCGAAGAAAGAACAGTCCTTTTCGACGCTTAATACTCGTAGGACGCTCGTAGGACTACCTTCTTAATTAACAATTATTTGTAGTTTATAGTATAGTCTCAGTTAGTGCAAAGATTTTAGAATTTTTGTTCAGACCAGTTACAGAAGATCCGCTGCAATGTATGTTTTTCTCGCAAACTAATATTTATTTACATACTGAAATAAAAATTAATCTTCACGAGGTCACATTACCGTAACGTATTTTTAAAACTCATTACCGAAAATATATTTAGCTACAAATATAAATAAACCACAATGGTACACGTATTAGACGATTTCATGAATGTGCCAATAGAAAAGTACCACAATATCTGAATTCATACTATTGTAATTATAGTATTTGAAATTGTCGATTTAATAAGTTTGTAATACTATTGGTCCATGCACATTGTTGCAGAGTCAAAAAGCAAACAGTAATTTAACATTGGCATTTTTATGGATAGCAAAAATAAACTCACCTGAAGGACGTGGCGCTGGTTTGAATTTCAGAAATATATTTACAGGATGATTCTCCAGACTGCGCAAACGAATATTCGGAATCGTATTTTAAGAACAATTTCCGAGAATACGAAGAGATGAAATTACCCTGTTCATATTCACGGATGATGCAAATTAAGTTTCTCGGAGCGAATACGGGCGTTCGTATTTCTATTCGCGGAATTCAATCCCTCGCGAGTATATCCTTGAATGCTTGTATTAATACGAGGACTTTGCGATCATGATTTTTTTAAATTGAGAAAATTAATAGCAAAAACAAACGCATCACATACCTCAGAGCAACTACAAAGCTGTCAACAATCAAAAGCACACTACATTCTGAACGAAATATCAGACAAGTGAGAATCAAAGACGCAGTCATCTTAACGCTGATGGCCAGTGCAAAATATCCTCAAAACATTGAATTATTGCTACAGTCTGATACATCTAACTATGGTTAAGAGTTATTTTATCTTATTTTGACCGAAAGATCATGCCAGCAGGAATCTAAGCCGCAGCCCCCGTACACAGGTTGACCACTAGCGTTTCGAAATAATAGTATGAGTTAAAAATGTTAATTATCAAACACTGCTATAGCAAAATTTTTTTTAGAAAAAAGGAGCTAAAAAGATAACAATCAAAATATCTGAAAGAAATCTCTGAAAAAAAGACAGAAGAATCAGAATCACAGCAGCTGCTACCCATATTGGCTGTTTACCCGTAAAGCGACCTAGAAGAAATATCGTACCTGACTTTGTTCTAGACTTCTCATACAAACAACAAAAACCTCCATGAATGACGCAACAATTCAAAGCGTATTCAGTCCAAACAATCAGACCAGCAATAATCGATCCTACAGCCACTGTTTAAACAGCCAAATCAGCAATGTAAGAGTAAACAACAGAGGAAGAGCAAAATTATAGGGTCTTAGCGATACAAGTAAATTTATTTGAACACAGTATTGGTACAATTGAAATTACTAAATCTTATCATGGGTAATACTATTATTCATTAAAATATGAACTAAAAATATCAGAATATGAATGTAAAGACAATAATAAAATAAAGAAAATTGTTTTTTAATGAAATGTGAAAGGGTAGAGAAGTTAAAAATTATCAACAAAAAAAACTCTGTTAATTACGCAAAAATCAATAGTCTTACTGAAAATGAAAGCAGCAGAAATTGCTGCTGCAATCGCCGTAAAACAAGTTTACTACCAGCATATCCCAAAAGCTAGTAGGCGTAGAAAACTCAACATTACCAACTTAAATATTTTACATTCAAACGCGGAATGACAGAAACAATAAAAAATGAAAATATTATTCTGACAGAAAAATCACGCCAACGGGAATTGGTGCTACATCCACCGTATCCCTGATTGACAACCAGCAATGAGCAAGAGCAGAAAGGGCATAGAAAATCCCATTAATAACAGTCAGTGTGCCAATAATCTGGATTGTGACGTGAGCTGAAAGAAAAAGAGCTCAAAATGAAAAGATTATTCAGGCCAGCGAAATCAGGCCAGCGGAAATCGGTACTGTTGCCACCGTAACACAGGTTAGCTGCCAGCAGCTTTCGCCCTAGAGAAAGAGACCATAGAAAACGACATTAATAACCGACACTGAACCAATATTCTCAATTGTGACGTGAAATGAAAAAAAAACAACTAAAACAGAAAAGCTGACTCTGACCGAGAAATTAGGCCGGTCGAGAACCTCATCCGCAGAAACCCAACACCGACTGTCCAGTGTCCTAGAGCAGGAGGTGGACCCGAAGGGGGAGCGAGAGGGCCTGCACGGGTCGCGAAGGGCGCTCATCGACCGCAGCGCGGAGGCGGAGATTGGGGCGCGGGGTGGCGGGAGCCGGTGACGGGGCGGGGCGGGGATCTCCCCCGCTCTCCGCTCGCCCGCCGCCTCCCCCTGGCGGGCGGGTGGTACTGGGGGACACACACGCAGCGGGGAGGGGGTGACGTTCTCCGGGAGTGCTTTTCGCCATCGCTTACGCCGCTCCAACCTCTCCTCCCGCTCGCCCCTGCCTTTGCCAGTTCTCCTCATCCGCCCCTCCACCCCCAGGCCCGTGACCCCCTTCTCCCCCTCTCATTACCGGGGCTTCGGATCGCATTACGCTTGCGTTCGCCGGATTGTTGTAGCGAAAGGCTAATGGAATTGTCACTCCTCGGTCCAAATGATATGCAGTCCTTCGCAGATCCACCCGAACCCCCACCACTCGTCCCCCACTCGCTCTGTATCCACCACACACCCTCCCACTTCCCCCCTCCCCGTCGCGTGCGGGCACGCTGACAGCCGTCTTTGATCTCTTCAAAGAGAAAGGGGAGGGGACCTGGTATCATTTTGAACGATGCCTGCCCCGTCCCTGCTCACCGTCACACACACACACACACACATGCGCGCTTCCACCCGCGAGTATATTTTCGTGTGTATAAAAAGGGCAGCGGTCAAGTTCGCTTCGCGTCCAAAGCTCTCTCTCTCATTTTTAACTCTGGAACCGCGTGTTCGCCAGGAATTAAAAGAGCCGCTTCCCCCCCTCCTCTTCACCCAACGCCGGACCACTCACATCAAATTGCTCCGATGCGAGATTCGCCGCCCGCGCGGAGTCTCTGCCGTGCAGTCGCTGCGAGAGTCACCTGAACGAAAAACGTCCGAAGCGTTCCTGTTGCGACGTAATCACAACTAACATCTCAGAGACGGATTAAACGGGTCTTCGTATTTTCGCTTCGGCCAGCCGTTTTAGTCCCTTTCGGCTTCACAGCGAGCCGAGACGCAGTCGGCCCCGTTTTATTAAGACTTTGTCGGGCGTGTGCGTTTGCGAGAAAATAATCCGAAATCACTCTCGTCGAAGTGGAAGGATGATTATGCCCCGAGCCGTATCAGATCCGACAAAAAACTTTTCTGTGGAGTTCTTTTTTTTTTAAGCGTGTAAAGTCTGCTATCTACATCCAGATTAAAATAGTCCCTAGTGTTTTTAAAATGTTCGTTTTTTTCAATTTTTTTTTGCTGCTTTTGCAGCCACTTTGGGTTCTTGGTAATTCTGATTTCGGTGAAAAGAGAAAAAGGTCTTTATGGAAAAGAAAAGAGAAAAAAAGAAAATGAGGACAGATTAAAACAAAAATAAGGGAAGCAACAGTAATTATTCTATGGTTCAGAAAAGAAAGTTCTCCCCTGAGAATAGTTGCTTATCATATTGAAAACCAAATACACTTTTCTATTTGAAGGAACGTTCAAACGATTTATTTAAAAACCTTTGGAGTCTCGTGGCCACAACACAAAATACTTTTTAATCTTGATCAAAATGAAGCTACGAACCTTATTTAGAGTTTCTCATCTTCACAACTGCCAGACCTTTCCTTCCCTACTAATTAGAAAAGCTTCTATCCTTCAGTATCATTAAAAGATAGAGTAAGATTA
Organism: Gryllus bimaculatus; assembly: GCA_017312745.1. Taxonomy (NCBI): domain Eukaryota; kingdom Metazoa; phylum Arthropoda; class Insecta; order Orthoptera; family Gryllidae; genus Gryllus; species Gryllus bimaculatus. The sequence continues at coordinate 2,405,755 of BOPP01000066.1, read as the reverse complement.
TAATTGTGTAGGAAGCAAAGTAACACATTACATTCTTCTGTCTTCAAACGATGAGACAGAATGATTCTATTCCTCACTTCCATTATCAACGAACAATGAACAGTGTCACGCAATAGTTCCAGAACATATTCAACATTCCTTCACCCACCACAATGAACGCGGTATATGAAGTAATTAAGACAGCTGCTGGTGGAGTATCTTGAGAGTTTTTTGTCTCATCGAGAGAACCTACACGTCAAACCCAGAAGGACCATTTGACCGTTTAACGGACCTGTCCACACGGTGATGGACGTCTGCATTATGACCACGGTGAGAACGGAGCGGGAGGAGCAATTCTCAACAGAGCATCGCGCAACGCTGGATATACCTATGTAAACACAACAAAAGGCGGCAATTTCGAGCGTAGGTGTTGATGAAGCACAGCGGCTTCTTACGTCTTCGTCGGAGCTCATCTCCGCCGACTGTCAAGTGTTCAGGGGGAGAGCGTGTTTACTCATTCACGTCCACACCTGGGGACTCTCCGGCGCCGCAGGAAACTCGACGTTTCGTCGCGGGCAAAAGTCTGCTACTGACTGGCAAGTCGAACAATTCTCTACGCGAACGTCACTCAGAGAAGCACCGCAAATAAACGAACGAGAAATTAACGCCAGTTAATCAGTTCATTGCTATGTCATGTTGCTTACATGTGAATTTTGGAAAGGCGAACTGTATATGGAATGACGTTTTGGACTGTATACGAAATACTTTTTTGATAATGACTTACAGAAACGATCAAATCGTTGATGCAAAGTTGAAAACTCTATGATGCATCGGGTTGTCAAATTTGGCCTCGGTAATCGGCAAAAACTTATTGAAAGTAATTCCTGACAAATATTTACACACTTTTTACTATTGATGGAAAAATTAGAAACACAGAATCACTTAAATCATAAAAGATTCAATTAAGTCGTAACTATCCGAATAATATTTACCCTTTTTCCGTCATTCATGCGTCATCAATTTCTTTAAAAGGAAAGCTTAAATGTCTCAAGTATTACAGTTAATTACTTTAATGTTAAATATTTGGTTCGTATTTCCACATAAGTCATATTTTACGTTTGTGCCAGGGTTGCTGCTGTTTATGTTTCATAATACAGCAGACATTTCAATAATTTCAGCACTTAATACTGATTGTCAGGTTGATAGGATACCCAAAGGGTACCTGATTGTCTCGCAGATGTACAGATTCAATTGTGTAAAAACGAGTAAAATATTTAAAAACTATGTAATATTTACCCCGAAGCAAGCAAGTTTACAAAATGTAAATTATAAGATATCTAATTGTGAATTAATAGCTTTCCCGTATTAGCGATATTATTTCTGGAAATATTTGGAAATATCAATAAAGGATTGCATGGATCCACTGATTTGCACCAGTGATGTCACTACGAGCGATGCAGTTAAAATAGAGGAACACTACGGCAATAACTAAAGATAAAATTCACTATAGTTACAAGTTAAAAGGAGAGGATCTCAAAGAAAAAAATATTCAAACTTCGGATGTAAATATTTTAATTTTACGGGAGGCATGTGGACTCTCTGAGTAATTTCATTATGGAAATAATTGATTTTTTTCAACAGTTGATCAATTAGTTGAGGCCCACAGGCTTTAGTCTCGATTCGCTGACATTTACGGACAACGATATCACTTACATGTAGAGCCCCGGTAATTTCCGCTACGGACTGTTTTCCAGACCAACTCCCACACAGAGAACACATCAAAGAGCGTACTTTCGCGTTCCTATTCCAATTTTTAAACCGTGCAACAGAAACCAACCAACAAACTCCCACCCGCCCCCCTAGTCTCACCCCGCCACAGACAGCCGCAACAGAAACACACGCTAATGGGAAGAAGATAAAAACAAACGCATCTCTTCATTGCGCAGAATTACATTCACGGCCGACTGCACGCACGACCCCGGCGTGACACGGCTCCACAAAGGCAGAGATATTTACCCGTTTCGATTGGCCATGTTTTACGAGCTGCAAATGCATTGGAGCAATTGCCAATTACCGCAAAGGTAATAAAATATCTACTTTATTGTTTCGGTGAACGGTTTCCCCAATTTTCAGTTCACGTAACTCACGCGACCCGGGGCTGCGCGCTATGGAAAATTTTCATTTGGCCGAGGGCGGTTTTATCGGGTTTCCGAGCACGACAATGGATTCTGTCTCGCGAGAAATGAACGCCAAATGCGGGTCCTCCTTTGCTTAAGCTGAAAACAGTGTGGAGGAAGGGTCGCCAAACTTTTCTCGTACAGGGTCAAGTAGTAAATATTTTACTTTCTGCGCGTTAAGAGGCAAAATCGAGGATCGTTTTGTATGCACTCAAACCACAAGAAAACACTTTGACAAATGCATTAGAAAAAAAAATCCCTAATAGGTTCTGTATTTATTTAGCATTTTAGGCTCGAATTATTCCGACCGAGATTCGAACTCCCAATCGCACAACGGAAAGCTAGCTCACTGCGCATGAACAATCGCTCGTGGCCTGAATCGACTCCGGTCAGGCTTCATACACGCGAGGTCCAAATAAGCCCTAAATACGAATATAAGAAAACAAACACAACAAGTGTTCTATATTTTTTCAAATACAACTCTAGGTATAAGAAGAATGGAATTACGTTTTACGGTTAGGGGATCATACGATGGGGGACACTACAATCAGAATTGATTGTAAGCATTCATATCTTAATACTCACTTATTCGGAGATTTTAACCTTCGTTACAGCATATATAACGATATAACAGTACAGTGACGCTTCAGTACACACAGCAGATATTTTAATAATATACTTAGCCGTAATAGCGTTTATTTTGGAACTTTAAAGAAGTTCGAAGAAATGTTTTTTTTTTTTAACATCTTGTCTCTAGGATACGTGATGAACGGATTGTCTTCGAAAAGAAGACATGGACATGATAGGAAGACAGGCATTATTACCGGAAATTTCCTAACTGATTGAATTTAGACACTCAGAATTATTCACCGCCACGTAAAGACAACATTTTTTCGTATGCTACCCAATAATTGCGTCATTTCCCGCCTGGACGAACAGTACGTTTAGGTCTCGAATTGTTGAAGAATTTAATTTCGCTACGATTCTGCTAGAATACTACATTCTTCAAGCTGAGGATTTTCGGTTCCTCGAAATGCTATGAACCAAGCCAGGTTTAACCCACTATCTCAAGACTTGAAAATCAGTTAACAAGAAAATTTGAAAATCAAAAATTAACTCTTAGTTCGTGGTTTGTACAGGAAGCGAATCCGGGAGGGTTGAGAACGCTGACTGTATTTTGCCAACCCCTGGTGTAAAGTAAACGCTCTATAGATAATCGTGAATTGGATGCATACAACTGGTGTTAATACTTCTCTTTTTGCACGAAATAAAGGAACGGAAGCGAAAATTAGAAAGCGAATACATCTAAATGACTTCGGTCAACCAAACAGAACCAATGCAGCTGCTTTTCAATACATCAGTAGCCCATAGTAGAAAAGGGTTGATGTTTGAATGAACTGTGAATAGATGTGTGAAAGGGGCAGAAGATTGGCGTTCAAAGTTTGTGATCAATTTACAGGATTAAACTGATTGATTATTTTCATAAACAATAAGGAATCTTTAAAAACTAAGTAAACTTCCTCGTATGTGAGTCGCAATTCACACACACTTGAATGAAACTAACAAAGAATCACAAATATATTTGTTTTATTCAATCGCTACACAAATTGTGATGTCAGAAGATGAAGCCAGAGTTTAAAGCAAAAAAAAGCAAATGTAAGAATTTAGATAGCAAAAATGAATAACAATCCCTTTTTGCACTACACTAGGTGTTGCAAAACCTTACCTATTCGGAAAGAACAAGAAATTAAACAATTGCTAGATAAAATAAAAAATAAACAAAAGAAAGTGCAAAAGAATGACATTGAAAAATACTAACTACAAGCTACTACTATCGCATCGAGTTCCAAACATGACCCTTACAGTATTTCAGCCTTAAAGAATTCTAACAAGCTAGACATGCGCGCACGGAAATCTGGTTCATCTTCAACAGCAGTCGAAACCTAAACATGAATTATTCGTTAGAAATGGTAATATAAACGCTAGGTCGATTCCGCTATGAATTTTCGTATTAATGATGTAATAACCATTTATTTTTCTCCTGTGTCTCAGAATTCATTTCTAAAGTTTTGGCATTGAATTTCGTTGTCTCACCTTGCCTCTTCCCGTCGCCGCAATATTGTGCAGCAGTGATATGGCTTTTGATACCGCGGCCAACACATTTTCATCAGCATGAAGGTAATTGCGGAAGTTCAAATTGAATTAGATTTGAATCCCTCTGTATTTCCGTAACTTCCACTTCTGGCTCTGATTTTAGTCCAGTTGTATAAATTCACAGAAATACACGCTAAATGTTTGTCAACGTTAACTTTTGAAATGTGACAGTCAACGTTAACTTTTTTTTAAATTTTTTAGTACATATTAAACACTTCGCAACTGATCAATTTCCATTTGATAAGGTGTAGAAGATCTATTTTATTTCAAGTCAATTACATTTCAAACAAATCGTTAAATTGGTTCTTGAAATTCTCCTCTCTTCAGAAAAAAATTATAACGTTGTTTTAAAACAGTTTTTGAATAAATGATTACTCTATTTCAAAAAATTAAGTCACAAATGTGTTAACGTGAAACTGAGAATGAGAAATAGAAAATGAGATTTTCTGAATATAATAATAATAATAATAATAATAATAATAATAATAACAATAATAAGAGGAAGAAGAACAATCATAATATTGCTTTGGTATCGTGGTACTTTCATGTCATTTAAGTCACCTTACCAGTTAAAAATCAAGATGAGGCGGAGGATACAACAAAAGAAGGTAGAAAGAAAACCACGTACGAAAGTCTGAAAATGGCCGAGCAAGTCGCAGACGAAAAAGACAACAGTTTGCGACGTAGAAGCTGGATCAGCGTGTTGCGGTATTGGGGTTCTTGGAGGAGGATAAGGCGGTGGAGGAGGAGGAGGCATCGTTGGGAATAAGGAGGAGGAGGAGGTGAAGGCTGCTGGTGCTGGAGAATGCGCAGTCTGGCGGACGGCGAAGACACAAGACATAGTACAATGAAGAAGTGGCGAAAATAATCGAAAAAGCGACGTAAAGGAAAACCAACGTGACAAGCGGCAGAGGCTGTGGACGGGTTTACGTTAGCGGCGGTTTGAAGGTGTGTGTGTGTGAGTGTGTGTGTGTGTGTGTGTGTGTGTGTGTGTGAAGGAAGAGGTGGAAGTGAAAAATGAGGAATGAAAGTGAAGAGAGAGAATATGGTGTAGGGGGAAAAGACAAAAATGAGAAGAACAGGGAAGACGAAAAAAGGAAGAGGAATAGTGCGAGGGTGCTGAGAAAGAGGAGGACAAGTAAGAAGAGTGCGAAGAGGTATATGACGGAGTACGAGAAAAAACGAAGGGGTAGGGGGACAAAAGAGCAACAGAATGAAGGGCAAGATGAAAATAGGATGAAAAAGAGAAGCAAGGTATGAAGCAAGGTACAAAAGAAGGAGTAAAAGAACGAAGAAAATGAGGAAGCAGAGGAAAAAGAGGGAAATGAAGACGAAGGGTTAGAGGAAGAGGACGAAGAGATGGAGGAAGATTACAGGGAGATGAAGAAGGAGAGAAGTAAGAGACGTAAGATGAGTAAGATGACAAATGAGAGGCATACGAGGAGGAGGAACACGAAGCGTCGAGGCGGGAGAGGACGAAAGGTCGGGTTCAGAAGAGGATCAACTCGAAACAGGAACAAAAGTGAAAGAAGCCCACCGTATGGAGGCGAAAGAGGAGCAATCGCCGCAGGAGGCGATGCCTGCCCGGAAGGAGCATCGGCGGCTGCGGCATCGGCATGGGCATCAGCTGGCGCAGAGGTCGCGCGGGGCGGGGCGGTGCCCCAGAGGGCCGCGCGCGCCGCGCTGGGTTCTGTGTTTTGCATACAATCGCGAGGTCGCGGCCGCCGCCGCCGCCGCCGCCGGATGTAACGAGTCTGCGGCGGTGCGCGCAGCCTCTGCCCCCGCGCCCCAAGGCTGGCGAGCGAGCCTCACAGCGCACGTGCTCACACGATTCAAACACCACAGCAGCAGCTGCGCGCAACCCGCTGCATTTTCTGCGGTCCGCGAGTGGTAAACGCTAAATAATATTTACACGTGCTATAGAAAGTGACAGTTGAAATTTTGACTCTCACTTTTCTCCAGAGAACGCTCGAGAATGTCTGTCGCTTTGTTGTGAATGATTTATGGGAGATTCCGGGCAAGACAACTGCTACGGTCATTCGTCTTGTAAATGTAGTGCATGTTTTCATCGCGGGAGGTGACTGATCTTTTCTCGCTGGCTGCCGAGATCTGACGCCGATCCATGTCGGCTTGTGGGGATTTTCTTGAAATATATATCTCCCAGTAGAGAGGCACCGCTCTAGCCGGGACAAGATCTAAGCTTCCGAATAGTCTCCATGCTTGTGTGAGTATAATTAAGAGAAGGATACGACAAGGAAGTGGAAGGAAAGATCGCGATCGGTCCATGGCCCTTTTGTTAGGGTACTGCTGTGACATTCGCCTGGTAGTGTCTTTTGAAATCACGGAGAGCGTGTCTTGTAGAAACGGCGAAATATCCCTTCCTTCGTTTCCGTAAATGGAAATCAGGACAGTATTGATAAGTTTAAATCACTCCCGGTACGTTGTCCACTGTTTAGATTTTTCTCCGGATTTCGCCAGGAATTGAGCGAAGGTAGCCGAAAGAGCAAAGAAATTCCCAATCAGTGAAGCTGATCTAAAGAGTTCTCATCCGGGCAAAGGGCGTCACGAACCCGGGTACTTGGCTGTGGTAGAAAAACATTTTCCAATACGGTGAGTAAATTTCCGCCTTCTCTGATTAAGAAGAAATTCGTCATCAATCCCAAGACATTTCCTGGATTGATTTAACGCAATGAAGTCGATGAACAAACATTATGCGAGTGAAGCACGTAAAAAAGGTGGAGTATTTAAAGGTCATATAAAAACATTTAATGGTGATAAGCGCCAGCGGCGATGACGTCGTGGCCGAGTATGTGCTACTTGGGGCTGGAATATGTCAGGCTTGAAATGCGCAGAATGTGGTGTCGTATTTCCTAGCATGTTGATGCTGAATCAGGAATGCACATTTGAACGCACATTGCGTAACCTCACAAACAAGATTTTAAACACTTATCCCAAATGGGAAAGGATTCTGTCACATTACCAACCTCACATTTTCATAATGAGTATGACCTGCTCCTTCTGGTATCCCGGAATAAATCTGAATAAATGCATTGCCGCCCTGAGATATTCACTTCAATTGATCCGTATCTGACGTACATTAAGGGAAGCTTAATCGTGAATCCAGAACATTCTAGAATGTAAATGTTCATAGTTAGCAGAATGATTTTCTTACAAATTCGATTAGGTGACATGCTTTTATAAGATACTCGTTGATAATTCTTCTTATCGAAGCGATACCATTAATGTCGTGGTTACATCCAGGACAGTACCGTTAATGAGGCCTCAAAAACACTTCAAAATATCGATGAGGAGGAAAACAATGAGAAATAAGAATAAGAACGAAGACAAGGAAGTTGGAAATCTACATCACTAGTACTAATCGTCTCTAGTGTCTGTTTACAGAAGCTCAGTTATTACCCTGCATTGCAATAGGAGCGTAATTCTCTCAGTTCCCTGGTCAATATGCCTCGAATCAATACTATCAATTATCTAACCAATTAGGGACGGATAAGGATAACATAGGTCTTTATAGGTAAATTCGGATTATGCCCTTAAGCGTAACTCGTCACTTTTTTTTCGATCATTCAGTTTGACCAGGTCAGTTGTCTCACAAGTGGCTTCAACACCTGTTGCAATGCCATTGTCCGACATGATTTTTATTTGTTTCCCGGCCCGTCAAATCGGTCCCATCTTACAGTAATTTCTCTGTACCAGCAGCTACCACTGTGGCCACACGGAGGCGACGTCCGAGGCAGCTCCTCCGCTCCTCCAGCGTCCGCCGAGGGGGCGAAGGCAATATCGCGCATTAATAAATAAGGCGCCGGCCCTCCTGCGGTGCATTACGCGCGACCGGAGGGTGGGGGGTGGGGCGGCGCGAGCGGCGGGCTGCGATGCGGAGATGATGAGAAAAGTGGCACGGGCGCAAATTTCCTCCCACCCGGGCCGGCCCGGCCCGGCGTGCGCCGCCGGCGGCGCCACGGAAGGTCTCCGTAAGACTACGTTAATGCCGCTCCCTCGGCCGAGGGGTGTTGCGTTTTCGGCGCTGGGGGTGGGTGGAGGGGGGCTTGCAGGTTGCGAAGCGCGAGGGAGAGGTTGCAACCTTAAGCCCACGGGCCGGGTCGGTGCCCTGGGAAGGGAGAGGAGGAAGAAGGAGAAGAAGAAGTGTCGGTGATGTTGCGTGGAAACGGGGCCCAGTTGGATTGAATAATTATTTCGTGTTTCCGGGCACATCAACTACAAAAGTCTTTAGTGCCGTAAGAGAGTACATGCTTTTATAACAGAAGAGGGTGTCGAACTAGGTGACAATGTTGACGAGCATGCATCTTTTGTTTTCTCTGGCTTTCCCCGGCCGCTTAAGGCACATACTGAGATGTTTTTTTTTCTATCCATTTGTGAGCCTAGGGGTCAGACTAAGTAGTATTTACAAAAAAAGTAGTGTTTACAATCTTTATCTTTAAATAACACTCTGCTGTTTCAATTTGATCTATAAATGTATGTATTAAGTATTTTATGCACTTATGTGCTCGGCGGAAGAGCGTGCCTGATGACCCGACTCTCGCAACATAAATAAAGTTGTTATTAATATTATTATTATTATTATTATTATTATTATTATTATTATTATTATTATACGCTAGCGAGTATGGGAGGTAACGAAGATAGAGAGAAAGTGATTGTGAAGTTGCAACACAATTGGTGTCCCATAGAGCGAAAGAGTACGCTGACACAATGAAATACATGGTATCGAGTATGTCTAGTTGAAGCAGCGTATGTGTGAATCAGGGAGGCAAGAAATGGTTCACCCCTAGAATGCGATGGCGAGGCTGTAGAGTTCACGCGAAATATCTGTGGTCTCGACGACCGTTAAAATATGATCAAGAAACACGAGGTGGGAGTAACCTCGCACGTTATGTAGAGGCGTCTAAACACACAACGTTTCGCTGTTTAGAAAATATTGGGTAGTCCCATGCGAGGTGGGAAGTGTAAACACCCAGAAATTTATTAGGTCTGCTTCAGTAATTGTTTAATTGCTTTTCTTGTATGATTTATTTACAAAATAAATAAAAATGCCCAAAATTTACATGCATTTTTTGTGACAAGTTTGACAGTCCAGAAACTAGAAATTTGAGGTTTTTGTGACGACATTTCGGCATCTATCTCCTCTGTGACGTAATGAACAGATTGCTCCCGCGATCTCTAGCACTAAGTGCAGCGTCCATGAAGCCGTAACGATGGCTGTGATGGCAATGGTAATGTAGAGGAGGTTGTGGAGCGAAGGGAGGAGATGCAAGAGTTCTCAGTTCTCACGAATGAGAGAGCCCAGCTGGGGCAGTTGAAACAAGCAATTGAGAGGGCAACGAGCGTTGGCTGATTGCAAGTTCGATCGACGGATGTCGCGTAGGAGCCGACGAGAGGAGACGTTGGAGCCGGAAGTGCAAGACCTTGACGACTACAGGATTAAAAAGAAGAGTACAGAAAGTGAGATGGAAGCTGAAAGGGGAATGAATAATAGACACAATGGCGACAATAGCCAAATGTTGTGGCAGCTTACGGACGAGTTGGAAGGACAGAAGGATGGAACCTACTGACAGAAATATGATGCAATGGGTGTGTAAAACAACTGGGATAGTTATGATAAGAGAGTGTAAAAGAGTTGCATTAAAATGAGCAATGAAAAGGAAGAGTTTTCGTTATGCGGGAGAGACACGAAGAAATCTAAACGGAGAATATGAGTTGATCAGGACTTTTCATTGAAACGCGATAGCGCAAAGGGAGTATGGTTAATCTGACTCAATGAAAATTGGAACATATAAGTAAAGTTTTATTTGTTGATGAATACGATTTTGGCACTCAGCACAAACAAGAGAACAAGACATAAAACTTAGTAAAAAAATCGAGATATACGGGCACGGGAAAAAAACAGACAACAGCAGTCGGTGACTTCCGCCCGACCGATCAACCGATCAGAGGCGGGGCCAATAAAACGATGAGCGAACGAACTGACAGGAAAGTGTCCACGGAGCTAACCAGGAAGGCACGCTAATTGTCGACCCAACACTTTCTAGAAGACGAGGGCAGCGAGCATGCTTCCACGTCTACGTGTGAAGGAAGAGCGGATGAACTAACAGGAAAGTGTCCAGCGAGCCGACCAGGTGGGCGAGCTCAATTCCGATTCCGAAAATTCTACAAGGCAAGGACTTTCAGACACGCCCACATGAGGATAACGAACGAACGAAGAGCTGAAAGGCACGAAGAGAGAAGCGGAACAAGAGAAGAGAGGACCAAAGGAAAAGCGGAACAAGAGAAGAGCGGAACAAGAGAAGAGCGGGACAAGAGAAGAGCGGGACAAGAGAAGAGCGGGACAAGAGAAGAGCGGAACAAGATAAGAGCGGATCAAGATAAGAGCGGATCAAGAGAAGAGCGGATCAAGAGAAGAGCGGACCAAGAAAAGAGCGGAACAAGAGAAGAGCAGACCAAGAGAAGAGCGGACCAGGAGAAGAGCGGACCAAGAGAAGGACGGACCACGAGAAGAGGGGACCAAGAGAAGAGCGGAACAAGAGAAAAACTGGCCAAGAGAAGAGCGGACGGCCTACCAGGAAAGTGTCCATCGAGCTGCCCAGGTGAGCGAGCTCATCGCCGGGGGCACCCACACACGGCCACGCATGAAGAACGTGCGAGCACCTGAAGGCAGCGAGCGCCGCTCGGGCGAGAGGGACGGTCGCTCCGCCACGCGTGTGCGACGTCGGGTGGTAATTTCATTACTTGCGGCCATAATTTAGCACCTCCCGGGCGGCCTCGCACGGGCGAAAGGCGGCCGCCGTAACGGCGCGCCCAGTGGGGGGAGGGCGCCTTCTGTAATGCACGTTGTTGGTAAGCCGCGAGGATTAACATAGCTAATGAAGGATGGCGCTCGCTCGGCCGCTCGGTCGGGGGCGCAATCTCAGAGGGCGCGGCGAGCGCAGGGCGGTCGCGGGAGAGCGGGAGGGAGGCAGGGCGAAGTTGCGAACCTGCACAGGGGACATGCAGGGAGGAGGATATTGCACGAGAAAAAAGACGCGGAAAGAGAGGGGTAGCGAGAAGGGGGCGAATGAAGAGTTGGAGAGAAAGAGTGAGAAATGGAAAGAAAGAAATGTGAACGTCTCTGCTGAAGGTATGTTAAACAAGATATGTGTGATAATGAAACAAGTGTATGGTTTCAAATGACGGAAGGTGGGACAATTAAGGGAGAGACGGAGTATTTGTAGAGGAATCTCAGAGGAAAATCTCAGTGGACGCGGCCGCATGAAAGCGAGACGGGGTGGGGCGAATTGCGAACCCGCTCAGGGAAAGTACAGGGAGGAGGAAACTAGTCGAGAACGAAGACACGAAATGATAAGAAGAGAGAGAAGGAAAAGGGAGAGAGAAAAAACTGAAACCGGCTCTGCTGATGGTATTTGGAACATTGGATACGTGGAATAATGAAATAAGTGGAAATGTCTGCAAGTGAGGAATGGCAGGACAAAATTAAGCGAGAGGTGGAGTAATGGCAAAGGAGAATCTCAGAGGGTGCCACCAGCGCAGGGCGGTCAAGTAAAAGCGAATGGGGGGGGAGCTGTGAACTAGAAGAGGGGGCGTGCAGAGAGCAGCAGGCTGTACGAGGACGACTCGAAGAGAGAAGGAAAGAAATGGAGACAGGGAGGGTGAGAAACGGAGAGAGAGGGAAAGAGGAGAGAGGGCCAGAGAGAGAGAGAGAGAGAGAGAGAGAGAGAGAGAGAGAAGGAAGCGTGAACGGCGCTGTTGAAGGCATTTGAAACAGAAGATATGCGGGTTAATGAAACGAGGGGAATTGGACGCAAATGAATGGTATGGCCCAATTACGAAAGTGGTGGAGTAATCGCAGAGGAAAATCTCAGACGTCGCGACGCAGGGAGGCCGTGAGAAAGCGGAAGTGGGTGGGGGCAAGCTGTAACCACGCCCAAGGGAAGTCCGGGGAGAAGGGCGCTGCTCTAGTAAGAAGAAACGGAGAGTGTATGCGATGCGATGCGTGCGTGTGTGTGTTGAGAGAGGGAGATTGTGTGTGTGGGAGAGATGGGGAGTGTGTGTGAGTGAGTGAGAGAGAGAGAGAGAGAGAGAGAGAGAAAGAGAGAGAGAGACACAGGGAAAAGGGAGGAGAGAATCCCACAGGTCTCGGCGAGTGCAGAGAGGCCATGAAGAACCGGGAAGGAGGTGAAACAGCACCAAGCACAGGGGAAGTGCCGGGAGACGGAAAGGGAGAGACGCAACTAGTAAAACGAGTCGCAGAGAAAACCATAGACGGAAGTGCCACTCGAGGCATTAGAAGCAGTGGTTACGCGATGCCAACTATATACATCAGGGGCGGATCCAGCCAATTATTGTTTTCGTTTGGGGGGGAGGATAGTACGTTTTTGTTAAATAATAAACATATTATTATTACATTTTATATTATTGACATACTGTACATATGATACTATGCAGTATTGTTTAAATAGTTCCATAATTCGAATAGTTGGAGTAAATCGGAACACTTGCAGGTGCAGACAATGGCATCTACCATACATTCGATCTATGCACGAACTGTGAATGTGCGAAACGATCGAAGAGTTACCGCAAGAAACAACGCAGGTGCGGCAGAGGCACAGCGGAACCCGGCAGCGCATACACGCGAGATCCGTCACGAGTTGTGCGGTGGCTGGCTGTGGGTGCCGTCGCAGCGGAGCGCCCACGCCGGGTGCGAGAATCGCCTGCGTCGGAATACGAAACGAAGGCGGAATGATGTAATGGCGTCAATATAACGCGGTGATGTACAAATATCGAACGCTGCGATAGCGGTCGGGACCGGTTTGTCCTGTTGGCTGACCGGGGCGGGCGGAGCTGCCTGGAGAGGCCCGGGCAGCCGCCCACAGACTCTCGCTATTCTCTCGTTATCGCCAGACAGAAGGCGCGCAGCTGTCGGAAACAACAGGGAAAATCGCGCGTGTATTTTCTTACGCTGGCGAGCAAGGTGCGTAAACAAATACGCAGTTTTTATTTGCTGTTGCTCGCTATGACAACTTCCTCGTTTACTTTGTGCAGATTCTTTAAATATTGAGTTTCTAAATATTGGTGGTTCACTAAATATTTTTTTGTACAATTTGTCTTGAAAATAATGTTGATTTACTAGAGTGGAGCTTAAATATTTAACATTGCTGAAACTTGCTGACTTCGTATTAGTGTGACACAAACACACCAATAGTACCAGGATTATTTCTGTCATTTTTATTGCTCCACAAAATGCAGGGAGAAAGTGCAAAAAACTTGCGAATGTCTTATAATTAATTTTATGTATCTTACAATGTATTAGTGAGGTAATTATTATTCATTATTTTATTAAATTTATTATTAGCATGTTTATTAACGTCATAGCAATAATTGGATTCATCTAAGCTAGATTAGAAAACATACGTTTGATATATGAGTTTGATAACACGGTCTGTCATTTGCAATGTGTCAATTTTGCGAAAGAATGAATATCTCATAATAAAGGTACATAAAACACTTTGAAGAATTGAATGTTTATAATGCGAGAAAAAAGTGTGTAATGTTAGGAATAATTTTCTACGGACATATTTACATAATTACTTTTATTTGTATAGGACATAATTTCCGACACATTTACGTTTGCCAACAACCTACTGAATTCCTGGCAAATATAAAAGCAGATGCTACTCATTTAACAAGAAACATTATAAAAATTCACTTTTCGAAGAGACCAGTATATGTAAATAAAATTAATATAAATTCATAATGTAAAAATAGTGAAAGTGTAAATTGAAATATATCAGCGAATACACAGGTTAACTTTTGAAAATAAAATTCTCGAAGATAGACTATAGCAATAAAATATTAGTACTTCACAAAAAAGATGTAAAACTGCTACGTTTGGGCGTAAAAGGAAGAAAATTTAGAACACATTTAGATGAAGATATCTTTAAAAAATGTAGACAGTATGATTTTTTTTAAAGATATCACCTTCATGGAGAAACTACTAGGCCTAGTGAATTTTCTGGCCTGAATGGTGTAAAGAATCTTTAGTTTAAGAATCAGGAGTCTGAAATGTGGCAGCTAGTACAGGTACTTCTATGTAATATTTACCGCTTGTGGAGAGCTAATGGAAAACTGAGAAAGGATTCTGCCAGTAAATACCTGAGAGGAAACATGCTTTGTAGCAAGAAAATGTGAACAATTTGTTCTGTACACTAATACACTACATTATAAATATCGACGATCATCGACTTCCGTTTGCGATTCAAAACCAGGACAACTACATATGTCGGGCGACCAGGCGGGGGCTTAGAACATGACGGAGGCGGTGCCCCGCTGGTGGGAGATACTTCGTTGAGGGAAACCCCCACTAGACTAGCCGGCGAGAAGTTTGGCGCCGAATCTCGCCATCTAGTGGGGGAGATCCCCCACACCGACCGCGATAAAACATATACTTACATAAACATAAACCACACTTACGGGATAATGTCCTTGGCTGTTAATCCGCCCAGGAACATTAATCAATCAACCCAGATGAGGCCACGATATTACCTACTACCGTCTCCCATTCCTTCACCTGATATGACCTCTGTCCCCTTATGCTCAGTGTGTCCATGCTGTACGTTAAAGTAAACAACATAGACTTAGAACTGTATTAGAGGAATAGGCGAACACATTGCCGCACGTAGGTAATGTCGTCTGTGATACGAAGGCTGCGCGCGACCTAACAAACCGAACCCAAACTGTTACCGTTGGGAGACATGCAGTTAAGCAATGGAGGCAGTTAAGCTGCCCAAATTCCACGCGTACACGCTACGAGAACCATCTTTCTACCCACACGGGCTGGCCAACAACGATAGGATGAAGTTGAGAAGTATGCTTCGAGGCGGGGAGAGCTCATTATGCCACAATCCACAAATAATCACGTTACCCAACTGGGATTCGAACCCAAAACTCTTATCTCCGAGATGGCCGCTGCTGCTTTAGCGATCGCTGCTGCTTTAGCAATCTCGACTACCTGATCCGGCTCGATAGCTCACAATGTCGTGATGCGCCATCATGACACGCACCCACGCGCTTTAGTCCTCCGAAATAACAGGCCATCGGCGCAGGAAACTTTCTCGCGGGGCAGTCGGTTCGTGCGCGCGTACAGCCGTAATTTCGGCTGCTCGCAGCCTGTGCGCCGAGCTGCTGTATTGTGGCGGCGGAGTCGGCAGCGTTTGTGTATGCGCGTGGCGGCCACAACTTTGTGCATGAATAACAGGGCGGAGAAGCGAACGCAAGGCGTGCGCAGCCCGTTATTACAGAATTACAGACGCAAGGGGCCGGAGGCGGGGTGGAGAGGGGCGGCATGTGACGTGGCAGGGCGGAGCGGAATGGTGTGAATTGTGGAGCAAAGTGTAAGTGGGGGAGAAGTAGGGGATGGGACGAAGCGGAGTTAGAGGGGGCGAGGTGAAAAGTGGCGAAGCCGTGACGGGAAGTGTAGTGAGGAGG
>BOPP01000066.1:2354075-2380519 GCA_017312745.1 Gryllus bimaculatus | reverse complement strand
CCCCCCCCGCTTTCATCACGGGCTAGCATCTTCGCCGGTGACGCGCCCTTTGTGATTGTCACTGTTATTGTTGTCGTTCGGACGTCAATGTTGCTGCATCACTGTCGTCACTGTTGATACAAGACTTCCTCTCCGTTATCATATCATTGAGCGTGTACTGGCATCTACTTTTTTTTTATAAAACCGCAACCTATCGATTCAAAAGAATATTCACGGTGTAAGTCACCTTCAATTGAATTATTTTTATTTCTCTCTATTTTTTGAGTTTTTTTTAATTCGTATCAGTTCTATAAATTAGAATCGGGATTCTAAATTAATATCTCTAAATCGATATATGATTAAAAAGAAGACAGAGTGAGACAGAGTGTGAGAACATCTTCCTGTAATAAAATAAGCAAAAAGAATCGTGAAAATTAATAAAATCTTTAATTGTTTAAATCAACCTTCACGTTGTACACGTAGGCTTTAAATCAGAACCGTGATACTAGCCGGGATAACCTTTACGTTCCAAAATATACTTTGCTTTTGTTTCGGAAGACTACTGCTGACAGGTTTCTACAATCAAAAGTTCATTTGTAGTGATCAGTAAAAGTTTCAATTTAAACCTTTCCAATTTTTAAGGCTAATATTTACATTGGAAAATACATAAATCGTAATCTCCAGTGTCACCCAACTGCAGATTTGATTACTGAAATTTTTCATGCATACAAGCTACAATAAACGTTACTAAAGACCGAAACTATATGGTATCTTCCGCTGGCCCCCTGGCTTTGACCCCCCGATTCCATTTCCGTTTCCGGCGCGACGCGGCTCCTTTCCTTGAGACTCCCGTTGTATGGGCGGTGTCCCCCCCCCCCTTCCTGTCAGAATGAATACGTTTCCGCAGTACCCAGTGCCCTCCCAGCGCATACAGTTTTCTTTAGATATCACGGAAACGGCGAGACAAGAGAGATTGCTAGTAACGGTTTAAAAAAAAAATAATTTCTGCTCCTTAGATAGAAAATTAGCAGACGGTGAAACAAATTTTAAAATTATTCTCATAATACATGCTTGCCGGCCAAACTGCCAAGATCGTTAGTGCAGTAGTACCAAAGCGGTCTCGGCCCAGAAGATCGCTAGTTCGAATCCCATCTCGGGCGTGGGTGAATTTGTTTATGACAATATGTATGTGCCGTCCTCTCACTTCTCACTATCATCATCATCATCATCACCTCATCGACCATACCCCAGGGCTAACATCCTTGGGGAATAAAAATCGAGATTCAGCTAAAATGCTGATCCCCTGCCCAGAAAGGTACTTGCACCTGCTAAAAGCAGAATGAACGCTGGGACCGAGTTGGTCCTTAGGCGAAACCATGTTCATTGTTGACATAAGTGAAAATGTACATATATGTACATACGGATTGATAAGTAATTAAATTTAATATTGAGTTGAGAAATTTGACGGATTTGAAGAATAATAATTAATAAGGAGGATGATTACTTTGTCTGAGCAGATTTATGTCTCATTTCTACTCCCGTAATGGCACCGTTTGTAATTGCAAACTGCGTAACTAAACAAATGTAAATAATAAATGTTAATCATTTCGTGTGCATTAAAAATTCATTTTGTGGAACCAGGGTCAGCAACTTTGCTAAAGCAATTTTTAAAAATTACTAATTAATTTAAAGTAAATAAATTTGCGAACGTTTTATATCTAACATCTGGATTAAGAAAATATTTAATTGTTTGTCTATTTTTCAGAAAACCTCGATTTCTTCAAGGCGATGTGCTGTTTGCAAAAATTTCAGCAGGCAACCCCAGATTTAACGATAAAATACTTCAGAAAACCCTGAATGATTCTTAACATTCGAGCAAAACTCTAGCATCGAAAAAAATCATGCACTGAACAGACCTACACAAAGAATATTCGCAACATTTTTTCAGACGAGTTTCACAACATACAAATTTCTTCCATTCCCATGATCTCGTGACGTATTGACATCTCTGATTATCGTAAAAGGTAATATTTTGCCCTACGCAAAGTCTTTACGCTTACCTGCAGGATGAAATAATATTTCAATAAAGGATCAGCATACTCACCTGCAAAAGAAGAAATACATTTTTCGTAAATTGCCTTAAAGAACAGCAATGACACACAAAACGATACAATGTGATGAATTAATTACATATACAAAAAAAACCTATCAAATATTTTAGGGGATTCAACACTTCAAAAAGAGAAAGAGGAGGAGTAACATGAGAAAAATGGGAATATGCGACAGACAAAAAATGCAGGAATGAGAAAAGGAATGAAAAAAAATCAAGCAATGAAGAAAAGGATTATAACTAGTTCACGATTATTTCATGTGGCGAAACTCGGGTACGCACTTCCGCCTGACCACGCAAATTTCGTTTCGATCTTTTCACCATCTAATGGAAAAAGAGGGTCTCGCTAGAAACAGGCAATTTGAATTGAGCTCAGAGAAATTTATGAGGCTGGAGTACCTTTTCACGTGCACTAAACCTACTACAGGAGACAGTCGGCTTTACATCTCCACCGAAGGAAGGCGTAAGTTTCGCCCTCAAACATCCACGTCTTTTATATGTTTTATTAGTTTTCACACAACACCAAAAACAAACAAAAATTTCAATCAAAGCATTGTACAGCTTGACACGCAGCTAATTCAAACTACGATCCTGCCTATTCCCGCTCGTTCGAAACCATTCAACTCGACAACATCGAAACCCCGCCCGCGGCACTTTGTTCATTTGACCCATAGCTCCATCTGCGTTGTCTTCCAAACAAAACAGCTGGCCGGACGGGGCGGAAGGAAAGAAGTGGAGATGGAAGAGAAGGGCGTGAAAAACTGATAATAATCAGAAAAAGAATGCGAAAAAAGGAGAAGGATGCACTGAGCCATGCATATTTATGCGAGTTCTACATTTACCAAACGGAAACAAAACCTCAAATGAAAACAATTTCTAGGTCGACAAGCAGAAAAATTCAAACCACACTCTGCTCAATTAATTTGTGCTCGTCCAAAACTTTTTTTAAAAACCAATTTAATGTCTATGCAGGCTAATAACGTGATAAGGGTCTCCGCAAAATAGAGGTCCCCAATTACCTTCAATGACATTTTGTATTAGTACATAAGGAAAAAAATACTAACGTTTTTTATTGCAGAAGATATTTCTCATCATTATGATTACATACGTTTATTTTTTTAATATAATTAGGGGTCGCATCATTTGGACATGCTTAGGGTCCCATGCGATATTCATCCTACCCTGAATTCAACTTAACCACGTAGAAATCCCTGTCGGAGGGCGGCACTTTGTCAATTTTACCCACACTTTCCCCCGCACTGCCTTCGAAACAGAACAACAACCGATGAAAGGACGGAAAAAAGAGGAAGAGATGGAGAAGAAAGAACAGAAGGGAGCATAATGAGAAAAGGCAGAAAAAGAATAATATTGATAAAACAAATATGAAAAAAGAAAGACAGAATCAGCTATGTATATTTATGTTACTTCTCCCACGTTTAGCAAAACAAACAAAACCTTCAATCAAAACATTTCCCAGGTTGACAACCAGCAAAATCAAATGACATCCTGTCTATTTAATTCGTGCTTGTCCGAAACCATTCAGAAGGATTAATGTACACACAGTACACTAATATGTCCTATGTACACTCTATACACTAACCATGTGCATAGTGTTCCGTAAGGTAGGGGCCCCTAATTATCTTTTTAACCAAAATTTATATTAGTTCATTAGCACAAAATTATTTTAACGTTTTTTATTGCAGTAGTTATTTGTATCATCATTACCACATATGTTAATTTTTTCCAAATTAGGGGCCGCATCATCTGGTGATGCTTAGGATCCCTTGTGATATTCATCGAAGCCCGCATTCAACTTGACCGCGTAGAAATCCCGACCGCAGGGCGGCACTTTGTCCATTTGACCCATAGCTTCGCCCGCGTTGCCTTCCAAACACAACAGCCGACGGAATGAGACGGGGTGCGACGGGACGGGGCGTCGAGGCTGCGATTCGTGGAAAAACCATTCGGCGTTTCCCCCGCGCGTGGATCGGTGGCCGTGTGGTCATCGGCTAAACATAGCGAGTTTCGGCGGGGCGTCGTGCGGGAGGCGGGCGGCCGGCCGAGCGATATACGAATGTGGGGCAGAGGCGTGGAGGCAAAAGACGACCGCAGGGGAAAAACAGAGGCCGCGCAGAAGGAGGCGTTGGCTCTGGACCGCACAGTGGGGCGCAAGACGTGAAAGGACGACGTGAAATTAGAAAAAAGAAGCTCTTTAAAATTATATGAAATAATTATTTTATTAATATACGTATATATTTGGCATTTGGAGGAGATCGTCCGACTTTGCCAGCCAATTAATGGGGTTCCTCGTGCCTCCTACTTTCACTCCCGCGCGGTGGGGGGAGAGGGGGGCAAGAGAGAAATGTGGCGTGCACCTACTCTCGATTAATATGACTGAGCCCTGGTGGGTTGCACGTTTGCGTGGCCCCGAGACGGCATATTCCCGACCCCCCGGCCCCAAAAAGTGATTGGCCAGTAGCGTTTGGTGGTAAGAAAAAGCAGTAATAACAATGATTTTTTTACTCTCGGCCTTTATTGGTGATTTCCTGTTACATAAATAAACGTTAAGGGTGTTAGTGTAGTAAGGTGATAAGTCAATTTAATAATTTTCTTTAGCGTTTCTTATGACGCAATAAAAACACGAGATCTAAATTTTGTCTTTTCTTCTTATTTGTTAACTTATAGTTTTGATATTTTACACAGTGACGGTCCTCAAAAATGGCACACTATCATCCCAATTTTGGTAATGTTGATCTATGTTTAGATCTGGCGAAATCTTCGCGAAGATCCTGAATTCATTTCAGCCCAGCATGTAGTTTTATAGAGCCAGTAAAAACAATTTCTAGGAATAATATCAAGGAAAAGGTTCCACGGTCTTTGTTTTTCGATGGAAAGTGTACGGCCAGCACCACATACTGTCGCCTTTACGTCATGAGAGACTCCAATAGTCGTAGAACAGAATATGCGAAAAGGACTTCAGATTTACGTCGTACTTCAGAAAGGTCGAATTCAAAATCTCTTCGACTACCGGTATTAAAACTACTGCTCTTCCAGGCCACCAGTCTCAGCACTGCCTGATGAGCATCTGAAAATGGGTTTTTTTCGACTCATATTCGTACTTTTTATTCATTCAATTTTGTTAATAATTTTGTACAGTTTACATTCATAATATCAACAAACACCATGTCCAACTTCCTAAATTTTCTCATCATCCTCATTTGCACCACGTTGATAACATTTTCACTACGTCTCGAAGATATATTATCAATTTTTAACATTTTTTCTCATATTAATTGCCTTGAGCTTCGTCCATTATTTATAAGAACTGCCTCGTACAAAACTCGAAGTTCACATTATCAATTTCCCTTCATCATTAATTTTTACGTCTGGCCATATTTGTAGCATGTGCCACAAGACGGAAAAATAAGTGATGACTGAATATCAACTTACCTCCTATTCATGAACTATCGCGTATGATTATCAACTTTAATACTGGCCAATTTTTTTGCGGTGCCGGCCTCTTCATATGTCATCTAAAATCCAGGGCTGATTGCGTACAGTTCTTGTATTCATTTTTTTGTTTTTTTTTTGTTTTTCCACAGTGTACACGTCACGAAACAGGGTATTCATAATGAGTTTCTCTCTGATAATCATTCGACATTTCGCAGTGGCTTGTTTATTACATGTCATCTAACACCGTAGCATCGTTACTGAATCCCCTTTCCTGTTCACTAATTTTTAGTAGCCACATAAAAAGGAAATATAAATATTAAACGAATATATTATAAAAACGTCTTATGTACAAAGTATTAAATACTGTATGCGCTGAAGTACCAAGCAACAACCTTACTAAGTTGATAATTGAATATACAGTGAAAAATAAAAATATAGCATCACAACTAAAATAACCCCAACTATTCTAGAAACAATACGTAGGCAAAAGCAAAATCCAGAGATGCCATTTCAAAGCTTGTTCAAAGAAACGTCCAAAAACACTGAAGTTACTCTTAACAGCTCTGTTTAGTAGAAGGTGTCTCAATATCCAAATAGCAAATTAACAAATATTTTAAGGTCATATGTCATTAATGGTTCACGCAAATTGGCTTCAATACACTTGAACCGAACTCAGTTGAATTCAGGGTAGTTGAATTCAGGGTAGGATGAATATCACAAGGGACCCTAAGCATGTCCAAATGATGCGACCCCTAATTATATTAAAAAATTAAACGTATGTAATCATAATGATAAGAAATATCTTCTGCAATGAAAAAAGGAAAACAAAATGTTAGTATTTTTTTACTAATGTACTAATACAAAGTGTCATTGAAGGTAATTGGGGACCTCTATTTTGCGGAGACCCTTATCACGTAATTAATCTTCATAGACATTAAATTGGTTTTTAAAAAAAAATTTGGACGAGCACGAATTAATTGAGCAGAGTGTGGTTTGAATTTTTCTGCAGTTGTTTTCGTATTAAGACAATATTTTTCCATAACCCCGTATTTCTTTTTTACTCCAATGCAATATTACTTATAACTATGTAAGGAGCTTACCGTTTTCCCAACAACTATGGAAGATTTTCTGCTTACCACCTGTCACCAAGGACAAGAGTAAGAGTAAATAGGATGTACTCAGACATGACTTTTACTGCATCCGATTAAACAATGATATGGACGTAAAAGAGAACGAACATTTTTTCTCAAAAAAGAACAAACAAATAAATTTGATGTTTTGACCGACTTTCACGGCGTTCGCCCCACTGTGCCGCAGCGAGGACGGCGCGTCGGCATTGGCGTTGCTTGGGCCGCCGCCGGCGCCGCCTCTTCTCGCTCGTACTTTGACATCGAATTAAACCGCTCCCACTCAGATAAGGCGGCCTAATAAATAAAAGTCAGAGGCGGCGACGGAGGCGGAGTGGGCGCCGAGCAGCTGGTCGTGGTTGGACGACTCGTCGCCCGCACGCTACCGGGTTTTGTCCCTAGTTGCGTGGTTGGCACCATGGTAGAACGAGCAGACCAGTGGATCTAAAACTTGTAGGTCCTTCTGACTTCCTTCACTAAACGCAATATTCTCGACAAGGTGTCAAGATTTTAATGCTAACTGGAACTAATTCTTACGATTCTTAGGAGATAAGCGCAAAATATACCTTTCGTTGTTATTGAGACAGAATAAATTAATTAAATATTATAATCACCATGCGTTTATTTACCTTTCTTTATAGTTACAGCTCATACATCCTATTTTCAACGATAGTTTTAAAGGTCTTCTGGTCTTCGGAGGTACGGGTTAATATTGTTTTATCACTCAACTTTCTTTTTTTTTCTCAAAATGAGTATGCTTACATATTATTCATGCGTATTCATAAATCTGATTCTGTTTTAAATTACAAACAAACATACGAATTAAAAGTGCAATACATTGTATATTGATTTAAACGTGCGCTATAAAGTGAAGTTTGTATCCATCTTTCCAAAAGCCGTATGTTTCTGGAATGAAAATAATTCAGCTTCTGCCAGGAGTTAAAACATTTACATCCGCAGTAATTTCCGTAATATATAAGAATTTCCATATGAGCGCCAATCTCTAAGGATGATTAGATTATATTCATTAATTTTCTGCTCGAGAATTAATGTCCCAATGGGCAATTTTCGTGCAATCGGATATGTGAATCCTAAACGCGATACCAATATGTGAATTTTAATTAAATCGTGCATTCATTTTACGAATACAGATATTGCAATAGCATGTGCCAACTAATATTCTCCGATATTTGCATCTGAACATATTGTGTAGTGCATGGTGGAAATGTACAATCACCATAATAGAACGGTTGTGTTGGTGATAACTTCGAAATTTAACCAAATTGCGATCATGCTATTATTTTCTTTATTCGGTAATTTATTTTGAAACAATATCATGATCGTGTTGATTAATACTTGACATATCCAGGAAACAAGGAACTAAGTTTCTAATCACAAATTAGTGAGTTAATCCATATGTCCTCCCTAAAATATTTACAAAATATCTAATTATTCGTCTCCAAACACATACTATTTAAATGTTATTTAGTAATACTAGTGATTACCAGAGTTGTTACTAACTCACCCCATTTTGTCCTCTTTACGAACTCTCCTTGAACATAATCACACCCACCAATATCTCTATCTCTTAACAGTGTAGTGTCACCGCGGTAACTGCACAACTAAGAATACCAATAATGAGAGACAATAACGTTAATTGTAATGTAAATTGACAACGTCTTTACCATCATTTTTGTTATCATGTTTCGATTCCTTCAGCTATCAATAAATATTACAGATATATGTGCATTTTTATGAAATCTGTTAATCGAAATTAAATGTTTAAATAATGTCATGTTAAATGTTTTGTAAGTAAGGTTTTTTTCGCGTAAGTTTGAGTAAAATACTCACAATTTAAAAGAATACGTAAACAAGTTTTCTAAAAAATAATTTAATTTTTTTCTTTGAATATTTTGTTTCAAGAAAACAGTGTTTTGAATAGTAAAGCACATGTTTGAATATTGTTAATTTCTCTGGAGATTAAAATATTGCAAAAATATACAATTTTATCAACACCTTACAATATTATTAAAAAACCAGATAGAATGCTTAATAGTCAACGTTTAATCATTTCTTGAACTTTGCGTATTACAAAATAATGAGTATTTTCGCGTAAATTTACGTTACGTGATCATAAAGTGTGTTTCTTTTATATTTAAAGCTACAGATTTCATTCTTAAAATAAGGCAGCATTAGATTTATAAATCATTTCATGTAACCTTTTTTCAACCATATTAGTCATTTTCACGTACTTTTGAGTTATATCATTTTGATTTTTCAAGGCCTGTAATATTACTAGGAAAGAATGTGCAATTTTATTGCATTACATAACCCTTTCCAATAATACGAAAAAGTATGGGGTGCTATATTACCACTAGTCGAAGTCTTTTCACATCAAAACAAAACAAATCTCACGTCCCTACTCTTCACACGGCGGAACAGAGGAGCGGGACAGAGGAGCTCATCACGCTGCGTAGGCGGAGGTTGGGGTCTTCGGGGCGACGTGTAAGAGGCGTAGATTCGCTCCGAGACTCATCCAACTGTACTGGCCAGATAGCCACGCTCCATTTGACAACAAAGTCTGCGGGTCTGTTCATCGGATTCCAAGTCCTCGAGAGAATGGGTTAAGTCGGAATCACGACAGATTGGACGAAGAGGGCGCACGCCGAGGCATGGGAGAACTAAAAGTTATTAATTGGGATTTAAAATTTGGAAGAATCTATGGAATAAACTTTTTGTTACTCGAAGAGTAATATCGTGGGAAACTTTGTAAGGGGAGCGGTTAACAGCTGGAAGAAGCTTGATCGAACGAATTCACTGGAGGACAATGCTAGAGGCCAGACCGCACCGATCGAACGGTCGTTTCTGTCGCTCTCTCCCATCAGTTTCGGTGGGATGCTGAAAAAGTGGTTTGAAAAACCGGCCACGTACAGTGCGCGTTCTTTCCTTCCCCATTCTGTCCGCACTACATTTCTAAGAACCAAGTAATGGCCTGATTTCCCGAAGAAGAAGAACCCTAGGATATCACAAAAATATTTCACTGACTGTGTAAGCGTGGAAGTTATTTTATAGTTTAGATATATAAACTTATTAAAAGAACTTAATTCTTCTGAATTTTTGCTCTTTTATTAATTTTGTTTCATTGAATGAAATGTAGATGACTCCTTTAGTAAGAGATTTTCGTTTCACTATTATTATTATTATTATTATTATTATTATTATTATTATTATTATTATTATTATCTGTTCTGCCTTTTAAAGCAGGGAATAATGCCACACTTTGTTCAGAAACTTCAAGAACTTACAGAGGCACCAACGTGACACCACCATATAGCCTGCTCTATCTAGCGAGAATTCTGCAGATAATACTAGAGTTCTGTCCGCTCTTTTTGTAGCTCAGAAGTGGAAGAGAACAGCAATTCCATAAATAAGCGGAATGTGTCCACTGCTAACTGCTTCACTACTTCTGCGATGTGGAGGGAGGCGCAGAACCAAGGTTTCTCGGCGATTAGTTTGGGCAGGCAGGAGTGTCGTACTATGGTGGATACAGAAAACGCAGAAGAACAAGAAGAAATGAGGAATCAAAAGGAAGAAGAAATGCAGTAATGAGAAGAAACGTAAAAAATGGTTAAAAGTAACAAACTGTACACAAATGCACAATCTGAAACATCGCAAACAGCCTATAATAAACATTACTTTGATTGTTATTTTAGTAACTTCACAATTTTTTGTCCTTCTTCTTATATTTAAGATGTAAAAAAATGAGACTAAAACATTTTAAAGAGATTCAAAATATTATAACATGCAACTAGTACTTGAATTACTTCGTTTGTATCCCTCACTTTTTTTAAACGTTTCATTCATTGAGTGAACGCGATAACTAAATTCTCATACTGTCAAAATTATAACCGGTCCAAGAGAGATGTACTGACATTCTTGGCGATACATTCATTGACTTTGAAAGTGTTGACCTATATAAACAATTCTTAAAAGTTATTAAACATTTTATAGATAGCCTCCGTAGAGAACCCTTGTGAATACTATATGTGTTGAATATACATTAAATAAATCATATCTGTAAAACATGATTTCAAATTTTTATTTCTAACTCAGATTTATGTCTTTATTTATTCACGAGGATAACAGTGCGAAACTATTCTATCATCATTAGCACATCTGATGACAGGTAAGCCATCAAAAGCAGCTTATCTAATGAACAAGAATGTTAGTTACAACACCCACCTGAGTTATTTATGCAATGCAAAGAACCCCTCATTACTATATCAATATTTCATTCTTAATTTGATGTTTTGCTATACATGCGATTTTTGGCATCCTCCCAAATAATAGTTCATTATTCATTTTGAAAAAGTGTTAGATAATTGCAAGGAATTACTACCAATCAGTTAACGAGACTAAGAGCCATTTTTTACACTCACCCAGGAGACATTATTAATCATAAAAGAGAGGAGACAATAATCGGAAAATGAGAGTACGTGGACCGTAACCGGAAAGTAAATTAAATGAACTATAAAATGATACTATCCTATCCTAACTGTAGTCACATTCAACCTCTCTTCGATATTTTTGAATTATCTTACATAGGGGCGTGATTTCATTCACTGACAACTCATGAGCCTGTTGAAGTTTTATGACAGAACATTGAACACTGCAGTTCGACCTGTTTGGGAGTGTGCGAATATGGAAGAAGGAGAGGAGAAGGCTACAAAAGGAGGGGGAGATGTCGACGGCAGGGTGTGTAATGAATACTGAAAGGAGAATGTGGTGGGAAAACAACATGAACAGGGTGGGGATATTGGTGGATGTCATAGAGCGTAGCAGCCCATGGAGAGAAGCGGGGTGTTGTTGTGTGTGGCAGAACGTTCTTACGTTATTTGTACGTTTCCTAATTTACTGCAACTCATAGCTTGCTTGTCCACGTACATGCACTGGATGCCAGAGTCTAGAAGGTACTAGCTAACTAGCTGCAGTGCTCTCAACAGTATCAGCAAACTTTAAGCAAACAAGAAAATAATACAAGGCAGTGAAGAAGATGAATAAACGTAAAAATGAAAGGAAAAAAATAATATTGTGATCAACAGAAACGTAAAAAACGGTAAAAAATGATAAAATAAACACAAATTCACATTGTGAAATACTGTAAACACTCCATAATAAACATTAGTTTGATCGGATGGGACAGGCGGAGCAGTGGCGTGATGCGGTTCAGACGTGGCGTGATGCGGTGGAGTGGGGCGTGGAGCGTGGCAGAGTGAGGAGCGTGGGCGACAGCGAGGAGGAGCGATGAGAGTACACTGGGAGGGAGCAGAGCGGCGAATGTGCTTGGGGTGTACAAGAGATAACCGGCGCTACCGAGAAGAAGAGCTGTCAACAGGCAGAGATGTCGAGACGGGCGAAATATCAAATTTGGTTATGCAAAGAATGCGAAAAGGAGAGGGAGAGAGAGAAAGAGAGAAAGAGAGAGAGAGAGACAGACAGACAGACAGACAGGCAGGCAGACGGACAGACAGTACGAGGGAGGGTGGGTGGCAAAGAACAGAATAGAAGACCGACGAAAGGAGGCGAATGCAAAAGGATGTATCAGGGCACGGAGAATAGCGGCAGAGCGGACCTGCCAGGCAAAACGTTATTACACCGCGACTAGCTCGTCTCCTAATTTAATACGATCCGCTACCTCATAATCCACGTTCAACCCAGGATGTATAAGGCCGTGGCCTAGCAGACAGCAGCGCAGGCTTGAAGCGAACAAGAGCTGAGCGGTTGTACCTGAACAAGCGGGGTAGGCGATCGCGGAGGAGTGGCGGCGTTGGCGGCGGGGGCGCGTGGGCGGGCGGGGGGGGGGGGGGGGGGCGTGAGGACGCGGGCGGGGTGATGTGCTGGGGTTAAATCACGCTGCGCTAATCCGCGGCGCGCAAGCGCTCTGACCTCGCGTGGCGGCGGCGGCGGCAGCAGCCTCTTCGCCTCGCGAGCGCGCCCAACATCACCGCACCATTTATCCTCATGGCGCGAGGCGCCGTAGGCGGCCCACGTGATGCACCAGGGCTCTGCTGGTTGTCGTTCGGGCCGGGGCGGGCAGTCACGATGCGATCAGCGCCCGGGATTCAAAGGAAGTTTACTTAATTTTTCTTAATTCTCGTTTTGATTTCGCGGTTTACGCCTTTTGGACTGTTCCTGACTTGCCCTCTTAATCGTACCTTGTGAAAAGCGGTCTCATTGTTAGTCCACTTGAAAGTTCCTCTCTACTCCCTGTCCAACTCGGATCAAGTTCATCCAAGGTTTCGGAATATTTATAAGCGAATATGAGAGATTAATGTGCTGCGTTGCTGGGACGAATTGCTTCAGTAATTGCTGTTTAGTTTACTGCAAATTAACTTCTCAATAAGAAAATAATACTTGCCATCTACTGTACCGTTGGGAGGCAATTACACAAAATCAATACGTTCATTAGCGTTCATCGATTGCCTACTAGTAAGTACTCACGAACAAAGAAACGATTCAACAATCATTTTTTAATTTGATTTATTACTTCAGAAAACTGTAAAAATATAAAAAAAAAGTTTTCTTTTTTGGTGTTCCTGGCGCAGTAAAACCGATACCGAACAATAAACTTCATATAACGTAGACATTACTTGATTGGTTTCCCTTATAACCCTTCTTCACTAACGCCCTTTTGAATAGAACAAAAACTCTATAAATATATGTTCAGACACTCACGTTTTGTGACAAAGATCTTTTACTGCATCGAATCTCACATCAAGAACACACTGCTAAAAACAATCTCTATTACTTTTTTTGGCAATTAATTCACAACATTCTTTGAGTTGCAATGGCACATCAATGTTTCCACTGCCCGTCAACAATTATTATTCTCACGTACAGCTTCGTAATATACACAAAATTATATAATTAAAATATCTTTGTATTTGGAATACACATATTTAACCATATTTCTCCAAAATCCCATCCGTCTGTCTGGCCGTCCGTCCGTCCGTCCATCAGCCGCGTAACAGCGTAAACAGCGCACTAATGGATATTTACCGATCGATTTGCTCGAAACTCGATGTTCTTGCTTGAACTCAATGCTTGAAACTAATCGCTGAACTTTTGGAGCTGCAACGCAAAGTTCCTTTCAACCAATATATATGTAATTTATTTTCTCTTAAACTAAGCGCACTATAACGTCTATAACTGAGCAACCCTGTTTACAATTTCGCGTAGATAAGCATATATTTGGTCGTCACATAGTTAAGAACATGTTGAAAATACTCTTGCTCAAAATGTTGTTTAATATTCACATTCGATTCGGGCGGAAATGACGCAAAGTAAAACTTTGTGATTTGAAAAATTTGATGGAAATTCTGTTTATGAATTTTGTTTTCAACAAGGCAAGAATGTTAATATCGAGATGATTCATTTGCCAATATTCACTTAATTACCCACAGGATGGAAACTTTAATATACGTAATATGTGTTCAATAACATGCCTAAATGTTAATAAGTTTCTTAATTACACTTTTATACAAATTAAAAGCAAACGTTCCACTGATACGTCGTAAGAGGCGTATGCGAAAAAACTAACTTTAAATTATAAATGACTTTATTTCTGTTTCCGAAACATGTTGCGCAGAAAAAGAATCCGTCACCGGAAGTAAACCAAATACATTCACCCAAGATGGAACGTGGTCAGAGAATGGAAAATGGTCAGAGAAGAGGTCTAGGATGAAGACGGAATGCGCGCGGTCAATGGCACATTTGTTAGGACACTGCTATGGCATTTATCGCCTGTTAATGATCAGAAAAAACACGGAAATCTACCAATCAGAGCAGCCGACCGACAGAATTATTCTCTAGACATTGATTGGATACGGTCCAACTACGTAGCAAAGTCGAAAATCCTCATTGGAACCCTAGGAATGTTCGGCCACGGTTTTGGAAGAAACAGAAGTGTTAATTCTGAACTATCGTCGCTCGACTAACTAATCTAACTAATTAACTAAGTAAATAATTAATGAAAGAGATACGAAGGAGATGACGAAAATGACAAAGGGAGGTAAAGATAAAACAGAGAAAGAGGGGATCATGACGAAACGATTTTCTATTCGTCAGACATAAACCAGAGAAGTTCCGAGAACTCCAAAACTAAGCAAACTGACCCAGTTTCCTAACGAAAACGCACGAGCATCTACGTCGCAGATTTCACCACTGGCGGATCTGCCGCACATGAAGCGGCGCGCACTTGCGAGGGCACCGGTGCAGTCAAAGGCGCCGGCGAGTGCAGCGGCGGCAGATGGCCCCAACGAGGGCACGGAGGGCGGGCGGCGGGCGCGAGCGCGGGCGCCGAGTGCGAGGTTGGGGCTGCGGCCGCAGTTATGGCGGTTGCTCAGTTAAAAGCGCCGCACTTCACCAAGCGGGTCACGCGCGTTTACAAAAAGACGCACGCGCCCACCCGCTCGATCGTTCGTCCGATGCTCACGCACTCCCGCTTCCTCACTCGCTCCCGCTCCCTCTCACTCGTTCCCTCACTCATTCTCGCTCCCTCACTCATTCTCGCTCCCTCACTCATTCTCGCTCCCTCACTCATTCTCGCTTACTCACTCACCCATTCTCGCTTACTCACTCACTCATTCTCGCTTACTCACTCACTCATTCTGGCTCACCCACTCACTCATTCTCGCTCACTCACTCATTCCCGCTCACTCACTCATTCTCGCTCACTCACTCATTCTCGCTCACTCACTCATTCTCGCTCACTCAATCTCGCTCACTCAATCTCGCTCACTCACTCATTCTCGCTCGAGAGAGAGAAAAAATAAATATATAAAGTTGAATGTGTGATCAACAACTATGAAAGTCGAAGAGAACGAGATAAAAGAGAAGTAAAAATAGTAAAAGAATTATGAAAGAGATGGCGTTAAGAAGAATATGCGAGAGTGATATTCTTAACTGCACTCAGACGCACATGCCAAGAATAGATGAAGTTCCACATTTTCAATACAAGTCGATGGATGCAGCTCGTACGAATGAAACATGTCAGTTCGTCTGACAATTCAGACAACAATCGTCCGACGTCAATCGTGAGTGGAAAGAAATGTCTCTTTGAAATTTACCATGTCATTGGAACCAAAATTTCTGTTAATTGGGTCATTTCCCATGGTCGGAAAAAGACTCATTGAAACTCACAATCATCAGAATCAAACATTCCATTTACCTTATAGTGTCATCAGAATTAAGTATTCAATTGAGTATACAATGCCATCGAAATCCAATATTCCGGTGATCTGGCGATATCCCACCGTTTTGATCAGGCACTTTTTTCGGGAACATTGTTTATGGAGCGAAGATATAACCATTGAGATTAATACGTAACTTGCATGACATCAAAAACTAGTACATGGTGTAGGCATAAAGTCTGAAACAAAGCACATACTGCAGTCACAGTTCAGGAGGTCACGAACTCCAGTGCAGTGATGTAGTTTCCTCATCTGGCTAAGTGCTCTCGTAGTTTCAGTTGAATAGGGGCCAGGACCAAGGATTCCGATTGCCTCACCGGCCACGCGTTCTCTAGCTCTCGTATTTCTGGGTTAGGTTAACCCACTTTGACAATCATCTTAATGAATCCTTCAACAAAAAGTCGGATAAGCGCAGGTAGTTTACGAATAAGAGATTAAAAATCAAGACGAATGGAAACGGTACATCAGAGGAAGAATAATTTAATTTAAAGTGAAATTCTACAAAATACGATTAGTGATGTAGGTTAGAATACTTATATTGTTTTACATTTCGAAAAATATAATTTTCAAATCGATAATTATATAAACATTGGATGTTATGACAATATTTTTAAATAATTTTATTAATACTAACAAAAAAACTCTCCTTTTCCCTCACTTTTCCCCCTATCCTTTACCTCATACTTTCATCCCGCTCTCCATCTTTCTGGCCCTCTCGCAGATCATTCCCATTCTCCGACCGCTCTCCTCCAGTCTCTTCCAGTCTCTCTGCCTGAGTCACAATCTCAGTCTTTTGTCCTCTTCTGGGCTCGCTGCTTCCCTCCTTCCCCACAATCCCTACATCCCACCATTTCCTACAATCCCTCTTACTCTTTCTCACTTACACACGCCTTCTCGCTCACACAACCAAGACTTGCTCCTGTCTAAATCGCCTCCATTCTCATTCTCGCTCATCCTTTCTCACTTCCTCACTCATCCTCATCACTCATACTCATCTTCATCACTCATACTCATCTTCATCATCATTCATACACATCCTCACCATTGCTCACTCATACTCATACTCACCATCGCTCACTCATACCTCTCATCATTCACTAATACCCTTCATCATTCACTCATTCGTCTTACTCACTGGCTCAATCGACTCAATATCACCCTAATTCTCTTTCCTTCACCCCCTCCCCACGCTCGTCCCTTCGCCAGCACCAGCGCTTTGAATCCGCGTGGCGTCGCGCCGCGCAGTCCATTTGTCCGGCGGCTGCGCGTTCATTTGCTCGTTGCGCCTCCGGCAGTTACGGGTCGCGGCGCGGCGGCCGGGCGAACGGCGGTCGCCAGCGCGTTTACGGGCGCTTTCGGGAAGCGGGCGACGAGCCGGAGGCAAGGGGAGAACGGATCTCGTTCGCGCAGGGTATTGAAGGGCTTGTAGGGCAAAGACCGGAGAAGGGCGAATGGGTCAGGGCCGGTAGGGTAGGTGGGTCAATATGGGGAAGGATGAGTGGGTCATGGCGGACCAGGTGGACCAGAGAGAGGAAAAATGGGTATGTCAGAGCTGGAAAGGGGGGAGGAAGGGGAAGGTAAGTACAGGTATTAGTGAATGGGTCAAAGCAGGAAGGGGGGAAGCGCGGGTGAGAGAGGGTAGATTGGGTGGGTGAACCAAGGCTGGGGAAGACGGATGAGGGGGCGAAGAATGGGAGGGTCAGGGCAAGCCAGGGCCGGACAGTGAACGGCAGGTAGGATAGGGTGGGAACCTGCAATGTTGCTGGTGGAGCGTAATAATGTAACATTAAACACAATATTTCATCAATACAAGTTCAATACAACATTCATTCCCATTAATTTTCGAATGGAGTGAATACTCTAAGCAGATTCTAGACAGTGACTAGGTTTATCGTTTGAGCAACGCACATTTTATTTCACCACGTCCATTCGGTAACCTTGAACATTCGATTCGCCCGTCGTGTGCCAACTGCCAACGTGTGTGTCCGAAGATTGAAGTCGGCGAGCGGCCGCAAGTAGAGTAGTCCCCGAGGGGAAAGAGGGTGGGGGCATTTATTTACGCGGTGCGTCCGGCACTGGCGCGTTAGAAACGGGCCACCCCCGCGGCGGCGGCGGAGCAGACGGATCGCGTGGCGGTAAGCGAGACGACGCGTCGCGACGGCCAGCAGCGGCCACTCGCCGCCGCCGTCGTCGTCTGCGCCGCTGCCAGACTGCTAGACGCGCTTGGTGGTGATCACAATGGTGTAACGGTTAGCGTACGGGACTGTTGTACCCAAGTTGGCGGGTTCAAACCCGATCGAAGCCGTGGATTTTTAAGGGCGAAAAAATCCTTCGTACGCCTTCCTTCGGAGGGGAAGTAATGCCGGCTGTCCCATGTTCGTAGATTTACTTACATGTAAAAGATCCTCAAGCCTAAATGACGCCTCTGAGCTAAATTCAAATCGCCTGTTTCTCGCCCAAGAAATACCTCCTTTCTCTGCTAGTTGGTGAACGGAGCGTAGCGAAATTTGCGTGGTCAGACGGAAGAGCGGGCCTGATGGCCCGAGTCTCGCCAGGTAAAATAAGTCAAATTCAATTCAATTCAATGACAATGGGTGGGCGTGGGGAGTTTAGGGAAGAATTCGAAGTGGACACTTGGAATGAGTGTATCTAACGTGATCGATTCACTGTTTGTTTGCAAATGAGGGGGGAACAAATGACCACCATGGAAGGAAGATCTCCAGCTGCGTTAATTGTTCCTCATTCGTCCTCCTCTTTGCCAGTTTAGTGTATATAATTCGGAATTTTTAAGACAGGGTTGTTCAACTGGCGGCTTGCGATGAAATTTGTTGTGGCCCGCGAAAGGTTATTGTTCGACAAAGTGAAAGTCCTTTACATGTCGGGCAATAATCTTGCATGCCTAGCGCACGCGGCCTGTCAGGATCAACACATCCGTTTGATACAAAAATAAGTTAAGTTTAAATTTAAGAATTTTTTTCCAGTAAATTCAGAAATAATTCAAAATCATCTCGTTGTGACTAACTGCGTTATCCATTGTAGTGCCTGATGAGATGCATAGTTTCTCCCCCTTGTTTGAGAGAAACCGGGCCGATGTCGATGCCAACAATACGGGATGACGTGTGAACCGCCCGAGTAATGAAAAAGTGGCCCGCAACCATATTAATGGTTTAGCTGAGGCCTTGAAATCTTGGAAGTTGGACACCTCTGAGTTCAGACGATTATTTGTGGCAACGAATAAATGTCTTAAATATTGATACAATGTTTTATCACCTACAAATGATACAACAATTTTACATATCGCTACTTGGACAGTTCGACGTTTTAACAATTAACGTGGAACCACGACATTTATAAGAATTACATTAACCTTCGTAACTATGAGATTACAACGGCAGTTGGTAATTGCGAGACGGGAAATAATTCCACATGCAATTTGTTTAACTCCCATTTGTAACGAGGTGATGAAATGAATTTTCAGGTGCTCGTATCTCCTTGAGTCTGTTCATAGACTTCACTGTCTCAGTGGTTAGACTAACTGCGCGTACACGAGAGGTCGATTCCCACACAGGCCACTCAGTTCCTTGAACAGTCAAAATATACTTTATAGAAAAAATAATATTGTCTCCTTGTTTGTTCAGGATGTGGCGCAGACGCTCTTGGGTGCATTGCAACCTTGTATTTATCCCAACGTAACCTTACTGTAGTATCTCCGCACCAGTAGGGCAAGCACTTGCCCGTTTCCTATGGAAAGGAGTATATTGTGAGAAATTTTCAAGTTTTCAAAGTGTTCTGATTAATGAAGCTACAATAGAATTTGAATATGTGAGGTTTCTCCACCTATGCTCCAAAAATTGCGGAGTGAGAAATAGAAATGTAAAAACTTCCCAATAAAACTATAAGATTTGATTAACAATTTATTTTGGTCTTCATAATCTAGAGAAAAGTAAGTTAATATGTTTCCTGTTTTCTGATTTCGAAATTGGAAAGTTAATTAAGTTTCGAATGTTTAAAAGACAATCAAAGGTGATATACGGCAATTGAATGGTGATATTTTTATGAATTGTTGAAATTCATACTATACTTGTTCACATAATATCGCCCTACAGAAAAGAAATAAACTGTATATCACAGCCTATGTATCTTACTGAATCGTATTAGCTGTGCACTCGTTTCCTTGTAGCAACAGAAAACCAGCTTCCGTAATTCTACATCTTTGCAGCTGCTTTACGCAGACCACAATATGTCAGCAGGATGAACACGAGTTCAACGTGAGTCTCAGACCGCGCAAAAAAGTCGGGAGCTGAACTTGACGCTGGTGTAGCCCCCAGCCAGTGACCCGGATTCTTTGTTTGCAAATAAACGCTAGGTGTATACGCTCCGTCGCCTTATCTTGGGTGTCTGAAGCACCGTGTGTACCTCAGGCGGAGAACAGAAGCACATCGCGAGACCTCTGTGGGCAAAATCCGTTCCTCTACTACGTGCGTCGGTAAGCCATCAATAAAAGCGATTTAATAAAATGATTAATTGTAGAATTCTTACTGCAAAAATATGAATCACTGAACCTATAAACATAAAATAATAACGTAAAACCCTTTATTTTTCTACGTTTGTTCCAAAATGATGAATTTTACATACCGTTACGCGCTGCGTGAAGATACCCTATCTTTAAGAAACTGAAACATGTGACGTCACCCTGCAAATAAGACTTTAAATATGGCGTTTTTATTGATGAAACAGATTATGATTCGAAACAAAAGTACTACTTTACACGATCGTAGAAACAGAATAAACATTTCATGACCGAAATGATTATTTCTTGCATGGGATTCATATTAAATGGTACTCTTTCTGCCTTCAGAGAATTTCTTCAAGCCTTCCTGGTACGAGAGCATTTACAGATCTTGGGTTAAGCTGGTGCGAGCTAACAAATAAATTTACAGAGAATGTATGCTTTATGAAAAGCGTACAATAACGGTTTTGCAATTGTTTTAAAATTTAAAATTCATTTTTAAAGATGCAACAACATACTAAAAGCAGAGAAGGAAATTAAACTAAGATTTAGTCGGAAAGGTTTAGCAACAAGCCGACTGAAATCCCTACTAGAAACCAAAATTTAATCAATAAATCATTCCCAGGACGTGTATGTCACTAAGGACAAAACGAAAAAGAAACAAGAAAGAATACGAGAAAAGGAGAAGAAGTCGAAATGGTAATAGGAGAAGAAGAATAAGGATACGGAGAGGCAGAAGATACAAGATAAGAAGCAGTGGAAATAGAAAAACAAACGGCAGAAACAAGGTATGAAAAACAAGAAACAGGAACAAAGCGTAAGGAAGCACGAACAGTAGAAAATGAAGTACGATAAAAGAATGCAATAACACGATTAAGAATAAGAAAAAAGAAAAATTCAAAAGAAAGTATAAAATAACAAATAGAAATAAGGAAAAAGAAAATATAGAAGTTAAGAATAACGATAAAATGGAAAATGATACAAAAGGACCTGAGACTGCTCAGGAAGACCTGGAACACATAACCAGGTTTTGAAGTGTATTTTTAATTTTTTCCTGACAAGATTTGTAATTTAACAATACGAAAAGAAAATATTCAAGCTACCCTGATACTAATTATTCAATTCTCTGATTTCGCCGTAACAACGAACAAATTAACACTTTCGCACCAAATAAAATTTGATTAAAAATGTTTTCTGTTGTAATACTGTACTAATACTTGCAATAAATAGTAGCTAGTTTTATAACCATCTCAAAATTTTCCCTGACTTCTAATAATTATTCAACAAATTCCCTCATTTATCCCGGTTTCCCATGGTTTCCAGAAAGTGGCCATCCTGGTCCTATGAAACTCGCGGCCTGGCCCACTGCGCTCCGGCGCGCTGGCGCTCGAAGAGCCACCGAGCGACAGCCGCATGTCCCCCCCCCCTACGCCCTCGCCCCCGGCCCTGCCTGCCGCTCTTGAAGGAGCTGCTCCCTGCCCCGGCCTATGTGCCGACCGCTCCCCCCTGGTCCCGCCTGCCATGTCCCGTCCGCTCACGCTCACCCTCTCTCGAGGTCGCCCCGTGGCCCGCCCCGCCCCCGCCCCTTTCTGTCCTGACAAGCGCCACGCCTCGCCCCACAACGAGCCCCGCTCTGCCCGTCGGCCCGTCCTGCGCCTCTGAAGGAGCTGCTCTCCGCTTCCGTCACGGCTCACGCCTCCGCCTCCGCCTCCGCCTTCGCCTCCGCCTCCGCCTCCGCCTCCGCTGAAGAGGAGAGCAGGCGCTCTCGGTGGGATTCGGCGCTTCTTCGCGTGTTTCTCGGAAATGTAAAAGCCGCTTTCACGGTTTTTCTAGTCCAGCGATCCCCTTTGAAGCCTCGCTCCTTCTGCCTTCGTCGCTTCTTTTACGATACGCCCCCCTCCCCCCTCCCCCTTCAACTTTCAAGGTGGGTGCAGTAGTTAACGTTCAGTAATTCTTTTTTACAGGCACTCCCATGTCCCTCACGTAGATTATATTACGA
The DNA here is from genome assembly GCA_017312745.1 of Gryllus bimaculatus. Taxonomy (NCBI): domain Eukaryota; kingdom Metazoa; phylum Arthropoda; class Insecta; order Orthoptera; family Gryllidae; genus Gryllus; species Gryllus bimaculatus. Next base: position 2,358,090 of record BOPP01000066.1, on the reverse strand, counting down.
ATTTCTTTACAACTTCCAAGATAAAAACACTTTAATTATATATTCATAAATCTACTCTTCTAAGCATTTTGGCTATCACTGATGAAGAAAATTACAACAGAAAAGAGAAACCACGATTAATTTAAAATATTCGGGTCCTATTTCATGTCTTGAACATAGCCTCATTCAAGTTTGCTGTTATTACACTAATACTTCAATAAATCAAATATTGTGGGAAATAAAAAATAAAATGCTTCAATTTATAGGCGTGTCGATTTAAAGTTGTTATAAAAAGGATTGATTTGTTGTAGTTTAGTTTGAAATTTCGTTCACGTCGTTGACATTCAGAATCATTGAAATGAAGACATCGACAGATAAAAAATTTAGCTAATTTAAACTTGTCATGCAGACGTGCGAACTGTGGTCGATTAAATTCTCAATGTCCGAAACGAGAAAAATCAATATTTGGCACATTAAAGACTTATTTTTGTCAGAATTAGAATAATAGATTTTAAGTGTTTGTGTCGAAGACCTAAAAGTCCGTTCTGTTGTCATGTAATTAAATAATTTTACTTAAACCGAAGTATAAGGGTAGGCAAGTTTGTGTGATGCATCAGAACATGTAAGATTATATCATGTAAGTCCACAGGCAAGGTTCTAATTATGCAAAAATCATTCGACAATTTTATATACTTTTGAAATTTAGATAGGAAATATCTACATCATGCCACTCCGAATATCAATATTGTACGAAATCAATAATCTTGATTTGGTGTTTATACTATGATTTTGGTGTTTGTAATACACGATTTGTTACTCATGTCATAATCAATTAATTTTTGTATTAATTATGCAACGTGCTTTTAATAATTTTTAAATAAGGAAACAAAACTACTTTGTAGTAATACAAGTTTACCACTGAAGGCGCGAAAAAACTTTATTAGTTTACTCTGATCAATTTATACTTTTTATTTGAGAACATGTGAATTGCTGAATATGTTTAAGTTCACATTGCATTACTTTAGACAAAGGGAAATCCCTTTCCGAACTAAATAAATTTACCCTTTATAACCCCAACTGCCTCGATAATAGTACATCGTAACTTCAGAATTCGCACACGCGGAGAAGCTGAAAAGTAGGTGCGCATCGTATACGAGATACAGCGCCGCGCGAGAACACTTAAAACTCCCTGCATAAAGAGAGCAGACGGCGTCTGGCGCGGGAACCGCCGCCCTGGCCCACATCCACGCACGCAGCTCCTCCTTCGTTTGTTTGCTTGCTCAGCGTCTGCACCTGCGGCCTCCTGCGACCCCGTCCGTCCACATGCACGCCCACGCCCACGCACGCGTTCGCTCCGGGCGGGCCCAAGTCGAGCGCTCCGAACTCCCCTCCAATTTCATAATAGAATAGAATCGTGTAATTATTTTGTCGTCATATTCTAATAATATATAACGAGTACAATTCTATTCGTCAATCGTGTATTTCAGAAAGATTAAAAACTATTTTTTTGCAAACCAGGTAGTACATAAATTATACTAAATAAATAAAAACCATATATTATTATGTATTATTAATATTTTAAATAATAACCATATATTATTAAATATTATATGTATTAATTATTGTACTGAATTTAAATATTTCATTATATAGCACACACTTAATTATAAAATAATACTTCAAAGTGATACAATTTTCCGTCATCAGTGAACTTTAACATTATTGAATCAATGCTAATCTCGCCTCTGCCAGAGGTACTGGGCAAAATTCACAAGGATGATTTGAGTACATTTTATCCAATTTATGGCGTCAGTAATACAGAGAAGAGATCAAACAGCCTAAGGTGAGAAAGCCGAAATTGATGAGTGCAATGTATAAGCGTAGTACATAAATTTTAGTTTTCTCGCTAGAGAATATTAGTTTTCCCGAAATTATTAACACTCCAATAAATATGCAAGTTCTGCTATTATCAATTTTATGAACAATTTTCAATTTCGCCTTTCGTCTGTTAAATATTTTATTGGTTTATTCTCGAACCATTGACTTTTTTACACAGGTTGATTGACTGACTTATGTATCCGAGCGCGTCAACTGCTATGGTCATTATCCCTGTACGTAAAGTGCCAGTTTTTATTAAGGGACGTTCCTTGTGTTCTCTCCTCGCCTCATAGTGAGATAAGACGCCAAACTATACATCGACTTGCGAGATTTTCTCCATCCAGGTATCTACCTCCAGCGGGACACCGCCCTTTCGGGACAAACGCTAAGTTCCCGTCTGGTCTCCCAACTTGTGTAATAGTGTAGTGCATGTAAATGTGTGTGGGAAAGAGAGAGAGTGAGAGAGTGAGAGTGAGAGAGAGAGAGAGAGAGAGAGAGAGAGGGATGATAGAGATACTAAGAGGAGAGAAGTATTGCGCGCGACCTGTGGCCTATCTGTTAGGTTATTGCTCGTGCATTGTCCTGATATTGATCGGAAAAACACGTAAAACTATCGATCAGAGCAAACGGCCGCTAGAATTCTCCTCCAGACAGCGGCTTTATTAGACCTAGCTATGTGTTAATTTCCAACTAGTAACGAAACTCCGCCACCTAGTCACAGTCTCTGTTATGACATCAGAGCACCCTCAGCATCATTATTTCTTTTCTTCCTTTTTTACAAGTACAGAAAAATACACTTACTTTTTTGTATGAGTGTATGGAGTTCTTTTTCTAATTGTGTTGTAACAAACGTAATAGAATTAATAGAATGTGTTGTATTTTAGCCTGATGATAAGACAAACGTGGGCCTCGAAACGTTGCAAGCAAGGGATGAATTACAGTAATGTGTATTAAATGCATACTTTAAAAAGTATATGTTCGTCTTTTGGCCAATACTGTTCCTGAAATTTAGAGAGAGCAATAAGTAAGATAATAAATAACATCACTGTCCCACATTACTTTTCGCGTCGTCGCATACGCTCCCAGGCCAGTCGCAACCTGCCGAGTGAATTCTCCGGCTCGCCGACGGACGTGGTGGCGCTGTCAGCGGCGCGTGCGAAGCGTCATCGCGCGCTTTGTTTGGACGTTCTTTGGCCGCGCCGATGACACGCCGCGCGGCGAGCACTTCGGAGCAGCTGCGACTGAGTTCCGAGGCCCACGCGCCTTCCCCGTGTTTCCGCCTGTTCCGATGTTTGAGGCGAAAGCAGTAGTATTTCGCACCGGAGTAGATGGCTCACGGGATCAACTAATGTCACTGCAGTGCAGTCCTGACTGGGAGGTCCTAGGGTTCCAGTCCTGATTGTGGAGGGATTTCCGACACTAGCTGGTTAGCTAGGTCGAATTCGGACGCTGTGTGGAGGAGAATTTCTAGTGGTAGGATCTGATCTGTAGTTTTTGCATGGTTTCTTCGATCAATTCCAGGGGAATGCCGGAGCAGTACTCTAAGAAATGGGTCACGGGCCGCGCATCATCTTTCCTTCCCCTTCCTTGCCCTATCGCCTCACCTTATTTACACACACACACACACACACACACACACACACACACATACTTGCACGCACTGTACTACCATACGCCGGAACCTTTGCAATTGCCAAAGCTGGGGAGGAGCTCCGCTAGTATGAGATGCCTGGCTGAGGAAAAACCCCGCTAGCCGATATCTAGGTCGGCACAGGACCTCACTATCCAGCTGGAGAAGATCACCTCCACTTCCCGAGGGAAACGCATGCACTACTCTGCTGAGACTTATGACCTTAGCAATTGACACACCCGAAATCATTATTCAATGAATCAGAACTATTTCACTAATTTCCAACGCGCGCCTCTAGTTTTGAGAGATGTGCCTATGTTTAGTCTGATGCCCAGGAACTTGGGAAAAACGCAAAAACAATGAGACCTTTGTGAACTTTATGGAGAAATGTAAAATGTAAAAACTTGAGTGAGTAGTTCTGCACACTCTCACACTGCGCATAGTGTAACGTATTAGCCAACGTGCCTCATGGCATCTATTTGGGGACGCTTGGAAAAGGATTAGCCTAGCCACAGGAAGTAGGGTTTT
>BOPP01000066.1:2306317-2352106 GCA_017312745.1 Gryllus bimaculatus | reverse complement strand
CTCCCCATCCTCCCACCCTCTCTCCCACTCCCCCAATCGACTAGTGTCGCCTACACCGTCGCCCATCCCCTCCCTCCGACCGACCCTCCCACGCGTCGTTCCACCGGAGGCCGTCCGCCGATGCGGCGTCCAGCGCCCGCGCGCCGGCCGTCGTCGCGTCGCCGTCTCCGGAGGGCGGCATAACGAAGCTGTTTGTCGTCGCGCGGCGCCGCGCAGCACGGACCTTGAATGCGCCGGAGCGCTGCAGCCAGCCATCCATCCATCCATCAGCGCGTGGGAGGGGAGAGGGGTAGAGGGGAGGATGGGGAGGGGGAAGGAAGCCATTCAATATCACTGCGAGCTCGCGAGGCTTTCGAAGAGGATCTAGCGAATGCTCGGCACGACGGCGGGCGACGGGGTTGGGACGCGATTCCAACAAAGAGAAGACGGTTTCATGCGTGCGTTTTTGTTTTTTGTTTTTCTGTCGAGAACCCCAATCATCTGATGATTCTCAGAATAACGTATGACCCAAGTGAAATATAAATATTTTGAACCCAACACAACTACGTGGGCAGATTGATAAGAAATAAAACAGACGACGAAGGAAGGAACTTTGGAAGAATCTCTCGCAATTTCTCAACACCGCCATTTCAATTGTTTGTCGAGAAGAAAAAGGTTGTATGAAAATTTGAGAATCATGCTTTTCAACTTAATAGGTTAGATGGCCAAGCACAATAATTTATTTTCGTAAAATTACCACCTCTACAGCGCGACAACACATAAGAAGAAAAATGATTTATTCAGGGATATTTTTTTCAGTTTCAAAATCCCTCCTAGGTCTCTTTATTTTACGTTGTCCTAATCAGAGTAACGGCGGGTACGAGCATTGTAGGCAACTTTTGTTAACAACAAACGCAACACAAACAACATTGCAGTAGAAGCTATTCGCATCAGCAAACAAGTGACGTAATTGATTTCATAGTTCTGCTGATGTAATAACTACAGCTCCTAATCCAGTAAAACGAAATCTCGAGAAAACGTGCGCATATAGTCGTACACGTCTGTTACGTATCTTTCTTCCGTTGTGCACATTATCTCAACAAGGTCAATTGTTATTACCCAGGCAGTATCTGCCCTTAAAACAACTCGTGTTTTTCTTTATTGTTTCCGCGACATTTGTCGGCGACGTTTTCCGCTGTTTCCCGAGCCTTTGTTTTGTTTTTCGCAGAAACTGCGTATCAGCGCGCAATGAGTTATCCTTAACAATCTTTTGCTCCACTCGACCACATGCCGCCGCCGCGACAGACGACTTGCGTGCGCTGCACGAGCAGTCGTTTCTTTTCCTATTGCTTTTGTGTTATCCCTCGTTCTCCACAGGCGCGCGCGCGCACACACACACACACACACATTTTTTGCGAGCGGTGTTGTTTTAAACGAGACCGTAAGTGGATCTTGCGTCGGTAGCTGAGCGTAATGGAAACTGGTGATTGCGTTGGGTGATTTAATACACCGGTCGGGCTGTAAAGCAACGTACTGCTGCAGGTTATTGCGTCATTTAATTGAGAAAATAAAGCATTATTTTTCGCGTGTAACCCAGCATTGAATTCGGTGTTACAATGTTTTCAGGATAGAACTTCGTGCAGGAAGAACTTCATTCGGAAGGAAAAGATCAAGGTTTTGAATACTTTTTCACAATAATATCTCAGTCTCTGGAATGTTTTACAATAAATGTACAAAATATGTGTTTACATTTGCGAATTGGAAAAGAAAAAAATAATTTCGAAAATAATTACTTCTTTCACGACGGTAAAATCCTTCCTGAAAACTGAACAATCGACATTAACTACTGGTACTCCGCATGGATCAGAACGAGAACGGATTTAAAAATCTTCAATCAATAACTTTGTGACTGTAGATGACAACTACTTGCCGATGACAAGTTTGTAGTTGTTAAAACACAACAGGCTATATCTTCTGCCGGGGAGGGGGGAGTATTTTCCACGTCCGTATTGCGGAGATCGTTCCAGCTAACACTGGTGTCCCACCTCCGTTTCAACAAACTTCGAATATTTGTAGCGCTCGAAGACACAAAACGAAATATTGACAATATTCAATGATTAAAACAATAGTAAATGTAAAAATAAACATCACTAACATTAATCCAAAATAGTAGAGTGTGAACTTGAACTAATTTACTAATAAAATTGAACGAGTTAATAAACCGAACATCTACTCAATGTGGATCAACATCCAGACACATTTCTATTAAGCAAATATTTATTCTTCTCTGTATTTAAAATACACCTGAATCTGAGAACTGAAAACCACAGAAACACTCGTGAATCACTGGTGTTCCGCAGGGATCAGAACAAGAAAACCGCTATGGATCACAATATTGATTCGGGAATTGCGAAAGAAAAAACAATGAACAAATCACGTATCTTACGGTGGAGTATTTTCCACGCCTGCATTGTGAAGCCGATCCAACACACAGCGGCGCCGACCCGCCCTACGCCGGTCGCCGCCGTCTCCACTAACTCGGAATGTGGGTCGCGCCCGAAGTCATTAGCGTTCGGAGACGCCCCGGGCGGCGGGAGGGCCCTGCGGGGCGTCGCGACGCCCGGCGAGGAGATAGGCGAAAAACAGTCGAGTGCTCGCGCGCTGCTCTAATTACCGGCAGGTCAACGAGATAAACGTACTTTGCAGGAGCGCCAAGTGCGCCAAGAAGCGAGTCCGCAACTTTGAATAGCTCCTCCGGAGTAGCGTCCTCGCGGAGCGGTAACGACATGAAAGATGTGTTGGGGCGAGTGCGCTGTGACTTTTGTTTCCTTTAGTACTCCAGCAACTGGAAGTGTCGAGTGCAACGCCCGTATTATATGACTGTGAATCCGTACAACAGAGTATCTGTCCGTATTATTCGTAATGTAAACTTGTAAAGTGTTTTGTGGTAATGGATTGGATACGAGCAGCTGAATATTAAAAAGAAATTGAATTATCATGTAGTGTTATACCACATACAGTATTTCCTCACATACACGGGCATAAATACATTTCATTTAGCTCACGAATTGGAATATTTATTTATCTTCGATACTTTACTTGGGTATTCGTAATACAGAATTATGAAATCATTAACATCGTGAAGTAGTCTAAACATTTAATTTAAATTTTCTTCTCATTTTTACGAGTACGTTTCTGGACGACAAAAAAGTTTAATTCTTTCAAGATTAATTCTTTAGTTTCACTAGTAACACTACCTTATCCTACAAAAGTAAGTGAGCAAAGAAACATTCTGCAATTTCACAGTAGTTAGCACTCTCAAGTCTGTAATTATCTGAATGATATATGGAGGTAAGGAGGATTGGAATTTGTTGCTTCAGTATTCCAAAACCCGCAAGAGTGTACTCTGAGAGTATAAATAATACTTTTAAAAATAAACTGTTTTTCTTAATATATGATACAAAGATTCACAGCTCATGGTATGCATTGACAATTTGTAGGGCTTTTTATCGTCGTGATTTTTCAGTTATCCTCCGAGGTGAACATACATGATAAATACAATTTTAATCTTATAAGATGTTTTAGAAATATTATTATTATTATTATTATTATTATTATTATTATTATTATTATTATTATTATGAGACCCTACTCTCTTTCCTCTCTCTCTCTCTCTCTCTCTCTCTCTCTCTCTCTCTCTCATATATACATATTAAGTAGAATTAGCGATAAGTTGAATTAGGCGACGACAGCGTTCGGTGCAGTTAACACGGGATCATTTAAACGCGAAGGTTGAACAGAAGGATGTAAGGGGGAAACAAACGAAATCATTCGGTTACATGTCGGTCTCGTGGTCTGAGAGAGCCCAGCGACGCGTCTCGACTTCAACTTTAATCCATTACTGTCTACTGTGAAATAACTCTCCCGGCGTCGTCTTCTTTCAGTTTCTTAAGAAATCTTATTAAATAAATGGAATCTCTGAAGTCTAAATTAATTAAACGTATAATTTCAGCCAAGACAAAGTATAGTGACTACGCTTATCGGTAAAGGCCTATCTCTAGGTTTTATGGATTTTAAGATTTCACAACTTGATAATACGGTTATTTTACCTACCAAAACCTTCCATGTTTTGTCGCTAACCTTCTTAACCCCCTCAGTCTACTGCAGCACGCGTTTCATAAATTATCTGTAAATCATTCATGCAGACATATCACCCTGTCCCTGCTTACATACCAACTCACCGCAACAACCTTTTGTGTCCATAGCAACTCGCTCTTCGACCAAGCTGTTGCTTTTCGTGGGAGGTCACAACGTAACATTATAGTAGGCAGAGACGTGCACCTGCCTACACAAAAGAGATCCTCGCTTTAAAAAAAGGCGATAAATTGGCGAGAGGGGAAGGGAGGAGAGGCAAAGTTAGATAAACGCTGAGCTGAGAACACGTCGAAAAATCGGAAAGGGAAAAATTGGGCGCATGTGAATACAATTCAATAAAAGTCAAAGAAACATTAGCGGGTGGACTGTCGCATGTCTCAATAGTGTCTGGGCTTACATTATTACAGAAAAGCGAAGTTAATGCTGGTTTTCATTACGTTGAAAGACATTTAATATGTTATTATTATCGAAAATCGAAATTACTAAGAAATATTGCACCCTACAGCGGGAAGACGATAAGACGATCGACGAGATGAGTTTTCTTGAAAATGCCAACGCTGAATTAAATTAATTTAATTGAATTAATGCCTTATTTTTCGTGGCGATACTCAGGCCAAGAGGCCTGCTCTTCCGTCTGACCACGCAAATTTCGCTACACTTCTTTCAACAACTAACACAGAAAGCAGGTATTTCTTGAACGAGAAACAGGAGATTTGAATTTAGCTCAGAGGCGTCATTTAGGTTTGAGGATCTTTTACATGCAACTAAATAGACGCTGGGTGTCTTTTTACAGTATAGATGCACAGACGGCTTCTTGGCCTGTTTGTGGGGTGCGGTGGGTACCTTCGATGGCAAAGCAGAGCCGCACGGTGCGCCGAGGTGGGGCCTGCCATTGGGGGAGATACCCCCCTGGAGGAATAAATCTCCCGTCGGCACCGCGTCTCGGGCGCCCTCAGCGCCCCTTTAGCACACGCGCGACATCCCGCCGTCCATGCACAGCCTCCGGGCGCCTCCCCCCCCCTGTCCCCTCCCCGCAACTCCTCGGTCATCCGGCCTCGCTGGCCCCTGCCCCCAATTGCCCTGCCCCGCTTCCCTCCCCGCCACACTGTCCCGCTGCCATTGCCATATTTTCTCGCTAGCCCACCACGCTCACCTGTCCCTCCACCCCTCTATCCAGCGTCATTGACCCACATATCTATCCCGCCCCGCTACCCCTACCTCATTCCCCTGTCGGCTCTACCTGCCTCTTCACGCTTCCACCGTTTGCACCGTCCTGGCGCTGCTGTCCGACTTCAACCGCTGTCCTGCCCCGGCCTACTCCCGGTGTCCGCCTCCCCTTCCAGTCCCACCCCCCACGACACTTCCGCAATCCGCAGCTCTTCCTCACCGTACCCGCCCTGGTTCTTCGCCCTTTCCCCATAACTCTCCAGCGCCTTTCTCCTCCCAGTCACATCCATCTTCCCCACTACACCCCGCAAACCCGTTCCTCACCCACCCCGCCGCCACCCTCCGCCCCATAGGCCCCGTCTCCCGCCCAGTCCATGCCCCGCTGATATGCACCGCCTCCCACCTAGCCCGAACATAGACGATTCCACGTTTACTAGTTTTAAGTAACTAAGAATAAACCTCAAAAGTACGTACGATACTACGAGTATTTTAGGAGTCTCAAAAATGTTCGGGATGCGTTTCAGTTTCACTGCTCCGGTTTACTTCTCCGAACGTGTATTAACACAACCCTACGGGTAAAAGTGCCGCAAACGAAATCCGTTGACTCTCGAGGCTTTTTGAAATACACATTCGTTCCCGCTCGTGTCCTGTTGATATGTGCGCATAGCCATCACCCTAACAGTGACAGGCTACCAAGGGGCTGAGAGAGACAGTCAGGTGACCGTGTATGTGAGAACCTGAGATGCACACGTAATTTATCAGGATTAACGTGGGATCACGTGGATAAACACGAAACGCATAAACTCACACTGGGAAACGCTCATTTGTCCTTCGCGTGTGCCGTGTTCCATCACTCTATACAAGTCGAGACTTTTCCTCCGCCCGTGCAACAATGCATCCTACAGATACCTTTAGCGGGGAGTATTCGACTTACCAGTTAGAATAGAGAACGGAGCGTAAGAGTGTTGGTGGCGGGCGGAGAGGGGGACGTGGGGGCTTGTGACGTCGACGAGGGAAGCGCGCCGCCGATAACGCGCCAGCTGCTCCCTAGACGCCGCCCCCGCCCCCGCCGTCCACGGCAGCAGCAACAGCACTGAAGGCGCCAGGAGTCTCAACAATAACTTCGAAGCTACGCTCGTCGGAATAAAGTATTTTGCGGAGGATTCCTATTTGTTGCGTACAACCCTCGAGATACCGCGGAATCATTAAAAGGGTTCGTCCAAAGATCTCAAATGTAAATAAAAAATAACTTCAAAAATTCATTTACTTAATATAAAACTAACCGTTAGGATGGCGACAAATCTACACGTATGCGACGCAATTTGATTCTATAATTTTTAAGCGTAAGGCAAGTAGAAGTTATGCATAAGCACGTCAATGTAACAGAGATTTATATTTTATTGATATAACAATTGAATACGTTCCAAAATAAAGTTGTTTCAGGTTTACTTATAGTCCACTCGACAATTTCCTTACAATTGTCCGACTATCAAAAATGTTGGCATTCAATATGTTGAATTTGGTTATGTTATTTTGTTTTATTGGAAAAATCAGATTATAAGCCCATTCCTTCACGTCACAATTTAATCCATTTCCATGGATCGATTTAATCCATCCAAACTAATCCATCCATCCTAACTACTAAACGTAAAATAGTGGTATAAGACAGTCACAGAAACGCTTGAAAAAGATATCATTTGAAACACTACAGTATATGTTATTTTAAAACAGTTAACATACGATTAGAAATCGAAAAAATTGTAGGACATTTAATAAACATATTCGCTTAAGTAACATACGTGTTCTTAGGATCAAAGCTTCGGTACATCACCCTCGGCAGCAGCGGGTACCTAATGCTTGTGTCGTATAGTGGATTGACATTTGAATTTGTAATCACGGTATCAGAAAATGTTATTCTTTTATCTTCACCAATGGAAAGGAATGATGATTATTTTTTTAATGTAAACATAGACGTTTCAAAAAGAATTTTTATCAATAACCTTTATATGAACGTAGCGGATCTCCAATTAGTTTGACAAATATTTTCACTTAATAATGAAGTGAAATTCTCATTGTCTGAAAAGAGTCGCAAAATGTCAGTTTTCAAACTTTCTTTCGAAAAGCGACGCTAATGAGGCGTCTTTTTGAAAGAATATGGCTTCAGGAAATTTTCTAAATGCCTAATTTGGACCGCTAAGGTTTTTGTCAGATAACTAAAGTTGAAATATTTTTAATGATCTCGTATTCTATGAAATACAGATAAAAATGTGTAAATTTTCTTTTACTCATTAAATAATACCATAATTTTGTGTGCAATTAGTTAGTAGTTGTACAAGATTAGATGTCATACTCAGAAATACTTTCAGGCACTAAGTCCCTTCTCTCCGAAAGAGAGAAAGCTAAAACATATTTGTCTGACAATTTTGTGTTTTACTTTTGTTTCCAGGTTGTGGTGAAGAGTCGGCGTTTTTAAGATAAACAAAAGTAAGTTTAGTTCCGGGTAGTTCAATCTATCTGCACTGAAACGGTAGTTTGAACAATGGATACATTAATAACATCATAATTCCACTTATGAACCCACTAAGTACACACTAAGCATTCCATATCCTTAGTGGAGAAGAACCAGATTTTTTATCCGTTGAAAAATGGAAAAAATACTCAAAATCGTATCGAACTAGAAGAATTAGATTTGGAACAGCAGTAAAATTCCGAACATTATTTTGCCCAAACCTTTAATAATCTTCGTCGCAAACAATTCGTTTCAAAGCACACACCTACGGTGTATAATATGGTTCGCTTCTCATTATCCTGCCCAGCATCAATTTAACGTCAGCAGAATGCACAAAGCCAAGTTCGTTTTCAAAATACAAAAAGGTCAAAAGCGACTGATAGCCATAGAGAGGTTGTATAAATGCAGAAATCAAACAAAGCGACTCACGAATAAATAAAGGGAACGTGAACAAAGCCCAGCGGTTTCTCCGCGTCTAACCAATTTATCCTCTCACGATTCCACGATCGTGCAACGCCGTTATTGTGAAGCCGTCGGTGCTCTCGGGTGAGGCGGCGCTGCGGCAACGACTCGATTCCCCCGCCTCGACCGCCCACGTCCTCTCCCCCCCCCCCACTTTCCTTCGTCCGATAAAAAGTGTTTCGTGGAAGAACAAATGAATAAGTTTTTAAAATGAATTATACCAGATCAGTGAAATTACCACTTTACATGTGAGTATTAGCTTTAATTAATATCAATAGTGGCTCGAAGTTATGAGTACCTATAAATTAGCGCACTATCAAACCCCTATCCCTTAACGAGAACATCCCCACTGGGTACCTCTATGATATTTTTTTGTTAATTTTGTGAAATCAAATGTTTCAAGAAAGTAAGAAAGATATGGAAAGAAAAGTGACACAAAAATGTATCTAGCTTGCGGGGGAAGGAACAGATTTTTTGGTACACGGGAGTCAATTCTCGTAGGGGCAACACTGTTTTTTCCGAGGTTATAGTGGCTGGTGCAAGGGGTACTTTGATGGCTAGAAAAGAATTTGGACGACAGTACGGAAATGTAGTCTGAAATTGGTTCTATGTCTAGTTCTTTATGTAGATGTCTATTGGTTATATACCAAGGGGCAATGGTAATTGTACGAAGCATTTTATATGTTTTGAAACTGAGCGACGTTAGGAGAAAGTTTTGAAAATTGAACAAATACAATAAAGCAACATTATCAACAAGTTGCATTAGTTATGTTTTGTACAACAGCATAGATAATTGTTGGGGAATTAAAGTTAATTATAAAAACAACTTCATTACGATGTCAGTGGAATTTGAGATCTGGGCGAAAAAATGGTGTTTGGCTGGTCGGTTTATCGCCACCCCCCACAATTCGCTCGTTACCGTGGCTGAATGTGTGATGACGCAATTATTCGTGCCATAAATGACTAATAACTAATAAATAATTTGTTCCATAAAATGTTGTTTTATGAACGATATCTTGCAACAGAAAAGGTCGTTTATAATGATGGTATGCAATAACGGAAATAACGTTTCAATTGAATATTAGAATCCAAGCAATAAGTCTTACACGATCTGATTAAAAAAAACAGATTGTGGATATATAATCACTATCACTATCACTATTCCATACTCTTACAAACAGTCAAGAAGATGTTTATCTGTTTACATGAAACATTTTAAAGAAAATTGTTAGAATGGCACTGTCGATTTTAAATGTTGATAACTTGAAATTGTATACTTATTAATCTTTCGAAACCAATACGTTCAACTTCTATTCCCACGCAGCATGGATGAGAGTTAAAAAAAGAAACAATTTGTAGGGCTGGGCGCTCATCTTGGGCCAAATCTGGAAATTCCCAACAATACCACACATTTAAGTAGACATAATGAAGTATCCATTACCCGAGAATTAGAAACAACAATAAATTACCCTTGGATAACTTGTATTGTTTTCACCGGCATTGTGTCTTCCTTATAATCTATATCAACAGTGTTCACAGAATCTTCGGAATTCCGCAATGAATCTTGAATAATGAGTGAGGATATCATTTAATATAATGAGTATGCTTTTCCTTAACGTTTGTGACATTGCTATTGGAGCAGTTGACGCCATTGATGGATGTATGGCGTATACGATGAGATAGTATATGAGAACAGATAGATAAAAGTGTAAGTTTTCCACTTGTAAGAACTTACCGTACTGTTACTGAACTTGTAAGAAACACATTCGTGCACGAGCATTCAATGACTACGAATATACGCATATATTATAATGTTTGAAAAAGTAGATTTAACATTTGTCTGATTACTAAACTTGCTACTATAACCAAGCCACACACGAACAACCTTCGATGTCCCCATTTTCATCAAGTCTACTGGTATGTCACTATCCCTACTGATAAACTGATAGTTCCAGTAACTCCACCGCCCAATTCGTGCAAATGTCTTCGCACGTTCCACCTTTTTTGCCGTTCCTGTGCCATCCATCACTTCTCTCTGCATAAATCAGAGGACCCATGTTAGCGGATACTGTGGAAGGATTGTTTATGAATACGTCCATCCTGGCTTTTGTCGTTTTCACTGACACATTAGGTTTATTGTTGGAACGGTTTTCACGGATCCATGGATGCAATGGCATCAGATGGATAGACCCCTGAGATAGATGATATAGAAACGAGCTTCGTATGTGCAATTTTAACAACTCTGTACTCTACGCGGAGGTCATTATTTCCACGTCCTCTTTCCCAATTTTCCTCACTCTCCCAGCCTCGTATCTCTTCGCCAGCGCGATGTGTCGGTCCCTCCATTAGCTCTGCCGGGGTATTCTATCATCAGCAAACACGTTAGGTTTCTGTTTCCGAAATACCTCACGTAAACTTATAACCAAAAATTTAGCCACATTGCAGGATAATTACAATTTCTAGGCAAAAAGTAATTTTCGTATTGCAAATATAACGAGCACTAGCAGATGCGTTAGATACAGCAGAAGGGTAGGTATGAACCTTCGGACACAATTCCCAAACGCGTTAGGCGATTCACCAAATTCAGCAATTTTACTGTGCCAGCCGAAATTTGTGAATTTTCTGCATTACGAAAGGTTTCTAAAGAGACGTTATTCGAAAATTAACGGATCGCAATAAGAATTAACAATGAAACAATTATTACGCATTCCAACTCCACAGCATTCATTTTGTAGGTGTAGTTAAACATTCCCAGGTAGTCAATAAATCAGAAGTTTAAAAACGATTTCGCAAGGGTCTCTTAAGATGGTTCGTACGCAGAGTACTACCTTACATTGTTGTAACGCTGGGTTCGATTCCCGGCTGAGCGAAAAATAGAGTTGTAGCTTTCCTTTAAAATATTCTCAGTTCCTGTACCTTTCGACAAAGTAAAGCCCCAGACAGGCGGAGTTTGCTAGTTACGGTGAGTGGAGGGAATATGACGTCATGTTCGTCACATGCCCCTCTTACTTCCCAAGCGTGGTAATTAAACTAGGCATGGGGCATCGTTACCTAGCCGGCAAAATCGGACAATGGACCCAAAATCCCAAACCGAAGTTGTGCAATTTGTTAGCATTGTTTACTCTGTGTACTATTCATTGGTGCCGTTATTTCTCCCGTTGTCCGCGCATCGCGACGGTCTCCCCGAGCGTTTGGCGGCGCGGTATTCCATCATCGGCAAACAAGTCACGTTAATGTCTCCGAGCAATCGCGTTCACCGGCGCCGCTTCTCCGAGTGCGATCCGCCCCGGACAAATGGAATTGTTTCCGTTGCGCGGCAGTGACGAACGACTGCGAACGGCGCGCCGCCGCTGGCGGGTGGGAGGGCAGGGGGAGGGGGCACGGGGTGGAGAGCCGAGGCCGAGGGAAAGGGTGTTAGCGAGGTGAGAGCCGCGTTGGAGGTAGAGGTAAGTTAGGATGCGGTGGTGGAGACAGAGAGGGGTAGAGGTAGAGGCTGAGGTGGAGTTGGAGGCAGAGGTGGAGATGGAGGTAGGGATAGAGGGGGAGGGAGAGAGGGGGAGATGGAGGCAGAGAAGGCGAGATGAGGCAGGAGAGACGGAGGCAGAGAAGGCGAGAAAGAGATGGATGTGATGGTAGAGGTGGTTGTGGAAGTGGCGGATTTAAACAGCGTGTGGTGTTGGCGGAGGAATAGACCCCCAACTTCAAGACCAAAAGCACAGAACCACAATATCAGCATTTGCTCCAACAAGCGCCCCAAAACATGTCGAAAAACTAGTCTCTATCATCACCACCACCAATGTGTTGGCACTCATTAATTAATGCATTTATCTTAGTGAGGTAAGCAGTGCCGCGAATAATCTAGCATTCACACCAGAAAACAACAATTTTCTTTGTCGTTTAATCGAGGTGGGAATTATTAAGTCGTTTAAGAAACGATTAAATGCGCATATATATATATATATATATATATATATATATATATATATATATATATATTCAAAGTAGCTAAAAATGTATACCTAGGGGAAAAAATAATAGAATAATGGAACTTTTTGAACCTCCAAGGAAACAGTTCTGAGGAAAGGGGTTCTGAACGAGAAGATATGGAAGGAATAGACCTCGCAAATTTGATTACCAGGCCACAGAGACCGTATAGGCAAATAATGGAATTGCCTGACCCCGATAATCCCATAATTGATACCATAAATGTACTATACTGGTCCAGCCACTTTATTTCTCTCCTGAAGGATATTCAAATTACAGTGAATGGTAAATGGAGACAGTTGTATTGCCGCGTTCGACCAAAAAGATAAGAGTTAAACGACTTCTCACTCAAAATCGTAATAAGAAATCTACCACAAAGAACCGACCGTTTTATTTTTCTTTTGAACAAATTTTGCCTTGAAACAATTGCGAAAATGATAAAACAAGTACATGCTTGTGGAATCACCTGGAAGTAGGACAAACGAAAATGAAATATTTCTACAACCTTACGAACGCCAGAAAAGGGATCATGCAAATTATCAAACAAAAGGAAAAAATAAAATGGGCGGAATGACGATAAGAGCCGGAGACGAAAGCCGCAGCTGCGCATCGCAGGAAAAAGGTCTCCGAGGCAGACGTCTGCACCGCGGAGCGAGAAGGGGTTACGAGGGGCTCGGATAGGCCTCGCTAATGTGATTGCTCGGGGCGGAGCGGTCGTCTCGCCTTCGCAGCCACGGTCACCGCGACGCCGCGCCGTCGCTCCCTCCGCGGCTGTCAGGAAGATTGTGAACGCCGCGACTCCGCCCGGACGAGACGCGTCCAATCTCTGCAGCCATTGTGCGCTTCAGACGCCGGCACAAAGGACGCCGTTGCGGGATAGTTGGTGGGAGGGGGCAGGATATCTCAATTCCAAAGCAAGTAACGCGTCCATTTATGTAATCACTGTAGGTCATCGATCAAGGAAGTGTTGCGTCGATTGGGAATTTGCTGACGTGGCAACAGGGAGATTTATTGATATTTAGGAATTCTATACATTCGATAATGGCATCATTACGTGCTGTATAAAGATATCAATATCTTTCCGAGTCTGATAACACACTGAATGCAACTAACAAAACGATGTCGATGATTCTTCATATTTGTTCCTCAAAGCAAACACCACAACGTGGACGCTTCAGAAAGTGACCCAATACAGTACTTGCTAAATTGCTGACATTAAAACGATTCCGGAAACACTACAGAAAACCCACATGAAATCAAAAAGATGCAATAATATAAAATTGTAAAACACATTGTATTTTTTTACTGGATTTGGATTATAAATAAAAAATACTTTGGGAACTAATCAATTAATTTTTTCAATTTTGAAGGAGATTCATCATGAAAAAAATTATCTTACCATACGAAGCACACAAGACAGCATGAAGACGTATACTCACCTGGAATAAAGAAAACAATGCGTAAGTTATATTTGCAATTAAATTGGTTTTGGTGTCAGAATCATCATTGGCAAATTTATAGATCAAATTCAATTTATATTGTAGATTGTCACAAAAATTCAAATTCAGAAAGAAATTCTAAGAAAATTCAATATGTAAAAGCGCGTAGTTCCCCTCAAAAACATGGTAGATCCAATACATAAAATTGGTGTGCCATGTCGCAACCAAGACTACCAAGTCATGTTTGCACCAGAAATATCAAAGTCAAATCATTAGATTTTAACATTTGTTAACAAAAGCGTGAAAACGTGATCATCGTAAAGTCACGATTTCTACATGATATGAGATCCACACCTTTGTATATCCGTAAAACATTGATTCTAAGTCAAGATCGTAGGTCCATGACCAATAAACCTAGAACCTTACCATTTCCATCTGTTCTACCCCTCTTTTGTTGCATTTCTCCACCCTACCCCCAAGCTTCCTCAGCCTCATGACAACCACCTCTATTCACATTCATCAACCACCATCATCCCCTTCCACCACCCTCACCATCACCGACACTATCACTCACATCATTACCACCATATCCAATACCTCTGCCATATTTCCATCATCACTACCACACCTCCATCATCCACCACCACCACTTCCTTAATTTCAACTATGATTACATCTTCTCCATTATCACCACCCCTACCATATCCATTAATACCCCTAGCATCACCACTACCAGCATTAGTAGTAAGTCCAACATCACCTGCATCACCTCCATCACCACCTGCATCACCTCCATCACCACCTACATCATCTCCCTCACCACCTGCATCACCTCCATCAACGCCTGCATCACCTTCATCACCACATGCATCACCTGCATCACCACCTGCATCACCTCCCTCACCACCTGCATCACCTCCATCAACGCCTGCATCACCTTCATCACTACATGTATCACCTGCATCACCACCTGCATCACCTCCCTCACCACCTGCATCACCTCCATCAACGCCTGCATCATCTTTATCACCACATGCATCACCTGCAGCACAACCTGCATCAGCTCCATCACCGCCTGCATCACCTCCCTCACCACCTGCATCATCTCTCTCACCACCTGCATCACCTCCATCAACGCCTGCATCACCTGCATCACCACCGGCATCACCGCCACCGGCAGCGCGTACCGCCCACCACCAGCCGGAGCACTCCCGGCACCGCGGCCGGCCGGGGACGTCCGTATGGAAATCAGGAGTAAACATTTGCGCAGCCCTACTCGCGTGTGTTAACAGAGCGAGCCGACCAGACGCGTCGCGCCGACACCGCCACTTCCGCCGCCCCCGCCGCCGCCGCCGCCGCAGTTTCCGCACGTTAAGACAGCGCCGCGCCACGCTGACCGCGCCCGCCCGCCGAAATCTGGCCCGGCAGCGAGCTACCTCAGGCGACGTCTACGCCCCGCTGAGCAATCTTTGCGCTTGGGATTCCGTCTTCCGTGTCCTCGGCACGACGGTGCGGTTAAATATTTGGAGTACCGACGAAAGTAAAAATGTGTGTTTTTTTGGGGTTCCGCCGCGGCCGGTTATTCTGTGCGGTTCGGGCGTCGGCTCGCTCTGGAAGACATTCAGGAGGGTTGTTCTGGAGCAAGAGGTTTAGAATGGCGCATTGTCTGTTGAAAAGTCTACATATTGACACTTATGTAGTCCTGAATGAAGCAGAATTGAATTTGCATTTATCATATATTTGTTAGCAAATATTAAGCGTTCGAAATACGTTCTCGAAACGTGATTATTTAAATGTATTAACAATTTTTTTGTGTACAAATTATATGGGAACACAGTATAGGAATTTTAATCAGAGCATATCCTGGGTCCGCAAGAAACTAAGTGATTACGTCATGGCAGGATATTTACATACGTGTGCATGTGTGTACCTCTGTATGTGTTTGGTAAGTGATGTGCGAGCACAAAATTGCATATGATATTCAATGGCGCAGTTTCAGATCATGAGTGCTATTTGAAGCCTGAGTGGAGAGAATACGTGTCATCAGTTTTGTTAAATCAATTTTAGAGTTTAATAGGGTAAAGACCAGTCGTCTACAGGCAACGAATTTTAACCCTGTTAACATTATTTCTTCTGTCCTTCTCGTATAATTTAATTTATTCCGTTTTCACACATTGAGGAGAATATCATTGTGAATTTCAGGAGTATAGTTAAGGTTGAGTAATAAGGTTGAGTAATCTAGTAAAGTTGAAGGAGGTAAGTTTTGTAAAGGTTTAAAGGTCTTTGACCTCGACACAACTCTGTAACTTGTTTTACATTTTTAATAAATGACCGTACTAGGCAATCATTCTTCAGTTGTTTATTTCTCTTGCGTTCAAGTCTCATCGTGATAATAACGGACCCAACTCTCATACCCATTCAGCTCACACACATTACAAAGGGGGCAATCCCTTGATGCATTTTCTGTCGCGGAAGAACGCAGAGAGGTGGCGCAGGGCACCATTTGATATTATCTCAGTGCCTCCGAGCGGGAAGACCAAGGGTCCGAGACCCGACGGTGGCAGAATTTTCGACTCCAACTACACAGCTATGTCGAATTCAGCCGCTGCCTAAGAGAAGAATTCTAGAGATCGGCTGCTCTGATCGGCAGTTTTCAGTGGTTTCTCTGGGCGAATGCCATGACAAGCCCTAACTAACAGACAGTCGCGCAACATATCTCATTCCTCCTCTTTGTCCTATCATCTCCCCTTACTTTCACATATTTACACTTACATACACAACACTACCAATCGCGTCGGGAGACCAGTCGGAGACGTACAGTTTGTTCCAGTTGAGGCAGTACCCACTTGTGGGAGATATCTTGACGAGTAAACCCAGTAAGCAGGCGTGTAGTTTAGTGCCGGATCTCAAAATGCAGTAGGGGGAAACAAAACCAAATTCCGTGATAAAATATGAACTACACTTGCGGGGCATTGACCAATCGACATGCCCGGAAACACGAGGTAATCATTCAATCATCTCGCGGAAGACGTCAGTATATCAAGTGATTGATTGATGAGTGTTTACAGGCCCTTCAACCAGAACATTAGTTCCGTAAGTGTAGTGCATCTTTAATCGTGTGAGGTGGCATTGTTCTTCTCCCGCTGTATGGCGAGATCCGACGTTGAGTTGACTTCTGGCGTACGCGGTTTTCCCTCCCACCACCCAAGCAGGTACCTCCCACCACCCTCCAGTCGGGACAAGCTCTAAGTTGCATGTGAGTGTATGTATATATGTATATATATGTATGTATATACATATATATATACATATACATATATATACATATACATATACATATATATATATATATATAGTATATATATTCATGTGTGTGTGTTGGTAAGTAAGGGATGAGGATACCGACAAAGAAAAAAGCAGCGGTTTGAAATCGACCTAGCTATGTAGCTCAGTGTTGACACACCGTTGCCCACCGTCCAAGCCCGAACCCTAGAATCGCCCGGTCAGCGGCCACTGCATGTGTCAATCGCCCGCCCTGATCCACCTGCGCCGGTGCGTCGGGGACGTCGTGCTGAGAACGATGCGTGGCAGAACGGTTCTTTCCAGGGCCGACCGTCCGCGGCCAGAACGGACGCGCGCCCCCAACAGAAGCGCTATCGAAACAATCGCCGGATAAATTCCAGCGCACGCACGCACGCACGCGCAAAGCGGGCTAGTGGGCGCGAGTCCGGCCAGGACCGGGTGCCGGGCGGGTGCCGCGGCGGGTGCGGGCTGGGAGCGGACCGGCGCCGTCAACATCGACGCGGGCCGTTTCGGTCTCATTAACCGTCTCGACGGTGCTCCGTACGGCGGACCCGACAAAACTCACAATTTATTAGCGATAATTAGAGCGTTTTTTTGGAAACCGGGTGAAGGCGGTAGCCTGTTTTGCCCGCTAGACCTGTTCGTCGACTTGTGTTTTGCAACCTCGGTACAGTGGGTTAACTGTTAATGGACGAATAATCCATTCAAAGGTCACGCTCGCATTATTAGTTAATATATTTTCAGTTTGACTTTGACGTTTTGATAAATTTCTTCTCGGGTGATTCAACGTTTTAAGCACATAAGTGCAATTTGTCAAGATCGAGGATATTAGGAAAATTATGCAATGTATACTTGTAGATCGTATTTAGAAACTTGGGCGAAATCACTCACCGGTCATCGTGCTTACTGAGTAATTTTTTTCTTAGATCTCGTGTTTAATCCTACGTAGTCAACAAATAAGACTATATTTCACACTGTTTTCTAAGCTGTTCGTAGTTATAATTCTTTTTTATATTTGGGCAGCTTTCCATTTTCTTCTCAAAAAATCAATTATCAAACTACAATTTTCGAAAATGTTACAACAAGAATGCACTTTTGGGTCCAGACTAGTGCTCTTATCAGTCCCTTTCCTCTTCTTTTGCAGAGCATTCAAAAATCTCTCCGATGTATAGTGCTTTACCTTCTTCTGAAATGTTCTTGAGAAATTATCTATGCGAAAGGCCGAAGTCTAATTTTAGAAACCGAACAATATGTAGAAAAATACAGATATTACAAATGCTACAAGCGTAGGGATGTCCATGTGCTAACCACACGTACCACTTAACCCACGACCGAAAGCCCGGGACGCTGCTGGTAGACCTTACCTCGTTAAGAGCTGTTATGTCGAAGTACATATACATACAAATGTAACAAGCATCACCGCTCTTTGTGTTTCTTCTGAAAGATAGTTATTCGAAATTCAGTAGAGCATAAACCATTTTAAGAAAGTGTTTGAAAGTCTGAAATTAACTTATTTCGCACAGTGCGTTAGAAGCGGTCACCCACTGTATGCGTACAGGTGCTTTGTTTGTTTTAGTGTAGATCAGTGATTCGGGAGTTGGGCGGCATTCCGATCGAGTTGTAAATTGGGAATTCTACAAGGTGCTTTGGGGGACGGCAACAGCACGGAATCAGCCAGCAAGAATGTTAAGAGGAGGGTACAATGAAATTTCCCATTCTGAATTCCTAAGAGTGCCATTGCGGAAGTAGGACGAAACATGTGGTACTTGACTTTTTTTTGAACAACGTCCATGATACACTTTTTTCTCGTCAGGGTTGAAATCTTCCCACCTTAATGATTCTATTAACATATAATGACACGTTACTAATTATTTTAAAAAACACTCAACATACGACTTTAACGACTATTATTGAAAGTCCTCATGAATAGAAAGAATCATGAGATAAATATTTTCCTGGTATCCGTGAAGAAATGTTTTCACTGGAATAACTACTTGAAAATCCAAGATGAGTAAGCGCAGATTTTTACAGTAAAGTAATTATTTTGGGAACACGCCGTAGTCAAGATCAAAGACGGAGGTAATTTTAATTTCAAATTTTTATCACAGGGCCGATTTTCGACCAGCCAAGAAGACGCGAGCGAAAAAGCTGTTTTTAAAAATTGTCTCTCTTAAATATTTCTTTAGTCGGGTCGTATGTGAATTTTATTGCTTTTGAATATGTAACATTCTCAACAACTGCAGTCAACATAAAAAGACATTTCAGTACAAATAAAACTATTTAAACTACAATTCACGGAAAAATAAAATAAATTTTTACAAAAATCTAAACCAACAAAACGAAAATTTAATCCCAATACCATTTAGTTAACGGACTTCAAGAAATTTTTCCAGAATGTTTTATATTACGAGATGTACGTCTAATAATGATAATTTTAATGCAAATATCAAATTCAAAATACGAACATTTCATTAGTATTCTTTATTTTTCTCAATTTTTACTGATTCTATTCAAAGGAAATAATATTGTAGCCCATTAACATTTAGCAAGTTTTCCAACAGTAAAACTTTTTCAATCCGTTATTCCATCAGCCTTTTTTTTGATTCCAACATACTCCTCTGCAGAAAGTCTGCATTGGAACTCTCATCAGGTCCAGCAATTAACACAGTGTCCACTAAAATGATAATTCACAGCTCGCGCTGCGCCCCCGTCTCACCCCAATCTCCCGAGAACACGGCGTCAGTGCCGGGTTCATTCAGCGGGCGAAGCTGTTCGCGCTGCAGCGCGACGCCCGTTTGAATCCCAGCGCTCCTTGTTGCGGCGAAACAAGCGGCAATAACACAACCACTCGGCGTTATAAAACAAGCGGAAACTGCTCTCATCCTTCGCAACGCGGGCCGGCCACCGCCGCCGCCGCCGGCCGAAATGGGCAATATGGAGGGTTGGGGTGACGAATGGAAGGCGAAGGTGGCCCAGCCCACGGCGAGGGCGGGGCCGGTGGAGGACGGGGTTGGGCGGGGAGTGGGGGCCGAAGGTGGTGGGAGCGGCAAGGTTGGTGGAGGTGGAGGTACAGCGTGAGAGTGCAATTGGGGAGGCGAACGTATGGGAGGACGGTGAAGTCGAGGACGAGGAGGACGTCGGTAAAGAACTACGATGATAAGAGTGTGACCACGGGGATGGGAAGGGCGACTGCGATGGCAAGGGTGGGAGTGAGGGCAAAGGCAAGGATCAGGACAAAGACCATGTTAAGATTCAGGTCGAGGTCCAGGAAGAGGTCCAGGACGAGGGCCACGACTAGGGCCAGAACAAGAGGCAAGGCGAGGGCCAGGAAGAGGGTACGGAGGAATGTAAAGGCGAGGGCAGGAGTAATGTTCAGATCGAAGGAAAAGAAGTCACAGGGGTGAAGGCGTCAGTGAAGTCAAAATTCCAGTTGATCCAGAAAGAAAAAAATGGATTTAATTGTGGTTAAGGCGATGGCAGCACATTACACGAAAATAGTAGAAGCGTTACGTTGCAATTTCAGAGAGAGAATGGAATGCAGAAATGAGGTCGATATGCATGTTGGAATAGGCACGCGACGCTCAGAGCAAAAGAAGAGTTTAGAGAAGAGAAGCCATACCAGTAGAGCACAAGAGTGAAGACAAAGATGAGAACAAGCACAAAATATCTTTGGAAAAGTGGATAGCAATGTTGGAAGATGCAGACAAGTTACAAGTCACAATCCCGAAAACGAATTTGAACAACCTAAATTTACTCTCCCTAATACAGAAAATTTGAGTTCCAAGAGATGATAATTTTGAATTTTTTTATTCATTTTGCTGAGGCCAATGCTATTCACTGCATTCACCACTTTTGTTCGACTAATTCACTCAGAAGTGTGACGTTGGGCGTCTGCACTCTTCTAATCACTTTGGCGAGGAATGGTGGCAGAAATTGGCAAGTCACAACACAAGTGCGAAGTGGACAACACGCGTAGGATCTTGTTGCTGGAATCTTTGAGGCAATGTGTCCAACGATGCCAGCGCAACGATCTCAGCATTGGTACGACAACAGAATTGTTCAGGCAAACAAAAGGAGATATGGCGATGTACGCGCAACACACGAGGCAACAACAAACGGGGTTCTGAGACAGAAGTTAAATGCCTAGACCCCGATTGTATAAGTATTCGGAAGGTGTTGGCACCCTTCTAATCAGTTTGGCTGCGCAGTGGAAGGAATGCTGAAGATGAGATAATCTTTTACGCGTCTCGGTGGAATGCAAGTACTACCTCAAGATCTGGCGATTGAGAAAGGAGATGAGGAAAGAAATATCTAATCAGCGAAGGAAATGTGATATTGAAGTAGGTGGAGTAGGGGGAAGGAGAAGCGGGAAGGCGAAAAGAAATGCGAGCAATAGAAGCAGGAGGAGGAAAGGGAAAGATTTGGTGGGCGAGGAAGACAAACATGAATAGCTGAGAATGTGAAGAAGTGATGTCGATGGAGAGGCAGCGGTGGGGGTGGGGACGGTGGTGGGTATGATGGTGAAAGATGTGCTGGCGGGCAGTGACTGTAGTGGACGGAGAGAGAAGGTGGTGACACTCTTCTTATCACTTTGGCTGCGCAGTGGAAGGACTGCTGAAGATGAGATAACCTTTTACACGTCTCGGTGGAACGCAAGTGCTACCTGAAGATCTGGCGATTGAGAAAGAAGATGAGGAAAGAAATAGCTAATCAGCGAAGGAAATGAGGTATGGAAGTTATCGATGGAGTACGGGGAAGGAGGAACGGGAAGGCGAACAGAAATGCGAGTAATAGGATGAGAAGGAGGAGGAAAGGGAAAGAAAAGGTGGGCGAGCAAGAGAAGGATGAATAGATGAGAATGAGAAGTGAGGTCGATGGAGAGACGGCGGTAGGGTGGGGACGGTGGTGGGTATGATGGTGAAAGATGTGCTGGCGGGCAGTGACTGTAGTGGACGGAGAGAGAAGGTGGTGACACTCTTCTTATCACTTTGGCTGCGCAGTGGAAGGACTGCTGAAGATGAGATAACCTTTTACACGTCTCGGTGGAACGCAAGTGCTATCTGAAGATCTGACGATTGAGAAAGGGGATGAGGAAAGAAATAGCTAAGCAGTGAGGGGAATGAGGTATGGAAGTTGTAGATGTAGTAGGGGGAAGGAGGCGCGGGAAAGCGAAAACAAATGCGAGAAGGAGGAGGAAAGGGAAAGCAAAGGTGGGCGAGGAAGAAAACGATGAATAGATGAGAACGTGAATACGTGATGTCGATGGAGAGGCGCGGTGGGGTGGGGACGGTGGTGGCTATGTTGGTGGAGGAGGGGGTGCTGGCGGGCAGTGCCTGTAGTGGACGGAGCGAGAACGGAGGGCAAGAAGGAGCGGGGGGTGGGGCAGTAATGGGCAGAGGACGACCGGCGAGGCGAGCGCGCGGGTCGTAACTTTGGCAACGAGAGTCGCGCGCGTGAAATTTAATTCCGAGCGGACGGCGAGGGGGCGGAGGCTGAGAACACTGCCGCCCTCCCCAGGGGACTCTCCACGCAAAAATCCTCGATTCTCGAGCACCGGCTGCGCTGCCGCTGTCACCGTTTTGAGCCGTCACGGACAAACTGAAGGCTATTTCTGGACGATATCCGGGACGGTCCGATTCACGCTGATAGCAATTATTGAAGAATGATCGCTAACGTACGAAGGAAAAAAATTAGGTACATAGCCTAGAAAAAATAAAAAGGCATAAACTGATCAATTGTTGATAGACGAATCTACCCTGGAAGAAGAGGTGGATCTCAAACCTGAGAAGACATTTTACTGTTTTGAATCATGCTTAAAAGTCGTTTTCTGGGTATTTTTGACAAATGTGGAAAACACGTTTTGAGCTGATCCTAGTTACAAAAGTAGTTTCGAAGAAATGTCGGGACATATCGATTATTTAATACCAAAAACTATGAAACCACGTAAGAATAACAATTGTGCAGTGTTTATCTAAGTCTTTTTTTTCTTCGGGGGCCCACTATGTTCCTCAAGCCCACTATCCCGGGGTCTCACTTTGCCCCACTATACGCGGCGCGTACCCATTATATCCCTCATGGGGAAACACATTGCAGTACCTTTACAGTACACCTACAGGCGGTCTCCTCGGTTTGTGGTCAGCAGGCTCTCTAGACCATCCGCGGAAAAAACACACACACATGAAAGTCAAGGGACCAACAACTATGCCCATGGTGGGACTCGACCTCGCGACCCCTTCGACCGAGGCGCTCAGTCTGCACGCGCTTCAGCCCCTTCGGCCATCCAGATCGGCAGTGTACGTCGTATAGTACTACCAATTAAATTTAAATTGTTTATTTCTTGAATTCACTTTTCCTTTCTCAATCCGCAAGATTTTTTATATCTGACGTAAACGTGGCTCTGAAAAACCGTCGAAAATAATAAACATGTTAATAAATACCACAAATTGACCTCAAATACTATTATCGTTGTTTACAAATAACATAATAAAGACATTTTATCTATTTTGCCTCTTGGAAACGATCAAACCGGACAAGTCCACTTAACAGCACTCTTTTTTTTCTCCAGAAAATACCCATCCAAACACGCGCGCTACCAAATGCACGTAGCGGGTGCGTTTGCAAACCATTTGCGAGGCCACATTTCGCGCGCGATCGACGCAAGGGGATGACACGTTCGCCTCCAACAACGGTGCGCTCGCACCGAGCGCCGAAAGCGGCGAGATATTAAAACGGGCGGAGAGCTCCGCGGCCCGCGACAGGGGGATTAATTAAACTATGGAAATGCTTCATTACGGAATCTGCTCAATCAAACGTGGTCGGCGCGGGTGCGGGCG
Organism: Gryllus bimaculatus; assembly: GCA_017312745.1. NCBI lineage: Eukaryota > Metazoa > Arthropoda > Insecta > Orthoptera > Gryllidae > Gryllus > Gryllus bimaculatus. The sequence goes on along the minus strand of BOPP01000066.1, from coordinate 2,328,275 downwards.
GTGAGGGAGCAATTATTTAGCGCGTTGAGTACTCGGGCTGTGCGTGGCAGTGAAAGTGGGGGGGGAGGCAGTGCGTGGCCACGGGGTATTCACACGCACAACGGAGAGGGGGGAGAGGTGATGAGGCGTGAAGACAAGAATACAACTGACGTCATATATAAAAATTGAGAGGGGTTCAGGTTTAGTAAACGAATTTTGAACTCGTCAGCGCAGGGCAAAATACACCAATTATAGAACTAATTATAGAATCATGCGGGATTTCAATGAGTAAAAATGTTTGCTTTGTCTGCGATAGACGTGATACACTAATGAGATATAAAAAATAAAGAAAGTTTAACCAAGTGAGCGTATTTTCGTTTTGTCCGCGAACTATGGTTAGACATTCCTTAAATCCAGCTGACGATTCTAAAACAGTGGTATTGGTGAGTTTGTGTCCTTCGCTTCTTGCAGGTTTTTGTACAACATCCATGTAGAAGAACGAGATTTCAATTTCGTTTTCTTCTTTTAATCCAATTTTTCTAAACTTTCAGAATTCTATTATTTAATGTGATAGCTCTTCCGTGGTTTACTTAAATATTCTTAGTATTCATTCTCGTACAACATGAAATGTTTCTTGGTGAGTCACCAGAAGATCAGAGAAGAGTCAGGTTGAAGCTCGATGACCAACTACCATTTATTCATACCATTTTGTTTGCATTTTGTTTGAAGAAGAATAAAATTACGATACATGTAATATTATTTTAATTTATTCTTGCTTCCAGTTTTAAAAACAAGGTTATTTTTAGTGTTATTGGCATCGCTAATACAATAATGTAGAATGGATATCTTTAAATATGTGTAATGTATTACTTTTTTCATTCCATAATATTTAGTAACATCACAATATCCCATTCGAATTAAATGGCTCCGGTGGCAAATACTTTGCACAAGGTTTGCAGGTTCGAATTCCGTATAAGACATTAATACTAGGATCTTGTGATGGTAGCGGTGAGCGAACAATTATTTTAGTGCACATGGTGTTAACCTGAGGAGAGCTGGGATGAATGAAAACGAATGACTGCACAAGCTTCGTGGAGTATAGAAATGGTTGCTAATGCGCAAAGAAATGCATCACGCTGCAGAATGTTACACAACTAGATGATGCTATCTTAGAAGGTATGCCTATTTTAGACCGAAAGGTGCATATCGACCTAGATGAGTGGTTCCCAACAGGAGTAGATAAAATTTAGAAAGGGATCAATAATGAATGTTCTCTTAGGGGTCAATTGCCGAATATAAATCGGCGATTGATAGGCATAATCAAGATCCCGTTGATTCCAAAAAACATTAAATGAACTTCATAATTCATTTCTTTCTTATACAGAACAACACATTACATAAATTACAAATTCGCTGTTCTTTAGTGATCACCGTTTATCCTTAGTACGTGTCACTAGGCTGTTCGAAACAGTGCACTCAACTGGTACTCCGAAGTACCGGGCCCGTAATAACGACCCTAGAGAACGGATGTATACAAATAATATAATAAAGTACACTCCATTCTTATTTTTTGTATTGCACTAACCATATTATTACACCAATGAAATTTAAATTGCACATTTCAGAAAGGGGACACATTTCGACTTTTTGCAAAAGGGCAACCCAGACCAAGTACGCAAATGCGTAGGAAATTTAGAAAACTCAATTATATACCAATGCATTCAAAAGTAAATTCTACTCAGGAGGAGAGAAACGTGTGTTGCTTTAATTAGAAAAAGTACTCCCTGCAATACGCACTGGAGAAATGTGTCCGCAATTCTTTGTTATACAAATGTTATATTCTTTGTTATGCAATTCTTTGTTTTACATCTTGAAATATTATTCATATCATTCATTAAATCATTCACTCACATCATCAATCATTCAATCATTCAATCATTCAATCACATCATTCATATCATTCATTATATATTATAGAGAATAAAGTACAGGGTTCGGTGGAGGCAACAACTCTTTTTAAACGGGTGAATCCCAGAAACAGACCAATATTATTAATATTATATTCGATTATAACACGAAGAACATATGTTCACCAAGTCAGCGCATGTTAAGATACAGCTAACCATAAGAAGTGTCCTATTTTTGAAATTATTATTATTATTATTATTATTATTATTATTATTATTATTATTATTATTACTTTGATAAAATCAATTCAGGACGTTAGTCAAGATACAAAATTCAATCGAATCCATAGTTTGCCAATACTTAACAACCAGAATAATTTCAGTTTGTGCCACTTCTTTGAAATCTCGCCAAAAGAAACAGGGAAAAACCTTCACCATGTACCGGGGACCGACGACCGGGGACTCCTCCTGGCCCACTTTCCTCGTATGGCCACAAGGAAATTGGCTCGCGAAGACCTCTCTGGCCCCGACCCCTCGCCATCGATTTCGCATTTGGGTCCCCACGCCACGCGCGCGCTCGCGCATCGCACCGCCCTCGACGCGCACAATGGCGCCGACCGCCTCGTTCCCCCCTCTCTTGCGCATTCACAAGAAAAAAGTGCGTCACCATATTTCACGCCTAAGTACCACGCGCGTGTTCGACATATGAATAAAGCGCCCCGCTCCGCTCCGCGTTTCGGTAATTTTCAGCCCGCTGGGTGTGAAAAATGTGCGTCCTGGCGCAGTAGCCCAGTGGCACGAGACGGAACTTTGCGACTTCGCTGTACGGTACTCCATTTCGCCCTCTTCCCGCGTTCGGTTTTCGTACTTCCGAATATGCATGTGCTTGAATCGCCGTGGTATCCCTGGTCGATTCGTGAGCTTGAAACAGCATTCGACCGACAGCAGTGGCTCGAGGCATCGACTAATCCCTCGGCAGTGTGTCTGAACGGGAGGTCCTACGATAGTGTTCCGACGACGGCGGGATTTTTAACACTGGCTTAACAGTTAGCTCGAGTTCTTTCGCTGTCAGGAGGACACTCATAGTGACCGGTTGCTATTATCGGTAGTTTTCCACAGTTTCTCTGATCAATACTAAGCGAAAACCGGAGCAGTTCCCTAACAAACGGGCCACGGACCTCGCGCGATCTTTTCTTCCCATTCCCTGTCCTATTCTACCCCTTACTTACACACACATTTCAAGGCGCTATACTATCACACATGATGAGAGAACGGTCAGAAGCTTAGAGATTGTCCCGGCTGGGTCGGTTGTCTGGTTGGGGAAAACCCTGTAGCTGTCGGTAGATTGGCACCGGTTCTAACCATCCCACGATAAACAATGACCTGTACTTACGTGACTAATGACTTTAGCCACTGACGCGACCAGAATCACTAATCAACCTAGCAAGGAACCAATCATTCATTCGATGAGAGGCGAAGAATCCATTACTACGATCACTTGCACATGAAAAGAGACGCGTAGGTCTTTTCCTTCTACAACGCCAGCCAACTATCAGAAATACATATAGCATTTCTTTTACATACAAATACACATGCACGCACGAAATTATCTTCACTCTATTTTACATATTACTGGTCGTTTGCAGATGTTTTAAAAGCTAAGCGGCAGTCATCAACCATTATTGGATTGACGTTCCTTTCGCTAATGATCATAAGCATGATCATAAAGCATGATAAAGATAATACGACATGGATCAGTCCCACCTCTATAATTACACCAATAGCTAAATTTTAGGACGTATCTCGCAATTTTTATTGTTTTGAGATAGTAATATCAACCAGAATATAAAATATACTACTGAATTCTAAAGACATGTATCACAGAAATTAACTGGAAATTTTTAAAACGGAAATTGGTCTCAGTTTGATTTGCTTGTAATGGAAATTGCAACGTTTTTATTCTCTCTACGGAAAAATGGAATCTTTGAGACACGGGTTGTTCAAATTTAGCCATCGATATCTAGTATCAAATGTAGGTGTTTCTTCGACGATAAATGTACTATAAAATACAGCTAAGATTTAATCTTGAAGTTTCTTTATACACGACAAATGTGCGATATGGGTTAATCGGCTTTACTTCCCATCGGACAAATGGGAAACGTCGGCCACAAAAATGTACTTAACTTATGTAATACTTAATATTGCCTTCTACGACACTATAGCAAATGAAACACATTAATGCTTTTCTTGGGAATGAAACCAATAACTCTTCATTTCGAGCAGAAAGTTCCTCTCCACCGTATCTGTGTACTTTTGGTAAACACTGCAAATTGAGGATTATAGTCATCTTTTGTTTGTGAACTACGCCTTTCAGGCATTTTCTGCTGCTTAATTTTCCCATAAATGATATGAAACGTTTTACCTATTCTTATGAGACATTCGACCTCCGCATTCCATATTAACGTAAAATTGTGATGAAAATTGAAACACTAAAATCTGCTCGTGTGATCTCAGCCAAATATATTTGTTTGCTATGTAAGAATTGGTAGTAAAAATCCACTCAGTAACAAACGTACTTGATATCTGCGCTATTCAAAAGGTAACATGGTGTATGAAAAATCACAGTAGTAATATTTGCAAGAAAATAACCCGGAAGAAATATGAGTAAGTGAATTGAATTTGCCTTATTTTACGTGGCGAGAGTCGGGCCATCAGCCCGCTCTTCCGTCTGACCACGCATATTTCGCTACGCTCCTTTCATCAACTAGCAGAGAAAGGAGGTATTTCTTAGGCGAGAAACAGGCGATTTTGAATTTAGCTCAGAGGCGTCATTTAGGCTTGAAGATCTTTTACATGCAAGTAAATCTACACCATGGGACAGCCGGCTTTCCTTCCCCTCCGAAGGAAGGCGTACGAAGGATTTTGTCGCCCCCAAAAAATCCACGTCTTCGATCGGGTTTGAACCCGCGTGGTTGGGTATAACAGTCCGGTACGCTAACCGTCACACCATCGCCGCCGCCGCCAAGTGTTCTATACTAGAAAACCATTAGCTGGTAGATGTTTTGATATATTATTCCAATTTACAAAGAACGAAAATAGAAGGAATATAATTTTAGATGATATCCAGAAGATTTACAAACAGGGTTATTTTAGCACCAAACATAGTAATACTTCACAAATTCGACATATGAATAATCGTGGGGCATAGCGATAACTTCCAGCTCACTAAGCGTGAAAAATGTTCCCACTCGCACCGCCACGCGGTTGGAACCGGAATTTCGCAACTTCCCGACACTTCTCACCACCCGGTCTTCCTTGTTGGACCCCATGCGCGTTCAAATGAATAGCTACGAGCGAATACTCGTGTAGAGCGGATCTTTTTTTCACAACTGCATCACCACACAAAACGCGCAGATTCAAAAGAAATTGTTCAGCTGTGAATCGTTCATTTGTGCAGTTCAAATGATTGGTTCAATTCAGTGGAGATTTCACGTGGGAATACAACGTTAAATTGGACTGTTTTGTTTCGCGTACTGAAACAAAAACTGGGCAATGCGACAATTATGTGTGCTCGTTTTTATTAAAACGATGTCCTACGGTGTTGGCAGTTATGCGTTGAATTGTAGTCTCACTTATCGATATAACCCTCGCGGGATGTGACAGTCGAATCAATGACACAATGTGCCGAAGATGCGTCAAAAAGGACTCTCGTTTACTCTGAATAACGAACTAGGACTGAATTGAATTCTAAAGTCCGGCGAATTTGGCAAATTAACTTACAGAGACGGTTGTTTGTTCCCTCTAAACTATTCATATACGTTTACGTGACTACTCATCCTAATTTCTATTTTAAAATAACGTAATTATTTCAAGCAATTATGTGGGCAATGGCGCACACATATTTAGTAAATGCACTGAGGTCAAATTATCAAATTGCAAAATGGATGAAATATTAATCACAAAATCAGATAATAGGACTAATAGCTCGTAAGTAATTACATTATACCTTTCATTTATTTGAAAACGTATTATTTCAACTATTAAAACTTGTCTGGCTGATACTAAACTATACTTAACGGATCGACTGCTTATGTGGGACGAAAAACAAATAGAACAAAAATTTGTAGTTAAGCTCCACTTAATTGCTCTATTACGCTCAATAAACGGAAGAAAGACGAAGGCCTGTTCTTTATCAAACATTCTTCCTAAAATGAAAGTTATTACGCGATATTGATATTATAATACGTTCTAATTTTACATCATCAATAAAAGTATTTTCTCAAACATAAGACAATATTTTTTTACACAATTGGAAACAAAAATGAAGAGGCTAATAGGTGAATATCTCGAAATGAAGCGTAATATTTTCTCAAAAATTGTCTTATTTTTCAAACAATGTTATAAACATTATTATTGTTACCAATAACATACGAAGAATAACTAAAATTTTCCTAAATTATGATATCATTGATGAAGGTAGCTACTAATGTTTGGTAACCATTGATAAAACATATGGAATTGCTTCAATTGCACTCATTATTTAATAACGGGAGATTTTTAAGATATTGCAGTAGATTACAACAAAAGTAGTTCAAAATACTGATATATTGAAATCAAAATACTGATTCTTTTGTCGATGCAGCATTGCCAACCTTAGTAATTCAGGTTGTGCAGCTGTACAGGGAACTTCTGCCAAAACCCAGAACATAAACGATGAACCTTCCGCTATCCTCTATCGCGACCACTGCAAGCGCAGGTCCAATAGATTCGGCGGCACCTACATCCGGAGTCGATACGAGAGGCGGGGGGGGGGGGAGTGGCAAGGGGGAAGCGAGGCGGGGGGAGGGGCCGAAAAGCAGACGTCCTTGGGGACCCGCCCGCAGCCGCCACGCCTGTAATTAGAGAAACTGCGCGCATTATCCATGCAATACCGGCAAAAGTCAATACTCGGTGGCGTCGATGCCCGTGCAGCGGCTCCCAGAGGAAGATCGTGCAAACGAACCCGGCGGCGGCGCGCGTTAACTGGCTGATGGTCAGAGGTGTGCACACTCGCTCTTCGACGCGTTGCAATACTACTGTATGAACCCCGTTGTGGATGTCGGGACAGGCAGAGTGGATTACGTTTCACGGATTGCTTTCTGAAGCCCTTTATATCCCGGAAAACACACCGCTGATATGTCCGTAGCACGTCTTAGATAAATTGCACAAGATTATCACAGTTCTAAAAATTTGACCACACTGTTTGAGTATCATTTCAGTGACTACTGCTTTTTTAAAAAATTTTAATTTCACGTCGTAAATTCTTTGTGCTTAACCCACTGGAGACCTACGCATCGTGAGCGGCGCGCCTGGACCGCTGACGACCAGAGGTGTGTAAACTCGCTCTTCGACGCATTGCAATACTTATGATCTTCAGTTGTTTATTAAGAGTGAGTTTCATGACGATTCATAGTAATGAATTTAGACCACCACATTGCCAACATATCAAATGGAAGTGATTCAATACGTCTATATGACTTGTCTATCGGTCTGAAATTTGCCTTCAAATCATTGTTTGACGATGCGCATCACCTGGATGAAAGGTGTGGCAAACGGACATCTCTCCCTTTCAGTGTCGATATAGGGTTGAATAAGATCCCTCGTGGGTTGGTCGACAGGTTGAGTAGATTACGCGGACACGATTTTCATCCTGAAGTAAAGGGCGTCCGAAGTGTTCGACCTGGAGTCGACGGAAGTTGCGACAGAGATTTCCAAAATACATATCGAGCTCACTAGCCGTCAAATCACAAGTGCTAATTATTATTACGCTTTATTCGCGGCTATAAAAAACTGCACTGTAAAAGTTGTAGTAAATTACGACACAATGTTATTTCTAAACGGCTTTATATTTCATGGTTGGTATTGACTTGTAGCAAAGATGAGATGTAAGAAAACCCTACTTCCGCAGATTGCCCTAGCGTGTGCACTGGCTGATGACATAAGTTGTACAAAATCCTAGATCGACATAATTTCAGCGGTTTTTTGTGATAAAATGAAGTTGTATTAGGTATTGTCCTAAAGGACAAATTCTGGACACACATCTCATTTTCTGAAATGAGGAATAACTCTAGAAATTTTATTATAAACTCACACATCACATCAATAAACCATTGTCAGTTTGTCAATACGCCAAGGTAACCTGTGTAAATCACCAACAGTTAGTTCTTCTTACTGATGGTGTCGGCCGCAGACGTTGTACCAGTTTATGAACTAGGTGTATTCAAATTGTATGTATTCATTTATTCAATCATTCATCCATTCATTCACTATCCGTATAGAACACACATTCCTCAGTACAGAAAGCATACTTCATTCATCCTGAGTTGAAATCATGTATTCTTTCAGTCTTCAGTATTGAAACATCCCTCGTCCATTCTCCAGAAACCGTTCAATACCCACCCAATAAACATTGACATGAGTGTGAGCTACAACAGGCGATACTTCTTCAATCACCTCAAACAGTGATGTTTTACGAGTATTAGGAAAATCATCACTTCGGTGTCTATCCCACGCCAACACCAACGCATTCGCGTCCGGCACTTAGTGTTCACGTCACGCACCGCGACGAGCGCACGACAGTATGACAAGAGCGCTGTACTTGCTCTCGTCTTACTCGGGCGGGCTGGGCGCCCATTCAACTGGAAGCGTCTTAATAGAGACACTTCGTATGCTGCATTCACTCCTCCCTCGCCAACCGCCTGCTCCGGAGCCTGGCCCCAAAACACCCCCCCCCAGGGGGGCCTCTGCCTACCCGCCTAGCGCCGCCTTACCCCATCCCGCCTCGCTTCACCTAGCCCCACACCACCCGCCCCCGCTCGCCCCGCCGGCCTCGCCCCCGCGCCTCGCCCCGCCCGCCTCGCCCCGCCCGTCTCGCCCCGCCCGCCTCGCCCCGCCCGCCTCGCCCCGCCTCGTCCCGCCTCGCCTCGCTCCGCCTCGCCTCGCTCCGCCTCGCCTCGCTCCACCTCGCCTCGCTCCGCCACGCCTCGCTCCGCCTCGCCTCGCCTCCGCCTCGCCTCGCCCCGCCTCGCTCCGCCTCGCCCGCCTCGCCCCGCCCCGCCCGCCTCGCCTCGCCCGCCTCGCCTCGCCCCGCCTCGCCCCGCCGGCCTCGCCCGCCCGCCTCGCCCCGCCCGCCTCGCCCGCCCGCCTCGCCCCGCCCCGCCCGCCTCGCCCCGCCCCGCCCGCCTCGCCCCGCCCCGCCCGCCTCGCCCCGCCCCGCCCGCCTCGCCCCGCCCCGCCCGCCTCGCCCCGCCCCCCCCGCCCGCCTCGCCCCGCCCGCCTCGTCCCGCCCGCCTCGCCCCGCCCGCCTCGCCCCGCCCCGCCGCCTCGCCCCGCCCGCCTCGCCCCGCCCACCTCGCTCCGCCCCGCTTCACCCCGCCCCGTCTGCTCAGCCCGGCTTCTACCCGCCCCACCCCACCACATCTCGTCCCGCCCGCGAGGAAACGCCATGTGTTTTACGACGGGGATCGCCCGCCCCGCGCTGAACACACAGCTGCAAAGGCGAATGCACCGACGGGGAGCAGAGCTGCGGTGCGGCGTGGCGGTACACCAGGGAGAAAGGAGGTCCTGCTCAAGAAACGCCGTGCCAGTGGTGCAACGACCGCTGGGATGAGGGAGGAGGGGGAAAATAAGGCAACAGTGGATTGCCGCTTAACTAAGCTTGCCCCGTCTTCGTTAGATAAATAAAAGCCAGAAACCTCGACAAATCTTAGAACATACTGCAAATCAAGGATGTCAGTCCTGGGGAACGGGTTTGGATACGGTTGATCTAGTTTCGAAGTTACTACATCTGAACGCGGCCATTATCGAATTTTTCAGAATAGGCCAAACTAAGACAGGGAGGATAGAGATGGAATAGTTCGTGAAATGGGAGGCAGGAGACAGAACAGAAACTTGAGGGAAAAAAGCTGCTGTACTCTTTTTCGACAACAAATTCCCAATGGATCACACGGACAATTTACTCAAACTGTCATAATTATGCTACGTAGAATAATTCGCAGCAGTTCCGGCAGTATGTCTGGCATTTCATACGTCATTCACTAATTTACAGTCGTTATCTGCAGCCTGTTTTACAATACAATTGCATTATTACAAGATACATTCTGAAATGAAAATGTTTTGATCTCAAATATCAGTCGTATTTTTCTGGTACTTCCAGAAGACTGATCATTCACACCACATTAGCAAGGAATCTTGAGGTAAAGTGAAAATAAATATTGTTCTGCATCGATCTCCAACGTAACTTCTTTACGCAGGAGAAGGACGTATGTCTACCTGAGGACTGACCGAATGAAAGGTTGGACAAAATATTAATTTAAAAAAATTATAAAGTACTCTCTTAACCCTCTCCATTTAACAACAACTTAGTGTTCAGCACATTCCGATTTCAAAAGAATAGTACCGAAAAAAGTGGGAAAATACGTACTACAGCAAACTATTCATATTAATTTGGTTGTGCAGTGCCCAAAATCCTAGAAGAGCCTTCTTAACATGACTATCTAGAAAACCTTTTGAAATTCATTCATAGAATTAGTATTGCCTATTACGTACCCTTCATCCGTTTGGTGATGCTATTTGTCCACAAAGCAGCCTGTTTTATTATGCAATTTTACATCTATGCAGTATTTTGCGTACTATAATGTGGGTATTTGATCTCGGACATCATTCGTATTTTTTCAATTCACCAAGACAGCTACCCATTAAGACCGTTCCTAGAAAGGAATCTTGAAGAAACTTAAGAAAATATATCGTTCTCCGTCGTATAGATGCATACCTACTTGACGGTTGGCCGGCTAAAGGGAAGCACACATTCTGTCGAAGAAAGGTGCATTCAGTCACTCCCCGCATTCCAAACGACGGCCGCTATCGTTGCATGGGCCACTTCTCTCCTTTGACGCTTCGCCGAAGGCCAGGGACGTTCTCCAGTGTTTGCTCAAGGGGGCTCCGCTGTAAACTCTTTGGATGAGTTGCCACGCGCGTGTTTTAAGGCCCGCAGTGGTTGAAAGTTACAAACCGACGGAAAAATTAAATGGTTTTCCAGTAGGTTTTGACTTTCGAATGTGTGGGCGTGTGAGTGATAAAGAATTGATGCCGAACACGTTGTACTCCGATTAAAAAAGGAAGTCCTTTCAAGGTCACGAGCAAGTGGGAGAGCGGGGATTGTCATCGAATCGCGAGCTTCGGTTAGAACTAATTTTTTTGGTACTGAAGCTTCCGATTGGATGACAGTGTCCCCTGTCTATTCACCTCGTGACCTTGAAATGATATCGAGTTTTAATCGAAGTATAGGTCATCGATTCTGGAAGTGTTGTACACGTTGCATCTCGAAAAGTGTCGGTGTTCCATCTTCGCTTGAACGCGAGATTCGGTGCCGATCTGCACGAGGTCTTGCAAGAGTTGACCTCCTCCAGTTATGTACCACAGATCCTCTGGACAGAATGCCCCCAACTAAATTTCCCGACATGTGTGTCATTTCATTTTTGAGGAAGCTTTGATTAATCAAAACATAAAATGTTTCAAAGTTAGCTGTTTTTGAATCTTTCTCCATCTGTTTTTTTGTTTTAATTTTATTGGTGTTATACAGCGTTTGGGTCACATTTCACCCGAGCAGGTTTTCTCTTCTCGGATTAAACCGTATCCCCAGAGCGCCCCTAGGTTACCACCATTACTGCTAAGGATTCGTGCTTTAAGGACGAATTTTCAGCTTGAAAGGTTTAAAACACTTCTGTACCCTGTACAATTTTATGCGCAGTGAAGTACAGAATATGGACAACCACGAAACTGTTTTGTTCATAACAATATCACCCACAGTGCTATAGTCATAAACGCTAGTTTCCCCTGCGCGAATAATCTAATACGACAAAATAATATAGTATTAGGAACGTGTTTGGACTCTTTAAGGACTCTTAACGAGTGACCTGTTCTACTTTAAACTCTCTTTATTATTGTTTTTATTATTATTTTTTCTTTCGTTACACATTCAGGTATTAAACGTTTCTACTACATACTAAAAGTCTTCACAAAGCGCAAAATTACTCCATAATGAACTTTTTATAGAGGAATTGTACCATTGTATAGTTTAAGGCTAATTGCAGACAAAAGTAAATACGGTACGCAGGTGTTCAAAAAGGACGAAAATTATTTTGATATTATCTGAGCCATTCATGCATAGAGATTAACCTTGAAAACTAAATCAAAAAGCAATTAGAGACATTATCCATAATTTAGTTACAAACGAATACGACTCTACTTGAAATAATAATGAATCAAAAGTACAAAAAATTAGTTCCAAACTGTGCATGGAATATCAGAAGAGGGACGAAATCATTCCTCTGTATCTCGCAAATAGCAGAAATCATGGTACATGAACTTTTGGAAATTGAAATATCCATAATTTAAAGGAGAAAGAAAGATAAAGGGGAAAAGAAGGTATGCGTATTCAAAAATTCCTTGAATTATTCCAAAGTGTTTTAGATAAGAAAATTTTAATCTTCGTGGGTCCCTCTCATTTGAATTGTTGGCAATATGAGACAATCGCATGTTATTTTTTAAATAACTTTATTAATCATACACCTTCTTGAGATTCAGATGCTTAATATTATAAATTACGTATTATACAAAACGCAAGTCCTAATTAAATCGTCCAGTAGAAAAATTTGCATAAAATACCTTGCATTAACATAATTATGCATTATAACATACGTACAGTCTGTGATTCAACCTTTATTATCTCATGAATATCTTAAGTCTCCATGAAAATAATTAGATTAAGAAGCATACTCTTTCATGAGCTTTTTAAATCAGAAGCGCACTCTAAATATACATATTTACTTGACAAGATTCCGTAATTTATACTTTATTATTCCAGCAAGCGCGTGTACCGGCGAGCGGAGTACATCAACAGTGGGCCCCGGGTCCACACGACGCATCTTCGCTGAGCCTCCACTCGGCAACTTCGCTGAGCAGCTTCCGGCCCCTGAGGCCGCCGAGATCTCCGGGCGCGGGTGCGCGCATCCGTGGTGCTCCCCTCTCCCTGGGAGGCGCAGGTGAGGTAACTAGTCTCCGCGGACCTCCCTGCGGCGACGGCAGGCCCACGACGAGGCTACGCCAGGCACGGGCGTCTCGAAGCTATGTGTCGCTTATCTCGCCCCCACTCGTCATTATTTTTCAGTACATCCAATAGTTTTATTTTTTTTCTCTTTGTAAGAGTTTATCACTGCTAATATACAAGAGTCTAAAATTAGGGAAATAGCATTTAATTAGCCTTTAATTTGGAATGTGGTTTGGTTGAGTTGGGTTTTTGGACGAGTCGAGTTTTAGATGGCTCTGTCAATCGCTAAGCACGCGAATATACTCCGGACATATGTAGTAGAGTGAATACAATAGTAGGTGTGTGTGTGATTATAAGGGGCGAGCAGGAAATAATAATGAGAAACAAAAGATCGCACACGGTTAGTACACGTTTTAATACGGTTCTGATACGACATTCCCTTGTCATTGATTGGAGAAACCACCAGAAACTATCTATCAGAGCCATCCCCCCGAATTCTCCTCAAGAGGTTAGATGAGACCGAGCTAAACTCGTGACCCGACTTGCCTCTAACCCTTCAACCTCCCGGTCAACGACGCTGCCGAAGCAACGTGTTGCCACAGAGCCATCGCAACCGGTAACCCCCCCTCCTCCTCCATGTCGCCGTCGACTCCACCGCAGCTGCGCCAGCATCTTCCACCTCGTCTCCCCTGCGACGCGGGTCGCTCACCCGCGCGCCGGCACGGAGCTGTTTTGGCAGGTGTCGCGCCCGCGCGCGTGTGCGGGGGCGTGCTGGAGCGTGATCTGCCGACCGCCGACGCGACGCGACGCGATGCGAGGTGAGCAGGTGCGGGACGCGGTCACGTTCGCACGAGCCCCGCACCGACGCGGGGAACCCCCGCGCCTACGGTCCGTTTGGTGGCGCGGTCTCGAGTTACGCGCTGCTCCGTTTCAGTCGACTCAGGTCGACGGTGGGGACCGGTTGAGATTAGACAGCATTGCCGCCGTCACTGCGGCGACGCTCTATCGGGAGGTCTAGAAGCTTCTAGTCCCGACGGTGGCGTATTTTTCCGCAATATCTAAATAGCTACGTCGAATTCAGCTGTTGTCTGAAAGAAAATTCTAGTTGCCGGCTGCTCTCATTGGTAGCTTTCCGTCGTTTCTCCGATCAATATTACGCGAATGAAGGACCAGATCCAAACAAACGGGACCGGGACTACATCTTTCCTTCTACTTCCTTGTGCTCTCCCGTTCCCTTACACACACACACACATACCTACACAGTTACATCAACTGCACTTCTACTTACGCCGGAAGACCTGTGAGAAGTTTAGACGTTTAGATCTTATTTTGGATGCAGCAGTACGCCGCTGAAGGAGATACCTGGATGGGAACAGTCGTTTAAGTCGGAGCCCGATGTCACCACCCAGCGGAAAGACATTTTAACCCTTCCCTGGGGTAAATCATTTACTTCACAAACGGAACTAATTACCATAGCAGTTGACGTACCCAGAAACATTAATCAATCGACTGGGAAGCTTCTTGGCAGAAGAGAAAAGCCAGCAGTAGCATTGTATTACATCAATGCAGACGATACTATTATTTGTTTACAGAATATTGCATAAAACGTACATTTTATGAAATCTACCAAGATTGCAGTAAAACTCTTAGTTTCATTCAAATAATACGAAATCGAATACATTCTTTTTTCATCAAATAATTGTAGGTATGAACCAATCAGCAATGGCAACGACAGTAAAACAACTGGTTAAAAACCACGAAGCTCCACAGAAAAACTGCGCCATTTTTTAAAAAATTTCCCTGGTGTATGCCTCCACACAGGTCTAGACGTTGGTTAAGTTACGTTAGGTTTTGATTGGGTTTATTTCGGTTTTCGAAAAAGCATTGACTAAACCAGTGTAGACGAACGACGAAATCGCACTTCGAGATGAGTACCTGAAGTCCCATCACTTTATTATCGCCGACCTCTTCTATTAGACTCGTAATGCAGGACGGTAGACCGAAAGAGAAATGTTAAACACAATATTCCCCACAGGTGGCGTGATACACGATTTTATGAAACATACAAGCGTGTACAACACAAATGTTTCCTCAAATGTTTCGGAAAACGTTTTGTGTACATTTTTTAAAAATCTTGCGTCATAAAACCGAATTTAGAGGTCTGTAAGAACGTAGGTTATACATTTTCCATGGAGTTCATAAGACGATGATGTAAACGTAATGAAATTCTTCCATATTTTGACTGTGAAAGGAGTCGACGTCGCCGTCAGCAAAGTTATTAATCAATAAAAATTCAAAAGTATTTGTCGATAGTATCTGAGATTAATATCTGAATAACTAGTAATATTAGTAACTGAATAAAACTATTTATTTTGTAATATCTGCGTGCCTTCTTTTACATATTTCGTCACCTCGCTTCGTCAACTACTTCATCTCACTTTATTTCACATTCTTCTCTTTTTTTTATATTTCCATGAGTTAAAATTCCGGGTCTGCAATTTAAGCAAAAAACACACTGCTAACAGCAGATGTGTTTGCAATGCGTTTTCTGCCGCAGGACCCGTTCTCCGTCGCCCTTTGATCCGTTCTCGACGCTGAATCGGATCATTAAAACGTAACTCCGCATAGCAGTGGCCGTAATTGAGAGTTTCGCTGCGGCCTAACAACGTATCCCTGCGAAGCCCCGCCGTTGCATTGCTCGGAACTTCGGCCAATCGGCGATGATTAAAATACAGGCCCTGGAATTCTGGACCATTAAAGACACGGATGAATGGTTTCGACTAGTTATTTACGTTCGCGTGTGCATGTATACGAACTCCAAAGGTCCAACCGTCTTATGTAACAGCGCGTCAGGGTAAAATACGAACAGATGGGCAAATGATGGCATAAATATGTCTAATTACGTGACAAAGTTGGTTTATTAGTTCGCAAAATGAATAGTCAGTACTAGAATTTCAGCTACAGGAACCGGTAGGCAATGGTGACGATGGGATAAGGCAAACGATGAAGACGGGAGGGAGGGATAATGGAGACGATGGAGGGGACAGAGGGCAAAGGAAATGACGGGTGCGAAGGAGTGGCAATAAAGACGATGATATTGAGGTAGTGGCAATAGAGAAGACGAAAGCGAGGGAGTGATAGTGGAGACGACGGCAGCGAGGGAATGGCAGTGGAGATGGAGGCGAGGGAGTCACAATGGAGACAATGGTAACTAGGGATTGACAATGAAGACGATGGGAGCGAGAGAGTAGCAATGGAGAGGACGGGAGCGAGGGAGGGGCAGTGGAGGGGTAGGGCAGGAGCAGGGAATGAGGGGTCAGTGACGGGATCACAAGCGGTGGGCTGTAGACCGTCATGGGAAATGAGACAGTGGTCTGTAGGGGATGGGAAATTGAGTGACCTCATTTCGTTACTAGTTACATACTCTGAATAAAAGCTCCCAAAGTGATTACTGCCAAAAAGGGGATCTTGACACCACTATTGCGTTAATTAACTACGCACACTGATGCACTTAACGCTTTGACAACAAAGAGCTTCCTGTCACAGAAATTACCTCAGGTAACGAGATGCTCTACCAACATTTGGATTTCTACTTGTATCGGACATTAGCAAACGTAGTTCATGCATTAGCGACAATGTTCATACGAAAGAAACAGAAAACTGTCACATGGAGGGTGGGTGTATTCGCTATTGTCTCTTAGGCAGCACGAAAATCCATTTGCATCAACCGTCGAAACACGTAGCTATTATGAACATAAGTATTTTTTAAGAACCTGGGAAGTGTTGTGAAATGTTGCCTAGTAACAAATTGTTCTACCCGACGACAATTTCATAAAGCATTTTCCAAAATTTTTATTATCTCTTCGTTGACTTAATTAATACTCTTTATAAGTCCATGCTTACTAATTCTAACACAATAAAATTCTTTACAATTTACTTTGAGCATTACTTTCAAGAGGGAAGTTAGTCGCGAAAAAGAATCATCAAAGGAGGCATTCATTAAATAATGACATTAACTGACTGGTCATGAAAAATGGATCATATTAATATTGCAAAAGGTTAAATTATTGAACCATTCTTATTTTATTCTGCATTCATATAGATCGGAGTCTCAAATTTACTTCACATCCAGGCTCTGTATTCGGATCCCAGCTTCTTTGGTGGTGTCGGAAATTATTCATCCTCATTATTGAATCACAGGATGTACTGATCCACAAATATTATTTAGAGCACTAACGATTCACATTCACACATTCACGAATATTAGAAAATTAATTCTAAAAGTCAACAATTAATTTCCGTCAAAATGTTGGTTTCCAATGAAACCAAGTCCAAACCCTTGTTTTGATATAAATCAAATTGAAGTTTATTCTGTTAAATATGTCTACTCGCAATATCTTTTCGTAAATGGATGTTAAAACACTTTTCTTTTACAAATACTTTAATGTAATATTGCCTTTAAGAAACAAAATCTCAAAGATGGATTAATTGTTCATTTTCACTATTCTGCGACTTAGAAAACGAACATATCAATAATTTAGTCCATAAAGAGTCCAGGACTTCAGCATTTTCACGAATCAAAAGCATAGAAAAAACTGTTACTTGTAAATAACTCTGTGAGTTTCACTTGGATACCGACCGCAAAGCGTGCTACTTCGATTACGTGCAACGGGAGACCAAGAATGAGGTCCATTTATATCTACATCGATTATTAAAAAAAACACACGAGCAAATTGCGCGCAAACTGGGAAGCTTCTGGCAATACACCTGGCTCACCCCAGGCAGTCACATCACCCCCACCACCAACCAGTCCACTTGATTTTTGCTTAATAACGCGTGAATTGTTAACGAGCTGCAATATTCGCAAACACGTCGTACCTCGTTTTAAGCCCCTCGCTGTAACTTTAATCTCCAGGGATAAAAGCACATTCGTTCATAATCAACATCGTTAAAACATTTCGCAAATTTCAACACGAGAGTTCGTTTTTTTTCTCCACTCCTGTCAGTTCGAATGAGAGTCATCAACTCGATTGCGTCAAACGAGCAAAATGTTTAAAAACATTTGGACCGGTTGGAAATCGAACACGTGGTCGCTTAGAGATCGCGTCTGGGAAACTAAAAGAAACAAACAAATAAAAAACAACCGAGTAACCAAAAAAATGGCGGCCGTTTTCGGCGTAACGTAAGACCGTGAATGAAAACCGGATCTTGAAGATTAGAAAGGCATCACCGTCTTTCAAAGCTGGATCGCTGAGCAATCTGAGCCGGTGAAGAAGGAAGAAGTTTGGTGGCGTGAAATGTGCTTGCACGCGAGGCGGCAGCTGGTCCGTTGCCTGGAAGGTGCTCGGGAAGGTATCGCCTGAAGAATCGCCCTGGGGGGTCTTCCAAATTCAGGCAAAACTGGTTACTGGTTCACGAACTGAATCTGTTCAGGAACGGCGTGTGCTATACGAATGGGTAAACAAACGATTTGCTAACAGATTATCGATGTACGATAGGTTTTTACGGAAGTTATTGTAATTAATTATGTATTACGTATTTTTTCTACTTTTATGTTTACCTGTATGATCATCATTTGTATATAATTTCTGGGACAACTAGATGTTTAACGCTAATTACAGTGATTATTGGGCATTCAATTGCGAAAATCCACGCCCCCAAGGAGTTTAAAAAGCATTCTACAAAATTAAGAATGGTGTCCCATCTTATGTTTAATTATGTATATTCCCCGCAAATAATCGCCCTGGGGGATCTTTCTAATTTAGTTTTGGTTACAATTACTGAATAGGTTCACGAACAGAATCTGTTAAGAGACGGAATGCTCTACTCGAATTGTTAACGTAACGTTCCGTTAACCTATGATCGATATATCATAGTTTATTGCAGAAGGTAATGTGATTAATTTTTAGTAGGTAATTTCTCTACTGATATGTTTATGTGCACGATAAAGTTAATTGAATCAATATTCTTTCAGTGTCTCTCGTTTGAATATATAATATTCGTTTATCGAATATTATATATTAAATTGATAAAATCACGGTTAAAAAGGGATATAAATGATTTAAATTACGAATCTACAAAATTTAGAACTGTATTCTATGTTTTGTGTACATTTATGTACACATAATATTAGTATTTGTGTACATCAAACGTGAGAATGCATATATCGTATAGCTCTGCACGATTGTGTTTAAATTAAATAATCTTTGTGAATGTGTGTGTGTGTGTGTATTCGTATGAGAGAGAGACAGAGGAGAGAGTCAGAGATAGAGGAGTCAGAGAGGACAGAGACAGAGAGGAGAGGGTGAGAGATGAGGGCAAGATGAAATAAGCGGACAATGAAGACTGTGAGAGTGGCGAAGTCGGCGAGGACGGACGGCGAGGTAGGCAAGCTCGACTTGAGTAGAAAACACCTCGAACTAGATGGCCGGTACAGGGTGGAAGGCGTGGACTCTTGAGTCCCGCGTGGATGGCGAATTCCGCTCCGGGGGCGCTGGCTCGAAGCCGCCAGCGGGCGGACGGCGGCCGGGGCGCGGGCGGGCCGCTCCGCGGGGCGCGAGCTGCGGCGGCGGGCGCCCCCGCGTGGCACCGCGCACGCCGTAAAACCGCCGACGCTGACGAGCAGAATGCCAAATGCGCACCTGCTTCATTAGGAAATAATAACTCTTCCGCAGCCTCAGCCTGCCAGCGCCGAGAATGAGCGCGGCGCGCCGCCGCGGCAAGACGGCGCTTATAAGCGGCAGCGGGCGCTGGCGGCGGTGGGGGCATGGTGATTCCATCGTGCTTGGGGCGGCAACACACATGTGTTTGGTTGTAATAGCAGTGGCGGCGTGACGATGGTAATGATATCGGCGGTGAAGTGGTGGTAGCGGCCGCGTTGTAGCGTATGTGGGTAGCGATCTGAGGAGCGCCGTGGTAGCGGCTGTGGTAGCGGCTGAGGTACCGCTGAGGTACCGGCTGAGGTACCGGGCTGAGGTACCCGGCTGAGTACGGCTGAGGTACCGGCTGACCGGTTACCGGCTGAGGTAGCGGCTGAGGTAGCGGCTGAGGTAGCGGCTGAGGTAGCGGCTGAGGTAGCGGCGGTGGTAATGGAAGTGATAGCGGCAAAACCATGAATGCTTTATTCTTAAACTGAATTTTTTCATATACACATTTTCTGGGAATCTTGTTTCTCACAAATTATTTTTTTGGGAGATCTAGCAAATGAGCAAACAATGGAAACAAACAATGGAAAATGTTAAAGTACATAATTTAGTCTGTAATAATAATATCTCGAAACTTGGATTTAACTTTAAAACAGTAAACGACATTTATAAAAATAATTTATATTATCTGGGTTTGGAGGAAACTATCTTAGCAGAAACTGAATAATGTCAGATAATAAATTTCTGGGCCAAAGTATCTAGACTGTTAAAATTGCACATCCATATAATTTCCCCCAAAACAAATCCCTGTTCCATTTTACACAGAAATGTTTACATTATATTATTCCTAATATTGAATATGTAATGTGTAAAACATCGAATAAATTCAAACATGTGTCGCGGGACACAGTTGCAAGAACATTCCGCGAATTTGTGGATCATAATATGTTGTGGCTAAGGATAATTAAAAAAATGTCGTCAAATTTAACATTTCAATATTTTTTTGTATTCATGTTGTTTCAAGTACATTCTTTTTCCTACAGCAACAAGGCAAAAACCAATATTCAGTATGGCATGGATGTCTCCTCAACGTTGATGATGTAGCCTGCGGTTTGGTGCAAAAAGCATAAATAATAGTAATGTACAGTAAAAAGGAGTTGAGAGAGACTTTATACGCGTGCAAAAGTTGACCTCTCGAGGCGACATGACATTTTTAAGGGAGAAACTAATGTATGTTTCGAATACATTCTTACTTTATAAATTTCCACTATAAATGAATGATATTTTTTCTGTAGATATATTGTTTTTATTTAGAAAATATTTTATTTCACAAGCTAATATTCATATCACGAACTAGGAAATACATGTTTAAGTTCGGGTAATAAAAGAAATATCAATTGTTTAGATGTAATGCAAATACATGCAAAATAAATTAATTCTCGACAATCAGCATAATGCATATAAATATACATAATTCAAATTTACATTTATCTACCCTTTTAGCTAACATGTTGATAAAATTCAGTTTTCTGATATAATTCCCAACGTTAAGAAGATATATCAATAAAGTATAAATTTCGAAAGGTGACGGAAAATAGCTCCAAAAAAACATTTTGTAGAGCTCGTCTTAAATGCATCCACACGGAGTTTTCTTGGCATCTGCAGCTATTCGCAGTTGCTCAAGCGACATTCTCTGCGCAATAGAAACTCGATAATTCGAAACTGAATAGGAAACTAACGTGTTCAGTTTATCGAGTATTTCTAAATACGAGTGCCGACACATGCTTCACAAGCTTCTAGAAAAAACAGAGAGAAATGAAAAAAAAAAGAAAAAATCGGCGTATCGAATAATTCGAGATACGGAAGTTCGGTTTATGGACGAAACGACAACCCACACCGAATCCCATCTCGCCGTTTTAGCCCCATCCGAACCCACGCGAGGCGGCAACCGCAGCAGAAAGCCCGATTTTTCTCCGGAGAAACCAGCTCACGAAACATATGTTCCCCGTCTCCAAACGTCACGCCGCGCCTGGCTACGTAACTCAAAGCGCGGCTCCTCCCGGCAAGGAAGAGAGCGCGCGGGGTCAGCAGCCGCCGGTCACGATGGCGGCCGTTCCCCAGTGACCCATTTGCGCAACGCGCGGCTCAGCCAGCCACAGCCTCTGCCGCTGCATCTGATTCATCGGCGCCTCGACGGCGCGCGGCGGCAAAAAAGAATCGATACGTTGCGGAGTTGCGGAGAGACGGCGCGGTCGATTGGCCACAGCGACGCAGGGGAGGTAAGGCGGTGACGACTAGAGAAGTGGTGGTGGTGGTGGTGTTGGTGGTGGTGTTGGTGGTGG
>BOPP01000066.1:2267900-2282792 GCA_017312745.1 Gryllus bimaculatus | reverse complement strand
AGCCGATTTACGCGTCCGGAGACGGCCCTGCTTGTCGCGGGCGGATTAATTCTGAACGATGGCACGTCGAGGGCGGAGGTGGTGTCTGCCGCACCACGTGACCCCGCGCCGCACGTGCCGGCGTATCCACGTGTTACTCCCGCGATCACGCGAGGCACGGATATTGCTTCGGCCGGGTTGGGGAGCGCGCTACTTGAAATTACACTCTGCGATTACACTCTGCGAAATTACACGATTACACTCTGCGTTGTAGACAGTGAAATTATTGCGAATTGAAAATGCAATAAGGAGGAGAAGAAGGAAAGAAGAAGGAAAGATGGGTAAATTCAACAATAGCTAGTATTGTTTGACAACTGCTGGAAGAGGATGATGAAAAAAAGATGACGTGTTAATCATAGATACAAAAAAATAGCATCAATAAAAATTCCAACAGCAATAACAACTTCAAATGGAAGCTAATTGCTGTTAGTGGGAGGGAATACGCCAACCAAATGTCTATTACGATTAAACGCGGAGAACCCTTAATTCGTTATCCTCTACGTCGTTACCGATCAAGTCTATTCACGCATTCTCGCAATTCGCCTGCCGCCTGCCTGCCTCCGCATTCCCCACCCATGGCCCTCGGTCCCCGCTCCCTCTCCTCTTCCCCCCTCCAATGGCCCCGCCCACACCTGCCCTGCAGCGAGTGAGCGCGCGCGCGCCCAGTCAATCCACATAGCGTGTCCTCGCTTAATTCTCCCGATTTCGACGCAACTCCCCCGCGGCCCGCCAGGGCGCACTAGCATCAGCGGCGCAGTAGCCATCGGACGATAATGGAGATTGAGGACGCAGGAATTTGATTGGCACGCCATTGCACGCCGCGCTTTTAGCCCGGCGCTGAATATTCTCGCATCATGGGAGGAACCTCGCAAAATGTACGGACCCGCAGCGGCTTTGGCGGCGGCGGCAGCGGCGTTGGCCGTTCTATGCAATCTGCGGGCGACCGTCATTCGAGCGTGTGAAAGCAGGTTTCGCATGATAATCCGTGAGGTGAGATTTGCTGCCGGGCGAATTGAGTGAGGCGTAGTTGACCCCGATGACCTGTGGCAGCCCTGTGTTCCAAGGTTACCGGTTTCGATATCAACGGAAAACTTTCGATTTTCAGCCGACTGCACAAAGGCATGAGGGTTATATTTTACATTGAGGGATTCGAGTGTTGCCGCGTGGTTAGTGAGGGATTCGAGAGTCGCCCATCTAATGTTAGAATCAAAGAAATTTCAGTAGATCTAAACAATTTATTTTCAACACAGCAGTGCAACGATGAGTGTTAAGTTAAGCAACTATACGGCAATACCAGAAGTTAAACATCAACCGCACTCTCTAACAACAAAACCTTTTCAAGCATCCTTTGCCCAATTAAAAATCTCTGAAACTGTAATTTACTTTCATCTAACGGGCACATACAGAAAAAGTTATTATTTATCCACTAAAAGCTGAAAATAAATGTATATCTATTATTCCCTTACTTTGTCAAAATTACAGATATAATCAACTTTATCCATTATCATTTATGTTTTCACCTCATACATCAGAAAATAATTGCGAACAATGTTACCCGAGCTCAGAGTATCATCAATCATTCATGTGAACATCGCTTAAAGATTCACCTTGTCTGTAGATATATCGTTGCGCGTACTATTGATAGTGATATGGTCACACCAACGTTCTTGGCTATATTGTACACATTGGAAAGACACTGTCACACCAAAACCTGCTATTGCAAAATGCACAATGAGAGAGCAAGACATTAAACTGCAACGCAAAATTAACCATATTCCAGAAGTATGGGGACAAAACACTCACCAAAAAGATCATCACGCCATCAAAGCACGAAATCACAAAGGTTGAATACTCACCTGAAAAGATAAAAATAATATAATTAATAATCATGAACAGCCATATGATTAACACTTTATATCCTTTCTCTAATACAACCTCTCCTCCCTCTCTTCCTACCCTTGCTCATTTTCGGATTAACGATTCCACCTGGCTTTGGGAAAGAGTGGCATCATCTTGGCATCGGTTTCTAATGTGACTGCCCAGAGAAGTGTACAAAATGCTTCAGTTTACTAGATTTTATTCTCTGACAAAATCTATGAAAAGATTTTTACGACTTTAGGGTTTAGCGTCGAAAGTTAGGAAAGGAAAAATTACTGAAATATTCGTTGAGAGACAAAATATGCACTTATAATCTGTATTATTCACATCGATTACATACAGAGAGAAGGAAAAAATGCATAACAAAAACGCTTGTTTCCTGTAAGAGAAATACAAAAAATACACACACTAATATTTCACCCACACAAATCAATATTTCAAATAGAAGAATTTACGAACACATTACTATACATCACAAATATGGCATTCTAGCGAAATGTTATCTGATTGGTTTGGGGTACAATGTAATTTTCAAGCTATTTTTTTATTTATGAACTTGAGATGAATTTAACCATTGATACAATAACGATCAACTTCTGTTGCATAGGTGTAACTACTTCTGTAGCTTCATCAGAATTACATTTTCCTGATACACTTTTACAATTATTGACGTTAGTTCCAAATATATGCAGTGAGTCCCACCAACTAAGGGCCACCTTCATAACTTCTAAACGGTTGCCGATATCGACATGCTACAGTGCTCGCTCAACAATGCGAAATCATGGGTCAAGTGATATGGGGTAGAGATATTGTTTGAAATATTTTTTAGTTTTCGACAAATTTAATCATCTTTAATTTGAAATGAGACCCTAAAGTTTTTTTCATTAGGAATAGATAAATCATAAACAGAGGAATGCAACGATGTAAATATGTTTTGATAGTATTTTGTGCATAAAATTATTCTTTCTGACCTGCAGTTTTAAATTAAACGTGAAATTCTTCCTGCAGCTTGCCGTCGCAACTGTTGCTTTTGGCGATCGTGACCTTGGCGGTCTCTCCCCTCTCCCCGTGAAAGAGCCGACCCCGCGAAGGCAATCTTCCCCAAACGAGACAGTTGTAAGGGTTTCTGCAGGAATGCTTGCATATTTAATGTAAACACAAGACTGAAATTACATTTTTATATTCAAAATACTATCAAAACATTAATATATGTTACATCATTGCATTCGTCTATTTATGATCTATCTATTGCTAGTGACATAAATACAAGGTTCCATTTAAGAAATTAAGATGATCAAATTACTCGGAAACTAAAAATATTTCCAACAATATCTCTACGGCACATGATTTGCCCCACGATTCCACATTGTTGAGCGAAAACTACGTTTTGATATCAGGAACTGTTTAGAAGTTATGGGGGTAAACCATAGTTGGTGGAACTCCTGTATATTACAATCCTTAATTTTACAACTACTTTTTTATTTTACAAATATTATTTACAAAACAATAATCTAGTCTCTGTTATTTATATACACACAATAATAAATTCATAGCTTTATGATAAATAAACATGTCTGGTATCAATAACTTTTTTATTAAGCTTATAATCGTTTCGATTGCATAGCGATCATCCTCAGAGTTTGCAGCTTCCGGGCCGAAAACAAAGTTCTGCTATAACTAATTAATTAAATTCAGAGCGTTTATTTTGAAATATCTACTAATAATTCTTCCCTTTTCTTTCTCAGACTTCAACATTTTTTAACACTCCAATACTGCCATTGTATCCTTGATATTATATAGACTGATTCTTTCATCAACTGCACGCGTGGGTATAGGGATATGGTACGTTCTCTTCCACTATATGGTACGCATATCATTCCACTTATCCATGAGAAACTACACAATAGTACTCCTGCAACTTTTCTAGAACGGTCGATTGTAAAAATGCAGGTAGAGTGGGGGTGTTAGTTACGAAATACGCCACTACATTGCCAGAAATAGCAATGCTAATGTCTGGAGAATCAGTCATGCTTTTGCAACTTACACAATAATTTGCGTTCCAACTTTCTCAGGATTTAGAGATATCCCCTGTTATGTATCTTTACGTGCTTCGGGCCTTTTTGTAGATTTTTTTGGAGAAAATCACGGCCAGACGTTCTTGTCTCCAACCGAAAAGAGTTTATATTTCGCGCCAGTGAAGATGCGTTTGGAATGTTGTCATCGGGGCTCGCAGCGAGCTTTTGCCTTAAACTGTTTATTGAGCCAGAGAAGGGAAAGCAAGGTCATCTGGTCAGCGGCTCTCTAAGATTCCACGTCACTGATTTCATATATATATATATATATATATATATATATATATATATATATATATGGTTTTCAATGTTATTTTTTGTGGTTTTACTCTAATTATTCTCATGGTAAAGCCATTACTAGCTTTCCTGCTCCGCTAGAAATGTGTTCTCTACAAAAATATTGGCATATGAATCTCCGGTTCAAGACAATACTTTTTTCATAAATGCACCAGATGACACATCAAAAACATTTTTGACTTGCATTGTCCCAATGATATAGCGAGAGTTTAACAAATGTTATCTGATATCATTAATTGTGATGACAGAACTTCGACCTGGAGCTTCATCATCATTCGATTTAGAAGAGGAAAACAGATTCGGACTTTAAGACTTGGAGCAGCTGTGGTTTGGATTGTGGTTTAGTTTTTTCTGATGGTTGCGGCACAGGAAATTCAGAGGAAGATAAACACTGAGAAGAATTTGTTCTTTAGACTTCATTTTTTAGACTATTGAAACTTTACTATTGCACAACGTTTCTTATAGTGTAAAAATGTGTAATTATATCTTGTAATCTAACAAGATATTTACATAATATTTTGCTTTACAAGACTGTATTTGCTATTTAGTACTTTTTGTTATTAAAAAGCGAAAAGGAGTTTTACGTTTACCACATTTTTCCAAAACACTAATGTAAAAATTAGATATATTACGGAATGTTTGTTATGTATCTGGTAGATACAGAGGCAACACTAACGCAAGTCATTTTATTGTCAGCAATCCGGTGTTAAGAATACTCGTCTCGCGACTCCAGACGCCCAGAGGTATTCGCCTTACTTCGGCGCACCCTTCCCCTGCTCAACGACCTTGAGCTCCGCGCGTTTGCCTGCGCCTGCACTACTCCTTCCGAAGTTCGCCCGTGAGCTAGCTGCGAAGTAACCTAACAGTATCTTTTTTTTTTTATAACACTTCACAATTTCAAGCGTTAAATAACGTGGTGAAATACGGAGTGTTTCTGGCGTAGTGAATTTCACAAGTACTAATCAGCGTTATAACTTCCTTCCATGTGGTTACGCTACAGATCTGCAACACGTTGCTGTTAGGAGAAAATGATTTTCCTACCTTTTTTAAACTGCTGATGTGGTCGTTCTTTCATTGTCGCCTCGTGTAGTTTTCCCAGGTGTTGCATCTCCGCTCAAATCTACCCTCATCATCTGACTATTCTTCAGTTTTGCATGTTATAGAACATTTTTATACTAATATTTTACTATTGGAATGGTAATTAGAAACTCGTACTGTACTCACGTAATTCAAATCTAATTCTAAACCCTGAATATAATACACAACTCCAATAATTGCATGCTACACTCGTCTTGTGGACGTATTCTTTCATTACATACGCGTATTATAATCTTCATTACACTTCCACCTCATGGATCTTAATATTATTTTGAAGATAATATAATATGATATTTACCTCTTGTTTGCAGGAGTACAGATTTTAACTTTGAAAGATGCAATATGTTCCGTCCATCAGCCGAATGTTGCGTCGTACTCCTCTGATCTCCAGTGCATATCTTCACTCGTCGCCTGCCCGAAAACGAATGAGGGTCCGTTTCGATCTCTTATCGACGCAAGCATTCTCCGCTCATTTCTCGTTGCAGAGCGTACAGCAGTCGACAGCAATATCGAGATCAATAACGGGTGATGTCGAGGAAAAGGTTTCGCACAAACGTTTAGATCGAAATGAAGCGCTGACAGAGTGTGTGCTAAATTCTCGTAATGCATCCTTCTCCTGATTTCCATTTTGGCTACAGCTGCCCAGCAACAACTGATCTGTAATACCGGGTGTTCCACAAACTATAGGCCATCTTCGAAACTTGTAAATGATTAAAGATATCGAAATGCAGTTTTCGATCAACAATTGGGTATCATGGAAGTAGTAATATGCTATAATGATATTGTTTGTAATATTTTTTTATTTTCAAGAAATTTAATTGACGTTGATTTTTTAAAGTAGAACTGTATATTTATCTCACTGGCAATGGATGGACCATATAAAGAAGAAAACAATGGTTAATCACCTGTTAATGTTTTGATAGTGATTAAATTATCAAATAATACTTTGTGCCACGTGATTTGAAATGAAACGTAAATTTCCTTTGCGACAGTATTCTTTGGGGAAGGTGGCCTTCACGGCCCAGATGGGCAGAAGGAAGACAGATATGGCAGAGAAGGAAACAGGCACACTTACAACAACAATGGTCTTGTCACGAGGGAAAAGGGAAGAAACATCAATATTAGCGATCCAAATGAGATACTTTTTCCATTGATTCATCAAATTGAAATTTTATTTTATTGATTGAAACTCCCCAGAATAGGTAATTGGCAAGAATGATATAAAAAATTGGTAGCACAAAGAAGATTCATAAAGGTAATTTTCAAACTTCGCAAGAATCGAGCCTGATGTCTAAAGGCCTTAGGAACTACACAGTATTTTAAAACATTTCAAGAACAAGAGAAGGGTGTGTGTGGTTGACAATTTCACTTTAATATTTCTAGATAATCCATCAGATCATAGACAGGTAGAGATTTCTATTATTTACTTTTAACTAACTCTTCACACTACTTCTGCATACTAATGAATAAAAACAACGTTCTTACCAATGTAAATTTACAAGAATAAAATACGTCGTAGATAAAAATTCGAAAGCAATAAAAATATGTACATACTAAATGATTTAAACTTAGGCTCTATTCTAATCACAAGAAAATGTTAAATTCTAATTACTCAATGGAAACGATCTCATTCTGATTCTGAATATTGTTGTTCATTCTTGTATCCTTCATGTGAAGATCACGGTATTCTGCAGTTACGCATATTCCTGCCATTCCTCGCAGTCTCCATCCTCCCCGTAAAAGTCTCGACGCCACGAAGGCCATCTTCCCCACACACGACAGTTCCAAGGGCTTCCAAAGGAAATATTGTCGTTTAATTATAATCATACACCAAAAAGTATAATTTATACTCAAATTACTCTCATAGTACTCATAGTCATCTGACACTAAATTTCTCTTTTTATTATCATCATCGACGCATTGCTAGTAAGGAAAATACACAGTTACATTTAAAAATTCAAATAAAAATATTAAATCGCAAAAACTAAAAGCATTACAAACAATATCTCTACGGAATACTACTTGTCCCATGATTCCTCATTGTTGAGAAAAAACTGCATTTCGATATCTTCAACAGAATGGTTACTACCAAAATGACGGCATTAGATTGATTGTAATGTACCAAGGGAATTCACCCGTTAAGATAATTTGATTTGATTGATTTTGTCAAAGAATGGTAAAAACTGAACCTGACGTTTTGACAAGAAGCAGAATCTGCCCACGATTCTACCAGGTATCTCAGCTTCACGCTTTTTAGTTCTTTTTACTTAGCATTAAGCACTTTAGCTATTTAACACTAACCAAAGAAAATAAAACACAGACGAAGAAAATAAAATAAAACACGCAAAAAAGAACACCCATGTAAAATACTGGGTTGCATGCCACAAACACAATATTGCTCCAAACTCGTACAATACAATTGACAAAAAACAATTCCTTGTGTTCTCTTCGTAAAATTTTGACTTTTCTTATCCTCTGCCAGAGGACTGTCTCGTAATAGCTCCTCTGGGGGAAGGGGAGGACACTTGTCTTCAGTTTACTTTCGGCAACTAAGCGCGCAGCTCTCGTTAAAGCTGCAGCGAAAATTCCGGAGTGCCGCGCCGCGCCGCGCCGCGCCTCCGGCAAGTAGCCCAGCGAATTGTGCATTGGTTCGTGGCCTCCTTTTCCGGGGCCATCTGGAGCCAGCAGTCGCGTCGACTCGGCGCAGAAAAAAACAAGAGTTGTGAGTTTCACACAGTCTGTGCGTCACAACTGTCAGAGTTGGCTTTCAGCGCAAGTACAGACTCGCGACTAATGTAACGACATATAACTAACGCATACTTCCCGTGCCATCGGGGATGGCGGCCGGCGCAGCAGTAGAGATTCTATTTCCGTGCCGCGAATTTTGTTTTTGTCAGTACCCCAAAACGAACATG
Source organism: Gryllus bimaculatus (assembly GCA_017312745.1). Classification (NCBI taxonomy): domain Eukaryota; kingdom Metazoa; phylum Arthropoda; class Insecta; order Orthoptera; family Gryllidae; genus Gryllus; species Gryllus bimaculatus. The sequence goes on along the minus strand of BOPP01000066.1, from coordinate 2,274,493 downwards.
AAGAAGAAACTCGACAGTTCCAATGAAAGTTTCGTGTTTTAAACACAGCCGAGCGCATGTACGCGTGTCAAAAGCGAAAACAATTCTGAAAAGATGGGATGAGGGAGGGCATGACACACACTTTGGCTTTCTTCAGTGTGATTCACGAAAGTATTTTTAAAATATCACATGACGTAAAAGCTATTGTCATCTCCACACTATTTCTTTAATAATGACAATTTTATCGCTGATGTCTTTCTGCTGTTAGCTATTAGGGTATAACGTTAAAACAATACAACAGGAAGCATGAACAAGAAATTAGCACTATTCTATTTGTGACATTAAAACTGATGATTATTACAATTGCTTGAGACAAAAAGACTTTGAGTAGTTAAAAAATATTCGCAATCTGACTTCTCTTCATTTATCAAAAATTTATCAAAATTTATCGACATGCCCGAGAAGAAATTCACACGTTTTCGTTGCTACTAACAATTTACCAAGACTACTTGATGACTAATTGAACAGAAACTAAATACAGAAATGAATATTAAAAAGAAGGCAAAGACAAGAAACAGAAACATTGAGACAATTATACTATAAAGTTGTTTCGTGTACAAAAAAAAAAAAAAAAAAAAAAAAACCCAAATTGGGACGCTTCACTGTTCCCTAAAAATAAACAATTTTCAAAATATCCTTTCTTTAATTTTGAATCTAAATTTATTGAATCAGAGAGCACTTTTTTAAAGTGCGGAAACTAAACGAGAAGTTTCATCGAAATTTCTTGTGCACTGAAACGCTATATGTATCAAAATAGATTTAATCTGATATCCAATTGGCCTATTGCACATTACATTGAAATAAATTTCCTCAAAATCATTTTGCTTCCATTAACAAAAAGAAATCAACATTGAGGTAGAAAAAAGAATATGGTAAAGAATTTTAAAAAAAAGATAGTCATTTACCAAAAGTGAGACAGGAAATAATGCTCAAAGGGACACGTTTATTAAAGAAAGATGGACAGTAAGAAAGAAAGGAAGATTGAGGAGTGAGAGAAAAGGATGAAAGAGAGAGGAAATGATAAGAGGGCTAGAATGGAAGGGAGAAAGAAGATGAAGGAAAGGTGAGAGGGAGGGAGAACGCGGAATGAAGGGAAGAATGGCAGACAGGGAGCCTAACGGAGCGAAGGGAGAGGGGAGAAACGGAACAGGAGAGGGATGGGAAAGGAGAGAGTGAGAGAAAGAAGAGAAGAAATATGGTGGAAAAGAGGTATAAGAGGAAAAGAGAAATGGCGGGAAAGAGAAAGAAGAGAGAGAGTGAGATAGTAGAAGAGAAAAAGATGATAGATAGAGATGGTAGAGAAGAGAAAGAAATGAGCATTCGAAATGAAGATGAAGAGAGTGTGAGAAATGAATGGAGAAAGAGGAATGTAAGGAGAGAGAAGGAGGAAGAAAGAGGACAGAAGGGAGGCAGGGAGAAAGACAGCAAGAGAGAAATAAATCACGGAATCAAGAATGGATGGAAAAGGATGGAACGAGAGGGGCAACCAGAGAGTAAGATAAGACAGAACGGAAGAGAAAGGTGGAGAGAGGGCGAAACCGAAAGAGGGGGGTAAAACGTCCAGCGAGTTAAAGAGTGAAGCAGCAGTTCGCAGACCCGGAGTGCCACAAGGCCGCCTCGCCGGCCCCATTCCTCGGCGGTGACCGGCTCGTCCTCCGGCGCGGGCGGCGCGACCGCAGGCCGCTTAGCGGGCGCGTTCAGAATAGCTTCGGCAGCCGCCGCGAACCGCACGGCGCGCGCTCCCGCCCCCGCCCCCGCCGCCGTCGCCGCCGCCCCGTCCGCCCGCGGCCGCGCCAGTTAGCGCTCGCTCGGCCGCGCGTGATTTATGGAGGCGGCTGCGGGCGGGCACGCGTGCACCACAGGGAGGGGGGGAGTCGAGGCGGAGTCGGACGGAATGAAGAGAAAGAATGTGCAGACAAAGGTCGTGAGGGAAGGATAAGGAGATACATGTCCATCATTCTTTGAGCCCGGTATGACGGCTGGTATGTCACCTTTTATGCATAAAAGTACGTTAGTATACTACTGTGTTTTACTAATCAATCTCTACATTTGTAAGTAATGAGGTAAGTGTAGGTTCTTCTAGTTGCTGAATAATAAGCGCTAATGTTTGGGGCGAACATTACGTAAATGTCAAATAATCATCATTTTCATTAGATAAGTCAAATCGTCGGATTATTAGTACTGAAACTGATTTGAGATAATTGAGATAACTGGGAAGGAGGGAAAATATGTAAAAATAAATATTGCATTGAAATGGCGTGTAGAGAAATTATAAAATGTGAAATTTCCTGTCGTACAAAAAAATCGTTTATAATTCATTATATAAATAACTCCTATATCACAAAGTCAAACTATTTAAAATTATGATATCTCATTTATTGACAAATTAAAATCCAATTTGGTGATTATAGCGATACAATATTTAACTTCACGTTAAGTAGCATATCCGTCGGTAATCTCCGAACGAAATGGATTTCTTCTGCGGTGCTATTTTCAAAGAACAGATTCGACAATAAACACAATTTTCTAGCAGATTTGAATCAATAGAACTCATTGATAAACTGTCAAGCAGAAGGAAGCATATATCAATAGAATGGCAACCTTACTTACCAGTTTGGGAGAAACGAAAGACTACAAATCAAAAGATTTGAATGTTGGAAAGTATTGAGGATTCGAGAAACGTTTCAAATTCAATTTCGAAGTGAGAGAGGTTGTTTAGATCTTCATTTAGAATATTGATTCATTGATTATTTCGTGATCCGGGAGAGACAACTTCTATACTCATTAGTCCCTTAAGTGTAGTCCGTGGTATATTCCGAGGCAAGGCGCTATTCCTCCTTCAGTGAAATGTGAGCATTGACGCCGACCTACGCTTCGTTTTGTGAGGTTTTCCTCCTCAAGAATCTCCGCCAGCGGGGCACTGCCACAGCTTGGACAGGCTCTAAGCCCACATCTGGGCCCCCAATACGTTTAGTAGCCTGTATGTGTCGGTCTGTGTGTAAGGGATGAGGATAGTACAAGGAAGAGGAAGGAAAGATCGCACGCGATCCGTGGCCCGTTAGGCATTCACCTCGTCAGAGGAACTACAGAAAACTCCACAGATCTGAGCTGATGAACGCCAGTATTCTCATCAGGCAGCAGCTGAATTCAACCTAGGCATCTAACCAGAGTCGAAATAAAATCTATCTCACGTACCTGCGCCAGAACTCAGCAATGGAGAGCGAACACACTCACCCGTAGAGCGGCTCGACCCTATTATAATTTTCCGAGCAAGACAAACGACGGCGGGCAAGCAAAGAACTTCGCCGCTGGAGCGCTGCAATCGAGCGGAACCCGATCACGTGACCGTCCGCCAGGCGGCGCCCGCGGCGGTTTCGCGCGCTCGCCGCGCAACAGCGGCGGCGGGAAAAAAGAAACACGCGCGATAATTGTTATTTAATGCGTTGATTGAATTTTATTATGTGTGCGTGCGCGGAGCAGGGGAAGAAGGCCGCGTGGCGACCGAAAGGGCGTGCGAGGTCAGTAGAAAGCCGTTAAGATAAAAGGCGACGCTCGCAGCGACACTGAACGTGTGATGTGAGGCTGCTCCACTCGTAGGAAGGAAACAGTGGTAGCTACACAACAAATCATTCCATGCATAAGTTGTTCCTAGGTATCTTTCAATTGGAGTTGTTAGAAAACACTTGGAAAGTATCTCTAGGCTTTATGGTTGTATGGTAGTAGGTTCATATTGCGGGTTGGTGTGTGTGTGTGTGTGTGTGTGTGTGTGTGTGTGTGTTTGTAAGTATGTAAGTATGCATGATATTATAAAAGCCATTTAAATATATTAATTATATGCCATACCACAAAAAAATGTTTTTTGTTTGAGGACTGACTGACTTCAGTTTACGTTGCTATAAATAAGTATCATTTCATGCCTCTCTGTGGATTCGCGGGTGCTATTTACGAGAGTGAAAGTTTCTCTATTTTGGTTTTCCGATTTCGGAACATAACATCATGGAGCAGTAGAAAACGTCCCTTTCAGGATTATGTATTTTGGTCAAATTGAAGACACTGCTTTCAAAGAAATTTTATTAGAGGAATAAATTCATACCCGAATTTAAGCACATTTCTCAACCGACTTATTCATGATATTTATTCTTCGTCACCCATCTTTAAAAAAATATTATAACGTGAGAAGTTGCAATTTATCAAGAAGAAGAAGAAGTAGATGATGATGATGATGGTGATGATGATGATGATGATGAAAAAGAAGAAAGGTATGGCCTGCTTGGCCCCGTGGTGGCTAAGAGCGTGTACACTCACCGCTTCGATCCGAAGGGTCGCGGGTACGAGTCCCCCCTTAGGTATGGTTGTGTGTCCCTTGTCTCTCAAGAATATGTTGTCACCTATGACCTGCGATCTGTTGACCCCTCATCGGAGGGGCCTGCAGGTGTGTTGGTGTCTAGTGTGTGGTCGAGTAATTATGCGTCCCAAAGCGGCGCTGTGACAGCTGGGTGTCAAAGGGTGACAGCTGGAAAAAAACCTAGGAAAAAAAGGTTTCGGGAAACCGAAATATGACAAGGATAACCGCATACCACTGCGTCATACTTCCATCTTATGTATCACGTATTTTAAATGCACTAAATAATTAGTAAGGGATGACACGTCTAGCGTATCTAATGCTTCTCTAGCTTTCTAAATTAATGCCATGTTCTAGTTGTTTTGAATATCAGCGCATAGAAGGTGAAATCGTGATCATACTACCTTAGCCTTTGTAGTGCATAAAATGAATTTGCGGCAGGATTTATCGATGTTATCCGATTTTCTCTGTCTTGCTTCCCATCAAACAATCGTCCTTGATTTCTCTTTGCTGATTACCCCTTACAATTTGCCCTTACAAAATCGTCATGATAGCTTCAGAAGATAATTTGTAAAACATATAGGTCGCATTGGGATTCTAACTACAGAACTAAGCTGTATTTGGTGTTTCTTCGCATTTTATGCTGCATTGTAAAAAAAATTAATGATAACATCCGAAGGCTTCCTATTACTAAGAACATTCTACTTCCATTTTATCTCATTCACCGATTTTGGTCCTCTGCACATGTTTACTTTCAATAATACAAACATGTGATATACTTGTATTTGTAAAATAAAAATAGAAAAAAGATCAGATCGTTCTGATTAAATACCGAATCACTCGCAAAAATCATATTTTTCCACGACCTTTTCCATCTCAATTCAGACAGAAGTAAACAACTCAACTTGCAAGAGAACTCCGCACCCAACGGTGTTAGCTGCTCAACAGCGGTTTGATATCGCAGACCAGCGTTTGTCCCAGCTCTTTGTTACTAGTTTTACCGCTTTCGGAATCGTAATTACAGATCTCGTAAATTGATTACAGGCCTCTTTAAAACATGGTCAGGTTTAAGTGAGTTGAACATTCCGAGTCCCAGATTCTAAACATCCTTTTTCTTTTTATACTTGTTTTATTTTCCAATCAAAATACCAATCAAATTACTTACTCACGCTGAAGATAAGTTTTAATCGTAATTGTAGATTTTAGTAAATGGATTTGATAGTTTAGAGTACACCATCCGGACTAATTTGGTGACGCAAGGGATAACATTTCCACAATCATTGCTACAAACAAAGAAGAGTGTGAGGATGAAATTTCTAAAGCGTTAATTAGAACTTAGTTTTCACTTTGAAAAATTAACAAAAGACATTTTGTTACCTGGGAGAGTCATAGTTATATAAATGTTTGATAAATTATTACATATATTTTTTTGGGCGTCCATTGTTTTTATAGCTATACGGTTTACCGAAATAAAATTAGAATATTAAAATAATACATTCACTTCTACTGAATATCTTACAGATTACAGACGTCTCTTATGAGCAAACTTGTGGAAGGGAAATTAAAGTGCACTATTAATTATCAAGAGCATCCTCTCGCAAAACACGAATTTCCCACCCCGAAGATAACGAACACACATACTCGTAAATAACGTGCTGACACAAATCCCTCAAGACACTAATCCTCTCAAAATCACGAATCTCCCCAAATCAAGAATGCCTACAAGAGGAGAAACCTCTTCAGACACAAACCCCATAAAGTAATGAATTCTGCAGTGACAATCACTTACGCATATTAACACGTTATCCTACGGACGCATCTTACGGAATCACCTTATTGGACACACATTTTCCAAGATACGAACCCTACCAACATGAAGTACTGCTCCAAATCCACCGACCTCTTAAATCTCCACTCATTAATCCCCATCGCAAGTCGAAAAACATCGTCCGATCGACCGCCCGCACACTGAATTGAATTGAATTTGCCTTATTTTACGTGGCGAGACTCGGGCCATTCGTACGCTCCTTCGGAGGGAAATAAAGCCGGCTGTCCATGTTAGTAGATTTACTTGCATGTAAAAGATCCTCAAGCCTAAATGACGCCTCTGTGCTAAATTCAAATCGCCTGTTTCTCGCCCAAGAAAGACCTCCTTCTCCCGATAGTTGATGAATGGAGCGTAGCGAAATTTGCGTGGTCAGACGAAGAGCGG
>BOPP01000066.1:2254972-2267875 GCA_017312745.1 Gryllus bimaculatus | reverse complement strand
CCGCCCCTCACCCCCTCACTCTGCGGGCGCCAACCAGCTGCTGCTACCGCCGCCTGCCGTTGAGGTGAGGTTGACTTCCCTCGTAATTATAGATTTAGTTAAATGGATTACCCGGGCGAGCGCGGACAATGGTGGGCGAAAACGCCCGCCGGGCAATAACTGCCCGCGAAGGTCGCCCGGACAATACTTGACCCGCTTACGCGACGCTCGCCCGACCCCCCCCCCCCCGGCCGCTGGATACAGTCACGTCGCGAAGCGAGCGACAGTGTGATGGTGGCGCGGCGATGGTGTGATGGTCCCTGACTGTTATACCCAACCACGCGAGTTCAAACCCGAGCGAAGCCGTGGATTTTAGGGTGACAAAATCCTTCGTACGCCTTCCTTCGAGGGGAAATAAAGCCGGCTGTCCATGTTAGTAGATTTACTTGCATGTAAAAGATCCTCAAGCCTAAATGACGCCTCTGTGCTAAATTCAAATCGCCTGTTTCTCGCCCAAGAAAGACCTCCTTTCCCGATAGTTGATGAAGGAGCGTAGCGAAATTTGCGTGGTCAGACGAAGAGCGGGCTGATGGCCCGAGTCGCCCACGTAAAATAAGGCAAATTCAATTCAATCAGTGTGCGGTGCGGTCGATCGGACGATGTTTTTCGACTTGCGATGGGATTAATGAGTGGAGATTTAAGAGGTCGGTGGATTTGGAGCAGTACTTCATGTTGGTAGGGTTCGTATCTTGGAAAATGTGTGTCCAATAAGGTGATTCCGTAAGATGCGTCCGTAGGATAACGTGTTAATATGCGTAAGTGATTGTTCACTGCAGAATTCATTACTTTATGGGGTTTGTGTCTGAAGAGGTTTCTCCTCTTGTAGGCATTCTTGATTTGGGGAGATTCGTGATTTTGAGAGGATTAGTGTCTTGAGGGGGGGGGGAAGAGGGGGGGCAGGGCGCGTGAATGGGAACGCAAACACGCAGCTCTGCTCTGTAAAGCCCTGCGCACCGCAGGTGACGTTGGCGCCCGTTCTTTCATGCCTGCCTCCTTTCTGTTTATCTTCCACTCTGCTCGCACGGCTGCTGCCGTTCTATGTATCTCAGGGGGATTGGTCCTTGGCCATTACATCAATCTGGCATCATCTTTCGTACTTGCTTCTGACTTTCTTGCTCTCTGATCACGTGGCTGCTACTGATCTTAGTACGTTAGGAGATTGGTTCTTCGCCAATCTAGTCAACGCGTCCTCAATTTTCGTTTCTTTTCTTCCGTACTTGTTTTGACTGTCTTCCGCTCTGCCGTCGATCCACGTGACTGTTGCCGTTCTACGTATCTCAGGAGGATTGGCTCTTGGCCAATGCATCAATCTGGCATCGTCATGTCCAGATGTTTCGTCTCGTCTCGAACGTACTTTGGCTTTCTTGCTTCTATCCCGTGGCTGCTGTCGTTCTCATTATCGTATCCTCGATTTCACATCATCGCATCCTCAATTTTCCTTCCTCTTCCGTACTCACTTTGGTTTATCTTTAGTACTGCCCTTATTGCAGTAAATGTTCACATGGCGACAGAAAGTAGCGTGGAGATGTAATTTCTTCAATAAATACTATAGACAGTTCTTTCTAAAGCCAAAACTATTTATTTGTATTTGGACTTCACTAGAAGTACAATTTAATACAAACAAATGACGTTCAGTTCCTGACACGATTTTTATAAGCGCTCTTCAATTTTGAGCATTAACCACTGATGCCCACACTCTGCATCTGTTACAAAATTCACAACCAATCAACGGGTTATTAATTTATATTTTCAAAATACTAAGGTTTTCGCTTAGAAAGAAGTTTGAGCTTTCTACAAAAACCTGTTTCGATTTTGTTTTCTTGAAATGAAAGGTACTGGGTTCTACATGATTAGGCACTCTCTCTCATTAACAATTGTTGTAGTTGTACATTCTATTAATGACAGAGCCTCGCTGACGATTCCAACTGGTATTCCAATGTTTCCGAAGTGCACTATATGTACTTACATTATTTAATCTCATTCTCACAACAGTAGTATTTTTTATACAGCTACCGTAATTACTGCCGCTTTACGGCCAGCATTTCTCTAAATGGATCAATACAGACTAACTTTGTGTGCTTCCTTGAACAATTCTTGGATGCATTAAATTGTTTTGAAAATATTTTCGTAACTATTAATTTGAGTTTTTTTAATTACATTAAATTGATATTCTCCGCACTCGTCGTTCCACTAAAATCTGGAATCGACCTACTCCAAACCTCAACTATGTTAACGATCTCCCTCAGTTGTCTCAAACCATAATAGCAGCACACTAATTGAGAGTTTGAACTACGTAGTGTTCCAGCTGCGTTAAGCATGTTACACATACAATTCATTTTGTTGAGCTTTTTTTCTTCACCAACGAGCAAGAGACTTCGTTCTTTCTTTCTCTCAACATTGGATAAACACATTGTTAAGACGTTTTATTACACAATTTTCATTTTCTACAATTTAATGTTTTACAACAGCGTTGTGAGGTTTGACTTTTCACATTAATTTTAGTGAGGGATTATTCCCGTTAGGTTAAGTGTTCTTAAAAGTGAATCATCTTATCTCTGAGAAGTTATCGTAATTAATTATTTTATTAACTGAAGAAGTGAAATACTTTCATTCGGAAGTGAACTTTTTGTGTATTTCAACCCCTTAAAGCCTCGATATAAAACGTTTATATTACGAAATTCATATTAAAGTAATTAAATAATTAAAGTAATTAAAATGCAATCAATATTCAAAGTGCTCTAGTGACTAATAGTGTTAACTGCAGAACGGAAAATGCTCCCTTCAGATCTCGATGTACTGAATTGTGTCCGTTCAATACTTTAGTTACCGACCACTGTGTTCCCAATCTACTCTTCCCCCTGCTCTTTACCACCTCCCCCCCTCACACCGTCCACAACCGGCGCTTCTGGAACGACAGAGAGGGTTTAAGGGCTGAGGTACACTGGCGGGCGAGGTTTGCCTGTGGAGAGGAGTAGGCCGCACAATTGGACATAATTTAATGTAGAACACGAGGCATTCAGACCTGTAATAGTCAGGGTGGGAGATATGAAGGGCACTGCCAACAGAGGTGAGACAGAAGTGCCGGCGGGAGGGGGATATTAAACGAACAAGCAGGTAAAGTGGAGTGGGCGTAGATAGGTGGGACAGGTAGCCCGACAAGAGGGAGGTAGACCGAAATTCAGGAAAGCTTTCTGATACTGTATAAACGTTGTCAAGGGCATAGCGATTCGAGCAAAATACTTTATGCTCAAGAAAGTTATTTTATGTTAGTTGTTTTATGTTAGATGTTAGTTGTTAACACATCACTGGATTATATACACTTGATGTCAATCATCTTTGGTCAACATGGCAGGAAAATAATGCATAATATATTCCCACATGCTTACTATTTATTTAACACGGTCACCTTGTACAAATCTGATATCACATACTGACAATAAAGCTGAAATTCCTTTTCCAGCTGACTGCTGAAATTCCTTTTTTTAAATGTTTGTTATCGTTATTTTGAATGAAATCTCTGCTTTATTTGATATTAAGTGGAAGAGTAGGTATGATGACCCTTGTCTCGACATATAACAAAGTTGCAATTGTTATTTTTAGGAATATTATTAATATTATTAATATTATTGTCATAAATTCACAACTAAATATGATAAGTGCCCGCTCAACAATATATTTACTCCTGGATGTAACCAGGTTCTTTAGAAAAAGATCTAGTGACTGTGGGTGCTTCTCCAATACTTTGCGCAAATTATGGAGAGTTACTAATAACGCAAGTCTGGCACTTCCCAGTATTTTGAATGACCTGGAAATTTGGACACGTTTTTACATAAATTTTGTGGAACGATTTCCAGAGATTCGATATCTAATGGTTCGACCTGTGTCTTTACATTATACATCTAGGAGATCTGAATTTCCTACCTTCCGTATTGAACTGTTCCCTATTTCTCATCTCTATATCCTTTGTACATATGTAATATCTCTTCCTCTGATTACAACGTTTCGACCGCATGGCACAGCAAAATCTACAGCACAATTTTTCTCCAAATCACGATTAACAATATCCAGATTGTTTGCTTATATACTTTATATTACAATGGATGTGTTGCTTATCCCGTATCGTTCACTCCCCAACAGAATCTTTCATATTTTCATACATAAAAACCGAGAAAGCAAGCGTCTTTTCGTAACGGGCACCTTTCGCGACCTTGTGGAACACCACAAGAAAGCTGACCACCCTCTGTTCATAAGGCTTGTCAACGGGATCGCGGCGATCTGGCGCAAGGGCGAGGACGGGGCGTCGGAAGCACGAGCGAGGACGCGGAGGCGGCGGGGGCGGGGGCGAGGAGGGCGGGGCGACGGTTCGCGGCGTGTGAACTTGGCGCTCCTTGCCTCCGCGCCGTCGATTGTCTTCGCCCGGGCCCATTCACGCGACATCCGGCGCGCCGCCCGCCCTGCCCCACTCCGCCCCGCTCCCCGCCCCGCTCCCGCCCGCTCCCGCCCGCGGCGCGCCCGAGCGGCACGCGCCCCGCTCCGCTTCGCTGTTCCGGCCCGCGCCGCGGCCCACGCAGCGAACGAAGCTGCTCTTCGAACCTCTGAAATGATCGCGCACTTTTCTTCAGCCCGGGAATTACCTCCCTCGCTCCTTCACTAACATAGTTGAATTGAAAATCAATGATGGCAACGAGCGTTGTGGACAAAATATGCTAACAAGTAATGTTCTCTCCCATGTAATAGAAACTATTATGTGTCGAAAAAGGAGTTACAGATTGATATAATCATCATCAAACGAATTCCCTAGTCCTCTCGCATCTGGCGACACGAGGGCTCAAGAAAACGTGCGCGGATAATACAGAGAGCTTACTCGAAGATGGAATCAGTTTGATAGGTCGAGAAATAAATTAACAACATGTCGGACGATAGTATTTCAAAAGGTAGTGCCAGCCGTTTACAAGTGAACAAACTGCAAATGAACGCATAGAGTAGCTATAAAAGATGGTTATTTCTTTGAATAATCTTCCATTATCTAGTGACCGGATTTATACACATAAACAATCTACGTCATAAGAATGTATTTATGCAGGCAAAAACAACAAAAAATATGCACTTAAATATGCCGCATAAAGTACTTTCATTAACCCAATAAGAATAAAGTTGATAGAATAAGAGAAATGTTAAACCACTCACACTCAATTTCCCTGCGTCCATAAAAAGAGCTTCCTTCCCAATACAAATGATACAATTTTTAAAAACAGACACAAAGTGTTTAAATCACCTAGTCAGATTTTAACTTGAAACCATACCCACTAAATTTCGCAGCGTATCATTTTCCCACAAGGTAACCGAAGAATAATAGCGCTGAGATCTTTTACAACCACACACAGAGCGTCGGAGTTTAAAAAATAGGCGTTGGTTTTGCCTCTTTGCACTGGATCCGTTCATAAATTCACAGTTTCGTTAGTCCATTTGGTCGCCGTGCCATGCATGCGGTGTTCTTCTGCAAAGCGAAACCCATCCACAGAGATATGCACCGCTGATCATTCCTTTGACGAGCGTTTGGGTTTTCATTTATTGCTGCCAATATTTTTACTAAAAAGAGAAAACACCCTACACGCTGCACAATCGATACCCCGGGCTTTCCGGAAGAGGGCCCCCACAAAACGGCTTATTGGGTATTGGCCGCGCCGAGGCGGAGACAAAGTGCTCTAATGAACATGCTATCAGCTCTCGCGGCTGGAAGCGCCCGCGGTGGCGAAACGGTGATGGAAGTTATAGTGATGCTAATGCGCGCGGAGGCGTGATGGGCTACAATGGCTGTTTCTGGCGATTGTGCTGTGGGGTGGTACCTGGTGAGATGCTAGATGTGGGAAATGGTAATGATTAGATGTGGGAAGTGGGCGTTTTGGAAGAGGCGAGGGTGACGAGGGTTATGCGACGGGAGTGGTGTGACGAGGGGATGGGATGGGATGGGAGTGTTGCAACGGAGGTGATGCGACGGGGTTGATGCGAAGGGATCATGCGAAGGGGGGTGATGCGAAGGGGAGTAATGCGAGGGAGGTATTGAAGGGGGTTATGCGAAGGGGGGTGATGAGAAGGGGGTGAGCGAGGGGGATGACGAAGGGGGTGATGCGAAGGGGTGGGATGCGAAGGGGGATGATGGGGAGAGGGGTCATGCGAAGGGGGTGATGCGAAGGGGGTGATGCGAAGGGGGTGATGCGAAGGGGTGATGCGAAGGGGGGTGATGCTTCGGGAGGTGTCGCGTGATGTGAAAGGGGTGACGGCATGGATGATGATGCCAGGGAGACGCTTAGCGAAGGTAAAGGTAATGATGGGGTTAGTCACATGACCGCTTTGAATGCCGGCCCAACGTGAAACCAACGAGAACCTGTGAGGAGGGAGGTCAGAAACGTCCGTCACAGGACCCAGAGCGTTCCTAGGCAATGTGATAAGAGTGGCTGTGCAACGTGGTCGAGACACGAAGAGTGACATGCAGATTTGCACTAAGCTTCTAGCTAAGGATGCAGACAGGGGTTCGCAGGCTGACGTCCAAAGGCGCAAAGCGGCGACGTAGTGGACTACGCGCACCGAGAGGGAGAGTAACAGCCAACATGTCTGTCTGTTGTCAAGGGCCAACAACGGGGGAGGTGGGTGGCCGCTGCGGGCCCTAATAAGCGCCTACGGCGAGAGACTGTGACGAGGGCGAAACACAGAGCGATTAGGTGAGGGTAAAGGGACGAAGGCAGAAGCGACGACGAGGAGGGGGAGGGTGAAAGAGAGGTGACGGTGACGAGAGAGAAGGCAAGGGCAAAAGAACGGGCAAAGGCAAGGACGAGGGCGAAAGCGGTAATGGTGTCGAGAATGAAGGCGAAGGTGAAGGCAAGAGAAAGGAATGAAAGGGAAGACGAGGGCGAATCGAAGGCTAAAGCTAAGCCAGTGATGGTGACCAGGGCGAGGGGCGAGGGCGAGGGCGGGCGAGGGCGAGGGCGAGGGCAAGGGCGAGGGCGAGGGCGAGGGCGAGGGCGAGGGCGAGGGCAGGCGGCAGGGCGAGGGCGAAGGCGAGGCGAGGGCGAGGGTGAGACAAAGGGGACGGCGAAGTCGAGAGCGATGGAAAAAGTGGTGACGGTGATGAGGATGAAGATGAGAATGACGGGATGGCGAGGATAGACGAAGGCGGAAGCGGAAGCGGGCGCCAGGTGGCAGCGACGGAGGTGGCAGCAAGCAAAACGAACGGAGCAGGGGCGGGGGTGAGATGGTAGTGGTAGCCGGGGCGGGATCCGTGTGTCGCGGGCGGAGGCGGCAGCAATAACAGCGGTGGCGCCGTCATAGGCGTAGGGGCGGCCGTCGTGGTGGAAGCGGTGGCGGCAGCGGCTGCCTGAACAGGGACGTGCGCACGTATCGCGGCAACAGCGGCAGGGGGCGTGGCAGGGGGGCAGGCGGACCGCAGGCGCGCCGCAGGCCCCTGGTGGCCGGCGGTGCGCGTGCGGGCGCGCGGGCGCCCCGCGCGGCGCGGCGTGCGGACCAGTAAGCCCCGGGAATTACACGTGTCGGAGGTCTGGCTGTCGCGCGGTGACGCGTGCTCGGCTCCCGCCTCGCCCACGACGCGGCGGCCCAGCGCCGCCCGGCGACACAGCGCGCCAATCAGCGGCGGCGCCGCGCCTCCCTGCGGTGCAGGGCAGGCTGAGGGGCGTCACTCGATGCGGCCGGTTGCGATGCCCGCCTCTCAGCAAGGGCAAGGATATTTCACATATTTACAGAATTATATGGATAACTCGTGGCGTAATAGTTAGGGCACAAGTCTTCCTCATTTGATGTCAGAGTACGACCTCCCGATAATCCATGTGGAATTTGTGATTTGTGGTGAACAGAGTGAGGTTTCAGGCAAAATTTCTCCGTGTTTTTCCGTTTCCCCTGCCTTTTGCTTCAGCATTTCTCATGATCTACTCATTAGATCTTTTATAAAGGTCCTCAATGACCTTGGCTCTTGCACGACCCGTCAGCCCCAGTCAATCAATCAGTAAATAAATAAATAAATAGCCACAATTATTATCTTTGCAAGTCTAACTAGAACAATTTAAATCGTAGATCATGTAAAACGCCATTCCCTTTTGTAAAACCAAAGTAATTTAGGGGAAAATTGTGGGCGTTTACCACGATTTAGACGAATTTTTCGAATATTAGACAGGAACAAAAGACGCCCTCGTCCCTGTTCAGTTCCTTGGCAACACTTGGCAATACAATCACACATTCTAGATTATCAGCTATCCATCAACCTGAAGAATGTAACGAAAAGAGAGAAAATGAAACACTTTGTTTTTTCTCTCTTCAATAACTGTGGAAATATTAGTGAAATTTTATTTGTTCTACTCTTCTACGGGATATAATAGGACGGGGTAAAGATGGGGTGAAGCAACACACCACCGTAAGCGTTAAAATGGTTGGGTATATCTAATTTTTTACATTGGTATATTTTTAAACCTACAGGTGCGTTTTGTATTGAAGAACTGTAATAATTATTTACGAGTAACAATGACGACTTTGCAGACACAGAAAAAATACGTTTCGTAAAAAAATAAACCACAAAATTAATGTATATACCATAATATGTTATTGATTCAAGTATTAATCGATAGATAACATGTCGAAAGTACTTAATTATAAATATAAATATCTTTTTGGATTTGTATATTTTTTAACGTTCCTCAGTAGAGTAGGTATACGTATACGTTGCGTTTGTATCCATAGTAATTTTTACAACTATGCACTTAATATACTGTACTTATTTGTGTATTAAACAAATTAAATGTGTAAAATTTATTTCACAAAGGGAAAAATGTTGTAATATCCAGAAGCGTAACTTTCAGGCACACCTGGCCTTTGCATTTAATACGTTTAATTTTCCTTTGTCATTAAAAGAGATGAAAACAGTTACGTTATAGTCAGCAAGCCTAATCAAAAAATTAGTTCAACAAAACAAAAAGCAATATAAGTTAAAAATGAACACAGGTTCTCGGTAGCGAAATTACAATTTACAGTGAAGGAGTACCTATGATATTTTAATATAAAGAGATTAATTTTTGTTTTAGGCAGCAATAAAGCGTAATTAAAATTTGAAATCAGTTTTGTTTAATTCTAATTTTCCAGAACAGCTCGTCCCAAGGGTAAGGGAATATGCACTCTGGCTTCCAAAGCCGTTCAAATTCGCAGAGTGAAACTCAAATAAAGATAGAGAATTTTTGAGGCGCGAAAAATACGAATTGGGTGTTGTATGCTTGGGACTTTTATCTGATCTCTGGTTAACCGACTAGCAAAATTAAACCCACTCTCTTTTCCCAATATATCATATTCCATATTTCGTAAGCTATGGAACGAGGCAAGTAAGGAATAAGCATTGATTATTATTGTATTGTCAAATATGGAAGACTAAGCATATACCCTAGACATTTGTATATGTAACCGGGAATCAAAAAGATCTGAAAGTAATTTTTAGAATACCAAACAATTCCAATACATTCACTTCAAAGCGTCATTAGAGTAAAAAATAATATACGAAATAACATTATAGTTACACTTTTGCATGAACACACATGAAAGCGACCTATTTAGCTAAGTTCTTGAATAAAGTTTAGACTGTAAGACCCCAAATGTCCGTTTGGGAGCCACATTCCGGATATTCGATTAACGGCTCCACAGAAGCACTTTCAAAAAGATCGCCAAATCTCATACGCGGCACCTCTGAACAGCACATAGCTAATGTTACACGAGGCGAACTACGACTTTCGAAGGAACCGACGGGAACCGTCATGGGAACAAATTCCATTAATAGTGATAATGTAACTTGTATTATCCTTTTCATTTTTAACACGATCACACAAACATACTTTCTACACGGAGAAGCACACAGGAATATCTTGACAACTCTTGAACCACTTTTGAACATCTACGCATGCGCGACTGGAACAAAGGCTTTGCCATCGGCCGCTGCAAATTATTTGCCGCAAAATTTCGTAATAACGCTGGTAGAAAATCGTTTTCTGATACAACTATCGTTTACTCATGTGAAGAGGCTGACAACTGGGTTCATATCGTGCACGATATATTGGTTTACTCAGGAGCGGATCCATAGACAATTTTTTTGGAGGGGAAATTTAAAATGTTTTGGTCGATTATGTCATATTACAAATTTTATAATATTTCGCAGGCTACACTCAGCTGATGGTGCGATACGATTTTATTCGTCGTAATGATTATCCGAAAATATTATTTTTTAAAGTTTCGCGACAAGTAAAATTAATAGTTACTGGAAAAATTAAGGTGAGGGATTTGTCTCCCCGTGGATCCGAGCATGGTTTACTCTACGCAAAATCTCTGCAGTTGTGAGTGGGTCGTGAGCAAGTAATTCGATAGGCGCACGCAAACCCGTACGGTGAGGGGGCGGGGCGGCAGCCGAGCGTTGACCCGGTGTCGCTGCTTCGCCCAGTGCACCCGCAGCCACCGGCGCCCGCATTGCCGTAATCTGTAATTAGGAGACTGCGACCGCCATTCACAGGCAGCGGCGGCGGCGGCGGCGGCGCGGCGCCTCGATAGAGTAGCGGGGGCGGTTCAAGAGTGAGATCAACAGGCGCGGGCAGAACGGGTGGCGAGAGAGGAACGGAAGGCTACGCGAGCCGAGGGCGCAGCGCCAGTGACGGGGAGTAAGGGTGAGCCTGACGCGTATGCATAAAGAGTGGAGAGGGTAGAGGCAGCGGGGAAGGCGACGGCGGGTGCGAACAGATTGTGCGGAGCGGGAGGGATGGGCAGGAAGAGCAGAGTGGGCGGTGTGGGGATGAGTGATGTGGTGGGTGTCGTTATTTCGTTGCTTGATTGATTGTTGAAGATTCCGGGCACATCAACTACGAATCTCATTATTCCCGTACATGTAGTGCATGTTTTTGCTCGGGATTGTTTTCCCTCCGCTGTATGGCGAAATCCAGCACCAACCTGTCGGCTAGCGTAGTTTCCCCCAACCAGGCATCTCCCACCAGCGTGGCACTGTCTCAGCCGGGCCGAGCTCTAAACTCTCGACCGGTCTCCCAGCATGTTTGGTAGTGTAGTGCATGCTAGTGTAAGTGTGTATAAAGAGTGAGAATTGGCCAAGGATAAGGAAGAAAAGATCATAGCCCGTTTGTTAGGGTATTGCTCCTGCATTCGCCTGGGGTTGATTGGAGAAACCACGTAAAAGTACCGATCAGAGCAGTTGGCCGCTAGAATTCTCCTCCAAACAGCGACTGAATTCCACCTAGCTGACAAGCTAGAGACGAAAATGTGGCGCGGCGGAGATGGGAGTGGGCAGGCGGGGGTGAGCGGGAGCTGGCGAGGGCTGGGCGGAACCGGAAGCGCCAGGCGAGGGCGAGCGCGGAGGCGGACATGTGTGGGCGCGGGCACAACTCGCACCATTCGCTTGCACAGCTCACTGCGTAAATGTGGGTCTAGGCGTTCATGTAGTAATTCTAGACATAACAATGACGGCTGAATACGACACTGCCGGAATACACAAGATATTGTCTACCAGTGATTCCAAAAGGGAACATATCCACCCTCTACTTGTATTTTCGTTTCACAAATTTAATTTTAAACAAGGCAAGAAATGCGTAGATTTTTCATCAAATTTTGAAATGTATCATGTATCAATGACTGTACCTCTCATGCGCATTATTAGATTCATTCACCATTCAATAAAATGATTCATTCTATATCATTATTCACTAAATTCATTCATTCATTCATTGGTGAGACATTAATGAATGCATCCATTTATTTGTAATTCCAAAGTAATTTATTCATTTTTCACACAGAATTCTTTCGTTTACACGACGGTGATCTCTATGCTTCTCTATATCTCAATGTTCATCATGCCAGAAAGAGGTTTGGGAAATGGGAACAGATTTCGAGGCCGACGTTTATGATAATGGACTATAGATAATCGGAATGACGGGTGAAAGGACACAGGATATCACGCATGAACCCATTGCGAACTAATTTCTCCTGCCTCATAGAGCACCGGGTGCCTCACGGGATGATTGCGAAGTGAGCCCGGGCAAGCGGCAGCGCCGGCGAGGGGCTCAAGTGCTTCCTCCTCGTGCGGTCGGCTGTCGAACACGATGCTCGTCCACCCCGCACCCCCCCTACGCTCAGGCGGGTGAAAGCGCACGCGACGCCGGTTGGCGCGACGTAAAGGAAACGGGAGGAAACTGCGGTACGAACGAGAGCCGCGGAGCTGGCGGGCAGGTGAAAGAATAGGAGAGAAGAAAGTAGGTGTGAAAAAGGGACGGGAAGCGAAATAATGGGGAAGGAAATGTCTGGAATGCAAAAGGGCTGAGGATGCAGGGGGATGGGGGTGCAGAAGGGCTGGGGATGCAAAAGGGGCGGAGATGCAAAAAGGTTGCGTATGTCAAAGGATTGTGTGTGTGAAAAGGTTGGGTGTGTGAAAGGGCTGAGGATACGAAAGAGCTGGTGGCTGATAAAGGGTTGGAGTCAACAAGGAAGACGGTGCAAAAGACCCCGGAGGGCGACAGCGATGACTGACACATAGGTAGAAGAGAAAAAAGTTGGACTTCGAAAGGGAGGAAGGCAAAAAGCTGCAATTAAAATAATCGCAGAGCTGAAAGAGTTTGGAGAGGAATGAACGCGGGGTTTAGCATCGGCGAACTAACGGCGAAGGTGAAGGAGAAAGATGGAAGGAAGGTTGGGAGGAAACGAGAGGAAAATAGCCAGTGGGTGTTGATCGTAGGGGGAGAAGGATCACGACAGGGCAGTTACCGGGCAGGAGATTAACACGTTGTGATGCAGAGAGAGAGAGAGAGAGAGAGAGAGAGAGAGAGAGAGAGA
>BOPP01000066.1:2221481-2251736 GCA_017312745.1 Gryllus bimaculatus | reverse complement strand
AAACTTACACTAAGGCGCATATGACACGAAGAGGAGGAGCTGTAGGGTGGAAAAAAGGAGGGAGAACGGGTGGAGGTTGCAAAGGCGATTTACAGAGAGAGCGGGTTTAGGCTTTTTTGTAATGTAGAATTGAGAATAGGGAAAGAAGAATTATAGGCGAAAAAGAGAAGTAAAGGCGAGGTTGCACAAGGACGGGGTTATCTTTGTGGTGGGGAAAGAGAAAGAGGAAGGAGAAAAAGGGAAGAGAAGACAATGGGGAAAGAGTTAACATAGATAGGAAGCCCGAGAAGGGGGTAAGGAAGTGAGAAAGCCAACAAAAGGAGCGATTGAGAACTGAAAGCTGAAGGCGAGAAAAACAATAAAACAGGACACATGAACAGGCAGTTCAGGAGGACACAGGGCAGTAATAGAGTTTTCGAAGAGGAAGGCTGTTACCGAGGGGTGAAAGTGTGGAAGAATGGGCATCAAGAAGAATGGCAACGACGAACACCAGAGACAGGGGCGGACGGCGCAGAGTCGAAGATACCGCAGAGTACACGCCGTCAAACAAGAGAACATGGACGGAAGAAGCCGAGCGAGCGGAGCGGCGGAGCGAAAGCGGGAGGGCAGCAGAGGAACGGTGGGAAAGAACGGAAGCGGGGAGGCGGCAGAGAGTTGCGGAAGGGACAGAGCAGCGGGAGGAGCAGAGCGGGTGCAGGAGTTTAGAGCGGAGCGGGAGGCAGAGAGCGCGTGGATGAGCGACGGAACGGAGCATGGGGAGGACCGGAGTGCGGACGAGCTGAAGTGAAGAGCGGGGTGAGGCGGAGCCGGAAACGGCGTGGATGGCAGCGGGCGGAACGGCCAGGGAGGCCCAGGAGAGGCGGTCAGAGCGCGCGGACGGTGTGTGTGTGTGTGTGTGTCTCCGTATGTGTATGGTTGAACGCGGCTTCTGGTCGCGACGGGAGGTCCAATCTCCTGACGTGAAGGGATTTATCGGAATTTGCTCCCGCCCTCAAGCTGCAGGCTCCGATGCACAGTTAGCATCCTATTCATTGGACATCGAGGCTGTGTGCGGAGTACTCGCCCCCGACGCCCCATCGAGAAATATCGTTCTCGGGGAGATAGCGGTCGGTGCGAGGGCGTCGGATTACGGCGACGGTATTGTGACTTGAACACCTACGTTCGGGGTGTCAGGGGCCCAACAGGCTCGTTCAACATGTTCCCTAATATGAAAGAAGAGCGGTTTAGAAATTAAATGATGATCGTTACTTTCGTTCCAACAGCGTGAAGTAGATACAGATTGGTTTATGATTCCAAGCACGTTAACTTATATATTCGTTGGTCTCGTTAGTGTAGTGAATGTCTTACCACGGGAGGTGGGGGCGATTTATTTCTCACTGGATGGTGAGAATCGACACTGACAGGTCGGCTTGTGGACTTTCCCACTCCAGGTATCTCCCCAGTTAGTCACCAACACTGCTGGAGCAAGCTCTAAACAATCGATTGGTAGTGTATTACATGTAAGAGTGTGTAAGGGGAGAGGACAAGGCAAGAAAGAGGAAGGAAACGTCGCGCGCGGTCTGTTTTCAAGGTACTGCTGAGGCATTCACCTGATATTAACAGGAGAAATCACGGAAGAAGGAGATCAGACCAGCCGGCCGCAAGAATTCCCCTCCGGATGGCGACGAATTCAACCTATGTAAAGCTGGAGGCGAAGACCCGCTACTGTCGTGACTGTACAGGCCCTCCCGGGCAGGGGCGCTGCAGAAACAGTACGGATCTGAGCTATACTTAGTTGGTCGATTATATGTACGTATTACAGTATGAGTTCTATTTTACGGAAGAGACACCGAAATGAGCAGAATTCGGAATTTTGAAACTAATCCTCTAGTAATTATTTCTAACATGTGTCGCACTACTCAATTTTATTCACAATATATCGGTTTTCCCCTGACAAAACAGAGTATATTACAAAATATTAATAACTGACGGAAAATAAAAATCGTGTTGTCGCAATGAAATTTTCACCAAACTACTCAGGATAAAGAAGCTCATAATTTGTAGCTGTAAGGCTTTTGTGGCATTTGTATTTAAAATATTTTGCACTAAATGAAGCTTTTAGAGCAATTTTATTACACGAATAGATAGATTTTGACTTGATCTAGATATATAGAAACAAATTCAGGAACACTACATTTGTTGGTATTTAGCAAATAATTAGAAACACTAACGAGTTTTAAAAACCGGAATTATAGCAGGTTGGTAGTTTCGCGTTGCGGCTGATTTCTAGACGTTTCCAGGATCTCTATCGTTCGTCATTTTAAAACGCAGCGGATTAAGATGTCTAGCGCATGTGTTGACCTCTAAACGAGAATCGACACCGCGGAACACAAGTATAAATGGGGCAGTCTATAAATCGTGAAAGACTAGTTGGTCGCATGCAGAAAGTAAAATATGACGTTGAGAGCGAGGCGCGCCGCCTTGTGGAGCTTTCTTTCTGCGCAGAAACGTTCAGAAACTTGCGGAACATTTGTGTTGTTATCAACAACTTAAATTGAATAGAAATTTTTCGTTTTTATTAATGACTTCAGATGAATACACCAGTACGTACTTGAGAAATTTGGATCATTATCGTACATAAAGTGTATTTGATGCCAAAGTCCCTATTATTGAACGAAATAACGCGAATACAACGCGAATTTTGTAATGAAACAGCACAAGCGCGATTTTCGTAGTGAACAGGGAAAAGAATTGCTGTATATTTACAACCTTTCGGAGGTCTGCCGAAGCCGTTCGCAACACAACGGGCACACCGTGCGAATTTATGTAAATGATTTCAAAGTACCAATGAAGTACGTGTATTTCGCAAAACTTACGCTACCGCGCATTATACAAGTATGCTCTTTTTAAAAACAGGTATTTTAATATTCCAGAACGATCCTGCTAAAGATCGTTCGTTGATTTTCTTGCAACTTCAATTTATTTTTTTGGACGAAATGTGAATTCAGAACCTTGTGTGACTGTAACGTACGAGGGGTTTTTCGCGTTTCGGGTTTGAAAGAGAAATGTGACTGTTTAGGTGGCCACGGCTGTTGCATTGCCCTGCGACTTTGACTCGTGCTGCCCGGGGACGAGCCATGAACTTCTGAGTACCTGCTTTTTGTAAGACGCCGGATTTCCAGTACAAACATTTGTGATATTGATCGGGGAAGGACAATTCATTGGATAGTGTCTTTTGTAATTGAGATAAAAGGTAATCCCATCGTGAGGCATACGTCCTTTGCTTTTATACGGATAAAATCAGGTAATACGTATAAAATCAAGTGTTTCAGGATGATTCAAAATACAAATATAATGGAGCTTCTTAACTTTCCTAATCTCTTCACTTAAAAAAAATACTGAAAGATAGAAGAAATTATTAAAGACTGTTTACTTTTCGTAACTTTCAAACTAAACGCGCAGCCACACAAAATAAGTTCAATTATCAATGAAAAAATATAAGCTTTCAATAAGGTAAATGTATTTTATTGTCCCATTCTATAATTAACACGCTGAACCTATTTAAAATCCCTATGCTTCTCTGCATTTTTTCACTTTACACACTAGTTGAGAATGAGGAGAAATGAACATCATCCAGATACAGTGCCTAACACTAACTTCAAATGCACGCCGAACAAGATTCTCTTAAAAATACATTTCCACATCACGTGCTATAATGACATTCAAGTTACAAAACAAATGAGAGTATATTTCAATAACATTTCCTCCCGAAACCGACATATTGGAACCATACGAAAACCACAAATGCCTCTCACAATCCAACACCAAAATGGCGATAGCACACTTTATCCGATAGGCTTCGTGGTAATTGCGATACAGGTAATAGCTATCACCAGGAGCTATGAGAGAGCGTTCCGCGCTTTTTGTATGTAGTAGATTTATTACATTAGCCCGGATAATCACCCCATCCTCCGTCTTTTAATTAACATGTTAGCGACGAGATAAAGCGCGAAACGGACATCGCGGTCCGGGAGCGCGGAGATGATATACACGACTGCGTAATCAGGACGAGTAATTTGCTCCAATTCGAGGGTTAAATCGCGGTGCCTGCCCCCTCCCCTCCACTTCCACCCCGCCCCACGGCACGCATGCCGTAATGCCATAGATATCCGGCCGTGTTTGGACTTTATCGTGGATACAGTGGACGTCCGTTTCGTGTTGGGTGTTTCGACATCCTCGCTTTCACGTTTAAATCCTGGAATGAACAATCCACGATTTCTCAAACCAGTCGTCTCATGTACGGTACTTTCTCTGACAATACAATTTTTGAAGTTGATTCCTGTGAATAAAATTATTGTATTTCAGGTTTGATTTGATTTGAAAACTTCTTGCTACAATGAAATTTGTTGAGGGTATTGATTGGTCCACAAGGTCTGAATTCGTTAACATACATTATTATTTCAGTATATTATCATATCTCTTTGTATATTTCGTCGAGTACCGATATGTAATTTATCTTTGGACAGTGATTTTCGTCCTGTCACAAATGGTTGTGTATTAATGCATTCAAAACATTCAACACTGAAATACTTTGTTCGTAAGACGGGTTGTAACATTTCGTTTCTTTAAAAACGCTCTTCTCCGTTTTCCATCGTGGGAGTTTTTCTGCTTATAAGGATTATTAAAATAACCTCAAACTTCTTTTTGTCACCGATGATTTTAATTAGGCTCACACGACCAATATTAGACCGCATATGATAGAACGACAATACCTGACTTCATCGTAGTCATGCACTCTTGTAAATAGTCTATTACTACTGCTGCTGAAGTCCAGATAATGTTCTGCTATGCGTTTGTACACGTGCAGTTGGGCAATTTTGCTGTCGTTTTTTACTATTCGGCTATGGCCGTGCAAATGTAACTGCATAGAAAATTGTTGATTAACGGGAGTGCGCAGATTTGGACCACGCGGAACACAACATAAATTTCATTATGTGATTCCATTATTTTGTTTACATAGTCGTGTAATCATTTATGTCTTTATCCGAAGAGAAATAACCTTTGCTGTACTATAAAGAATGCTAATGGCACAATGTCCAGAATGTTCTCAATTAACCGAGAAATTGTAAATATTTCGAGGTATAATCTCTTTGCTCGTTTCCATTTCCTGCTCCCGGGAGCCCAACTCTCGCTGATCGCGAAACTTGAATGACTTCAAATGAAATATTTTCTTTAAAATATATTAATCATTATCCATTTGCGACTCATAAATGTATTACTCATAAATGTATAAATGTAATGTGACTGAACAAGAAAATGTAACAGGTTTTGACTTAATGAATTCCGAGAAATGATAGCATATAGATTTACAACTCATTAAATACTGAATAACAAAAGCAAATGCACGATATGCCTCAACTTAGTGAAAAGTAAACTGGATGATGTATATAAAATAAATTTACTGATCTTCAATGTGCCGATACAGATATCAGATAGCAACAGTGAGCTAATTTTCTTCTACACGCCCAATTCAGTATCCATCTTGACATAGCAGTGGCCGTCTGTTAACACTCTCACGCTCAGTCCGACATGAAAACAAGGATAATATGGATGTAAAGGGAAAATGAGAGAGAGAGAGAAAGAGAGAGGGGGGGGAGATACCACAGGATAACGAACATCAGTGAACAAAGCTCCGACATCTGGCAACGATTCTGCATCGGTGAATGGGAGATGAGTCGAACATTGTTACGTGTACATCGGCGACGCACGATTAGCTTTTGTTGGCCGATGGCTGACACGCAACATGGCATTAACGCGCTGTTGACGCGCCGCCGAAGGTCACCGAACTCTCGAGGTCGCCACGGGCCAACTCTCCTGAACTTTATCGCGTCGCGAAAGAATTTCACTGCTGTGACAAGTTCCCAAAGGGAAATTTATCGCTGAGAATTATGAATTAGTGCCGGCCCCAGCGGGAATGCGGGTCAGTGCACTGCCGTCAAAAACCAGAG
Source organism: Gryllus bimaculatus (assembly GCA_017312745.1). Lineage (NCBI taxonomy): Eukaryota > Metazoa > Arthropoda > Insecta > Orthoptera > Gryllidae > Gryllus > Gryllus bimaculatus. The sequence continues at coordinate 2,245,749 of BOPP01000066.1, read as the reverse complement.
TTCATGGGTTCGAACCAGGACGGGATGGGTGAATTTCCGTCACAAAATGGATGGAATATCCTCAGTGAGACGATAATTGAAGTGAGCGTTGAGCTTCAACGTATTGCCAAATCTAATTCAAAAATCCCAAATAGTATACAGTCAACGTGGGCGTTGAGGCACTGAAATGTGACGATAGTTTGTGCACAATAAAACTTTTATATATTGTTAGCGTTTCTCTGCTTCGTGATACAAATATAATAAGATATCGAAATAAATACCTGTTCTGCAATAAGGCAGTGTGCGTTATTTGCTTGTAAGTTTATTAAATTTATGCTAAGAGTACCATTAAACTAAAGAGAAATATTGACATTTAACCAAAGTGTTCTGCCTGATAAAATAGTTTACTGGCTATTGAATCAATATTAATGATAGTTACGTCACCTCACGTCCAAGTACGTCATCACGAACCAGCTCTCCCAAACGTCACTTTGAAGTGACAGTTTTTACAGCAATGACAAATTTTCAAACTGAAATTTATCATTTAATATTTTACATTAGTTGCATGTCGCTGTTAAAATAAGTCAGACAAACGGTCTGGAATTCGTCAACATGCGATTTGTTCAGATCATTACCAATATATTCGTTCGAATGAAGTTACGAGGACAATGGATAGTGCACCCCGGGCATTTCAAACGGCGCTCACGCGAACTACTTCCCCTGACGGGCAACTTCCTTTGACTCCGCAGCCATTTTCCCTCCAGATTCTAAAAGGGATAGCTGGAAAGGTAAGCACAGAGTGCGCTCGAAATATCACAAGAGTGAGTGGTTGCTTCACACAAAACATGTGTACTAGATGGTTTCTAGCAAACAAACAAGATTTGAGTTATGTTTATTTAATTTACTATTTATTACTTGGATTTTTGTATTACAAAACCAGTGTTCAGGAACACAGGTAACATCATCGGATACTCAGTCTAACAGGGACGCGGAAAATATTTTAATCTGGTTTTAATGGTTAATTTAATGGTTTTAAAATACAACTCAATTGTGAATTTAAATTAAGAATTGTTAAAAAAGAAATGACTTCTTTCTAACAAATAATAAGAATCTATGTGTGGCACATCCTGCCATCTTTTGAATTCACATATTTGGCTAGCTTCTCGGTGACTTCCAGTCGCCGTTAATATAAGCCCTTCAATGGAACAAATACATTATCTTCGAACCCAACCAAAATTCAGCCGGAACACACTGACTAACAACGTTGAGGAAGCTTAGAGATAACGCGAAAATATGGTAAGTGCACCGACGCGATTCGTTCAATACATCCCAGCTGTTCCACTAATTGGGTAACTGGGCCATCGACCTCCAATGGGCGTTTGTTTTCGCCAAGGGGCGTTGTCGCTCCAAATCGTTGCGACAACGGGCTGACACAGATTCTGACCTCGCGGGGCAGATGGCTTCTCAATTAAGGTTTTGTGCAGAAACAGCTGAAAGTGAGCGAGTGTTTATTGTTTCCGGGTGTCTCCACTACTATGGTCATTAGTTTTGAAAGAGTGAAGCATGCTTTTTCACGGGTAGGAGAAGTGACCCTGCATTCATTTTATAAAATGTTCGCAAACTTGGAATAATACTTATCTGAGGTGCTTCCTGCTTCCTCTCCCAGTATATTTTTTTATATAATTGTAATGTATAATTTTAATTTAGTGTTAGTATAAGATAGATTAAGACTATCAAACATTTTGCACAGTTAATATGGAAACTGAAAAAAGCAATTTCTACCAAAAATAAAATTACAATTAAAAAAAGGAGCAGTGTTCCTCTGCAGCAAGTAAGATCCGGCGCTAAGTTTCACCACGGCTTGCAAAGATTTCCTCCTCCAAAAAACGCACCAGCCAGGGCAACATCTAAGCTCCCGACACGTGAGCATGTGTAGTTCATGCCTAAATCCGGTTAACGAGGTGGAAAGGGCGAGGAAGGAAAGATCGCGCGTAGTCCGCGGCCCAGTTATTAAGGTACTTTTCCATTATTCATTTGGTAATGATGAGACAACGTATGGAAAACTAACAGTTACGAACAGTCGTTCACTACAATTCTCCTTCAAACGGTGGTTGAATTCGCTATATGTATACCCTTATATTCGCTATCGCTATTTTTTCTCTTTTTTCATGTATTCGGGCAGACCCAAAACAAATATGATTTCGGTGAACATAAAAGAAACTAATGAGTTTATTTGGCTTCATATGGGCCAGTAGTTTCGGTGGGTCATGATAATATGTAGCATCCAGAAAAAAATCTGCAGACTAGAGAAGCATGTCTACAAACGAGCAACACAAAACAGAGAACTGTGGCATCTGAATGGCAATGAAATGACGTGGAGCTTTCATGTGTAGTTCGTGCATCTTCTAGATTAATGGATATTTCTCAATTTATAAATGAAATTCATTAGATTGTGGTGTTGAAAGCTAAAAATTGAATAAGTTTACTATTCACAAAGCAGAACATTTCGCCTTTATAGCGATAAAGCTTCCAAGTTGAAGTGATTAATATTGTATAAATGGTTGATATTCTGATTTTGCTCTCCATATCTGCCTCATGACAAAAGAATGACAGCCTTTACTTTCCCTACCGTTTGACTTAAATTATAAACTTCTATCAAATCAATTATGATATTTCCATTCTTAAGGAAACTTTTGCCACAAAATAATGACTTTAAAATTCATTAACTTCTAATATCTACGAACTATAAACCTAAAAAGGCATTCATATTATCACGACAGTGGCACATTTGCTAGTATGATTATATCTCTGATTATTCTTTTCTATTACACAGATCAGTACTTGACGAACGCTTGTCGTTAGCGATGTCAACGGCACCAATAAAACACGTTTGTTGTTGTGTTTAAAACAAGTTTTTAACATGAATATTTCCTCCACTAGAAGATCCCAAACATATTCTATTTCTAAATCGAAAAAAGGTAAATCGGCTGTACTGATATTTTTATCACATTGAGAAAAAAACTTCAGGCATACTTTTGCGCTTTGGATGGTAGGAATTTTGACTGCTATCAAGAAAATGTACCAAGCGAGAACACATTCCCGATTCCTAGAGTTCCTTTGTTGTTTTTCACGACGGCTTTTATAAAACAATTCTTACGCCGCCTCCCGATTGGTTATTTCGTATTTCCAAGAGCATCAACTGCTACGGTCACTAGTTCCGTTAGTGTAGTGAATGCTTGTATCACGAGAGGTGACGGTGTTCTTTCCCCGCGTGGATGGTGAGATCCGGCGCCGACCTAAGGTCTTCAGCGGGGTCAGGAGGACACCCCAAATTGCAGAACACCGCCTCGGCCGGGGCAAGCTCTAAGTTCCCGATTGGCCTCCCTACATGCGTGTTAATGTATATATGCATACACAAGTGTGCGAGTAAGTAAGGGGCGAGCATAGGACAAGGGAGCATTTTCCTGCATTTCCCTGTTGTTCATAGGAGCAACGACCAAAAACTATCGATCTGAGCAAACCAGCCGCAAGAATTCTCCTCTAGACAACGGCTCAATTCGACCTAGGTATGCAGCCAGTGTCGAAAATCCTATCGTCGACGAGTCTCTAACACTAGCGTCCCTCAAAGGTGGCAGTCAAGACCAGTCATAAGAATAAAAAATGAATCTTTAATATTTACGAATAAACCTCCAGTCAGTCACTGATGCCACTGAAGCGGGGAGAACAATATTCCCCTTTTGGTGAAAATGTATTGATACTTACGCAGCCTGTAGCATCTCCTGCATGCATGGGCAGCTTGAAAGCTTTAACATTTTTTGGCGTTCATTGGGCACATTTAAAATTCTTGAAATCTAAAATATCACTTATTCCAAGGAATTCGAGAGTTTTTGCATTCCATTCCAAATTGACTTTCTACATTAAATACATATTAGTACGGCTATGAAAGGAACAATGTGGAGTACGTTTAATATCAAAAAACAAAGTACAGTTGTGTTACTGTCTGACAAACTGAAGTATAGTTTATACTTGCCCATAAAACAAGAAAAACAAAAAGACTTGAAAATTTTGTTTTCTACGGAAAGGCATAAACACTAGGAACAGTTACCTCTAGCCACCTAAACTGGAAAAGCAGAAAGAGCAAGCAAAATGTCGCTAACAGGGTACCAATTTCATACCTTTGTTTTGTGTTTTACCATTACTGCGCATATACAGTATTAGCTTCAAAACATTTCCTTAATATACTTGAATTATGTAAAAGATTTGTGTTAATAAGAGAAATATGCCATTTTTCCGTAGGTTCATCTGACTGCATTTATGCATTCTTTTGTCTGCAGCTAAATAATTAGTAGTTTCAACATTTAAAAGTATCTTGTTAAGTTGTTTTACATATTTACATGTCTAAAAGTATTATATTAATAGAAGGAATGTTCTCTTATTTTATTTCCCTCTCATGGATCCGAAACATATATTTCTTTTATTCTGTCTGGACTTTTGGAAATACAACAAAACCTAATTCCATCACGGTTTAATGCAATTTAAATAACTATGCAAATGGTACATTTAAATTTAGAATAATTTAAGGGAGAAATATGATAATTGTTGGATGACATCTGCGAACACTGAAAGACATAACATTTTTTTCTGTCTTTAAATTGTTTATTGTCAGGACTTGAGGGGTTTTTGATTTTCCTGATTCAATTACATTACGAACTGACAGATATTACCACATATTTTAGGAATTGTGCGAATCCCTTCTTTAATATAATGTCCACTAACACTCAATTTTACACTAAATATTTAATTTGGAAATGAACTGTATTTCTGCAAGGAGCGTTGTAAACCATCTTGGCGTCTGCATCTGACGCGGATATAGGCAGCCTTGGTTGGTTGAGCGGCCACCAGACCAAACGACTCGCCCGATTTACATAATTAATGTGAGGTTTCGAGTTCTGGGCGACAAACCACGAGTTGTTGCTTTTTTTGTGTCGGAGCGAAGATAACACAACGCGCTAAACTTGTGTCGAGGACCAGTCGCCAGAACTTGCTGACTCGCGGCACACTATTAAGTTTAACTCCCAACATTCCAGCCGGCGTGGTGGGGAGTCTGGAGGCAATCGTGACTTAGGATAAACTTTGACTGACGCCGGAATTTCTGGAGCCTTTTGTTCCAGCATACTACCGTGTGGGGGAGGGCCATTGTTTAAAGAGTTCTTAACAACGAAACGTTGTACGGTGTCTGTACGGTCGAGGGAACACTGCATGAAATTAGGTCTTCTTCTTGCGCGGCAAGTTTGCTCTTTCTGGGCGACCGCGGAGGGGTGGGGGCGACGTTTAAAGGATGAAGTACGTGTTTTGTGGAGAGCACTTTTTGTCGCCTAGCTGTCGCATGTGTCTGAAGAGGTGTACCGTGTACATTGGGCGCCACAGTTTCCCTTCGATACCGTTACTTTTGGACATAAACGGAAATAATGTATTTTCGTAAACATAATTTCTTTAATAATTCATGAGATAAGCATTCATCTTTTAATCGATTTATCTCCGCCTAAGAAACCGAGTGATACAATTCTTTTGCGATTATAGTTAAATGCATTTCATAAATATGATTTTTGATTATAACTACAATGTACAATTATAATGAAATAGCTTTTCTATTTGAACTGCAAGAAGATGCATAGTGGTAAATGCAAATATTATTGAAGTTAACAGATACCAAGTAACGAAGTAACAAGAATAAAATGGGGATGGATAGACCACATCATGCGGATGGGTGCACATTGGTGGAGGCACATGCTATCAGTGTGGGACTGGATGGAGAGAGGTGGGACGTTCAAACACCAGTTGGTGCAACGGACGCAGATGAGGTATCGATAACCAATGGTCAAGGAGGGCCAGGAATACAAGTGAGAGGAAATAAATAACGAACGTTTAGAGTGAGTGCAGTGACCAGTGGTGAAAAAGATGTAGTGAACTTTAAACTTTTAATCATTTTCGTTAACACTGTACGTCTTAATTGACTCAAACTAGTAGCGTAACGAATGATTGCGGGCCCGCCACAAAACATTTATCCGTTCCCCTTAATAAACGTGTAAAGAGGAAACATGTAGTGTTACTACCTTAGAATAAAAATATCCTCAAAATTGGATCCTCTTTTACACGGGCCCGCCCGCAGTGCGGGCCTTGCGAACTCGAACATTACGCCACTGCTTAAAATATCCCTTTAAAACGTAGTTTGTTTTGAACAAGGAGTTCAAAACACTGGCCAGGACTGGCTCCCCTGGTAAACTAATTGTACGAGCCACCCCACTTTCAGAACGAGGTTCTGCCCAACATTGGGATGTGTGGCAAATGATAATGATAAATAGAAATATTCAGAGAGAGCACCATCTGTCAAGATTGTGAAACACATAACAGAATTTTTATTGAATATAGAAAACAAGAGCATGGCTAATCGATTACTTTTGAGCCTTTTCACCTAAGAGAAAATACCAACTTAAACACGAAGACGAGGGTCTTGCAATAATTTACGTAATTTGCCACATTTCATAAAATAAGTATAATAATAGTAATAATAATAAATAAACTAAAAAAAATGTGGGGCCCGAGGTAAGAAAATAACGTACGCGTAAATTCTTTGCTTCGCTAATTACGCATTTCTGTTAATCTTAAAGGCGCAGAAAAGGCATCTAAAGGCCATGCGACCGCTAGCAGTGAATTTTTAATTTCATTACTCGTGTGTGTGGCGTTCCGTCCACGAGGCGTTCATCCGCCTTTGATGTCTTCCGCGCAAACAACCGCACTGACCCACACCCGGAAAAAGCCGTGCAGTCATTGCGATAGCAAACCTCTTCCCCTAACCAGCTCTGAGCTGCGGTTGCAGTCGCGGTTTGACCAAGTTGCATTGTTGGAGTTTGAGCCCTGACGAATAGACCACACGCGAGTCGGAAATGTTTTCGCATTCGATTTAAAAACAGTGGCATTTAAATTATTTCCATGCCATACCCATTCCCATTCTCTTTGTCCCACTTGTGTGTACACCCCCCCTTATTAAAGCATACGTATTTCCTCTTGAATGAACTTCCCTTATTCATTTTAATTAAATATTTAAATTATGTAAGGCCAATGTGCATGCCAAATAACTTGAGTATTTAATTGTTTATTTATTTAATTATATATTATATTATATTATTATTTTATTTTTTAAATTTTTTTTCATTATTTAACTATACTCTCGGATCTGCTGTTTCTTCTGTGTTTAGGCCTGACCTTAGGGTACTACTACTGTCCAACCTTTTCATATCGCGTCCTGCCCTAAGGGTGAGCGGGAGAGCGAAGGGGCTATCTTATGAGATCTGAGACTGTTGAGATGATACTCATCAAGCTTTCTAGAACAAGAAAGCTGTGAGTTTAGAGAAACAAAACAGAATAAACTTCGTATCACAATTGAAACTGAAACATCTTTATTACAAAATACTATCATGTCAACAAACTTCCCATACATTTACAACTCAGTCCGTGAAGTAGTTGCATGATTTGTATCAGAGATGTTTAAAAAGAATGCGTTCAGTATTTTATTAGGAACAAAACTGTCACGTAATAAGGAAAGTACTGGACACTCCTTAAAAAACTGAATTGTATTATATTATTTCTTCGTTGCTTGAAAATATCCGATACGAACAGTGCGTCCTGTTTCAATATTATATTATTTTAATCTAGCTTACAAAAATCTTACATATTTGTGTAGGAACCGCATGTATTAAACAATAAATACAATCGTTTTTGATATAACTGTTCAGTATCCAAGAGAAGACAATTGAATAAATTGGGAATATCTGTTTGCTCGACTTTATAGCAAAACAGTCTCTATGGCAACGCTCGATATCCATTAACACTGAACAAAAAACCTGAAATGATGCCAAAATGGCATACCCCGTTCATTTCGCAGACGTACTGGACATACTACCAAAAATAAAACCTAATCGACTATTTTTCATTTGCATCGACATGTTGACTTTAAGAACAGATATAACCTTGTAGACAACTGTCATTTCGAATTACTGCTCTGGCAGTTGATAACCATCAGAAACTGCAATACATTTTCACTTTTTTTAAGGAAACCTTTTTCAAGAAGCCACAAAATGTTCTCCTGCAAATCACCACAATTTTCTACTAAAACCAGTAGTGTCGGCGTTACGAAGACTTCGGCGATAAATGTCCAAGAGCATTTCGAGAAAAAAAGTCAACTTTAACTCTTGAAGCCCACCCACTTAGTAACGACAAGACACTCCTCGTACGTCTTGACACAGCTACAATCCGATAAAAGGAACGACACGCCATTTTATTGGAAGAGATAAAATGTAAATTTCTAGGGCCAATTTATATCATTAAATCCAAATATTTTAAGCCCTGCTGACTGAAAAAGCAACACTGATGTCTTCCAGACCACGGAGACACTATAAAGAGCTTATGTAGAATGGCAAAGAATTTATTATAAGGATGAATTAGGGATTCAAGATTCCCCCAACGTCAAATACAGTTTTTCTGTTTTTGACTAAATAAATCTAAATCTTAATCTATTTTAACAGTGAGGAAGTTTAGTAAACTAATAAAAAATTAGAGATATACTATGTTTTTAAATAATGAATGTTTACATCATGTATTATTTTACATTTTGTAAATTGTTTATTAAAGGATTGGAACTCGAAGTTAAAACTGACTCACATTTACCTTTGAAAGTAATTATCTAATTGCCTTTAAATAGTTTATAATATAAAATAATGCATTTAGTCAGCACGACAAGCCAGAATGAGGCAAATAATTTGCTATGAAGACCCGTGAAGATTGATGGAGCGCTTCTCCAAAAATGAGTTCCACGTTATGCAATGCAGATAAGAGCCATTGACACACTACGAGCTCAGACTATGCACTGCGTTGCAAGGAAACTGAGTGATAACTGTGCATCGTGACTGTCATGTTTATTCATAGTTTTATGATATAACTGTTCAGGGAGAACAGTGAATCTCAGATTGCGACTGCTTGGATACAAATCATATCACACAAACAATAATTGTCTCAAATTTTCTAGGAAATTAATCTGTAACTTAGTGTTTCAACTGAAAAGTTATGAACTTAACGAACGCAAGTTGTTAAAATTCTGTTTCGTTCGACCAGAAAAGCCAACCCATGTCATAAGACCACTCCACGTCATAAATTATCGGCATTTGAAATAGCCAAACAAGAATCAGTGTTGACACGCACAATATGGACATAAAAAGATACGAGAAACAGAGAAGAATAAGGAATTACTGGAAGAGAATGAAAGAAATGGGAGGAACGTAAGTAAGTAAGAAAAGTTATTCCGCATGGTCAGAAGGAAGCACATTCGTTATATAAGAGCAGGTATTGAAAACTTTACTGACGCTTCAGCAAATCAAAGATCAATTCCACCACTTTACTCTAATACTCGAATGGTATTCATAAATATCAAGGCAATCCTATTAATGCCTACTTTTTCAAAGAACTCGAACCAATCCTCTTCACCTTTCTCTCCATTCAACATCCTACCACAATGGTGATTACGTCTCATTTATTGAAAAGCCACCTCTGTATTCGGCATTCGACCATCGTCTGAGGAAGATAATGGAGGAACAATAAAAGGATCGGATGTGACTTGAAAGAAACAAAAACCATGGCGACATCACTTTGTGCGAGCTCAATACCTCAGGGCCAAACGCAGATGTCAGCAGCATAGAAATTACTCGCAGCACAGGTAGGATGAAAGAGCATCACGTTGTGTAAGAGAGATTATTTTGTGATGCTCACGTTTGTTCTAGAAATGCCAAATGCCGCAATGGCAGTGACTGGCAGGATTCGAGGATCCCGTCTCTATCAAGAAACTTCATTCTCAACATATTTAATAAGGAAGTGACATAGGTATCGCGGTCATACTATAGTTACATGAGTGTAAATATTTATTTTCACGCCCTATACAAGTACAAAGCAATATTATTACAATGTTAGTTTGTAAACACAAACATAGTATGCTCAATTGCAAAATAAGGTGAGTAAACTTTTCCTTTTCGTTCCGCCTCTTTGCTTATTGACAAAAGAGCACTTACAAAGCTGTACATGCACAAAACAATACGTTTTTCCAAACGTTGGTTTTAAAAAAACTCTTGGTAAGGAGATTTCAAAACTCGTACCACATCAATCACTTAATCAAACATTCATTTACGTCAATATAGTTTTTACCATTTCACGATGGCTCAGAGCATCAACTGAAGTCACTGCGATGCCGCTGACTTGGAGATCCTAGGTTAGAGCCTCGACTGTGGCAGAGTTTTTGACACTAGTTAGATAGCAGGGTTGAATTCAGTCGTCTGGAGGAAAGTACTAGTGGCTGGCTGCTCTAATCGGTAGTTTTCCGTGGTTTCTCCGATCACTTCCAGGCGAATGCCGAATCAGCTCTCTTACAAACGGGCCACGGACCGCGCTCGATCTTTCCTTCCCCTTCCTTGTCCTCTCCTCATCCCTAATGACATACGCTCGCACTTATAAGCTCTACACTACCACACAAGTATGGAGACCGATCGGGAACTTAGAGCTTGTCCTGGCTGGGGCGGTGTCCTGCTGGTGAGAGATACGTGGTTGGGGCAAACCCCGCTAGCCGACGATCGGTGCCAGATCTCACCATCAAGCGGAGAAAGATCACCCTCCACCTCCCGACGAAAAACATGCACTATACACACGGGAATAATAACCTTGACGGTTGACGCACCCGGCATCACTAATCAAGAAATCAATCAAACGGACGAGAATAGTAGGTTTGCGAGGAGATGTTTCTCTACTTGGCAGTCCGGGTCTCTGCAGAGCACCTGTCAGAGTTCATGGAGCGAACAGTTGGGTACCGCCCCCTCCGTCATCTAATGGACATTACCGTGATTAGTGTATCAGCAGGGAGCGGACTGCCGACCCTTCAGCGCGCACGCTGGGAGTGGGGGCGGGGGCGGGGAGTGGACTATGCGGTATTGTAGAGGGAGATAGAGGAAGAAAAGAATGGTGAGAGAAGAAGGGCGAGAAGTATAAGAGGGACGCTAGGGAAGAAAAGAATGGACAGGAAAGAGCAGGATGGGCAAGAAAGTGCGGTATGGACAGGAAAGAGCAGAATGGACATAGAAGCGCGTGATTGACAAAGAGGTGCGAGATAGACAGAGCAGAGTAGGATCGACAGGGAAGCTCGAGATAAGAAAGCATAGTATGAACAGGCGTGGGATGCACAAGAAAGAGTAGGATGGACAAGGAAGAGCGAAATGAATAGAGAAGAGCAGGATGGTCAGGGAAGCGTAGGATGGACGGTGAAAATCAGGATGGTAAGTACAGGGCAGGATGGTCAGGGAAGCGCGAGATGAACAGTTAAGCTCAAGATGCACGGAGAAGGACCGTGTGTGTGGATTGCAGCTGAGAAGGAGAGGCTGGAGAGTCAACGCACTAGGTTGTCCTGGGCTCTGTAGGGACAGGTCGCATAAACTGTATCATCGTAGTGGCGCTCGCTGAGGGTGGCGAATCAGGGGGGAGAGGGTGCTGTAGAATGGCGGGGACGGTTCGGAGCGGATGGAGAAACACTCCTGATGTGGCGCAAGGTAGCTAGCGTTACTGCATTGCGTGGGCTCCCTACAGATAGGCACCGTGCTCCCCCTCCCACCGGCCGCCCTCACCTTCCCCCAAGGGACCCCTCCTGCATTCTGTTCACTCCGACGAGGGGTCAATCTGGCGGCCGCACCACGGATTAGCTTACGCCTGAGGATACGGGACGCCCTGCGTTCTCGTCGAGAACATACGAGACATCAATTTACGTGGCCTTACAAGATATGTAAATCTTTTCGTACTTCAGCACACATGCACACACGCAAATAGTAAATAAGTCTTCGGCTTACTCGTTTCAAAATCAATGTCTCGTCTCCTATCGTCCCCTCACCAGTCAGCATTTCGTTCAAATGCCAAAGAATTAGTTTTTGAACAAGTTAGGAAATAACTATTGTCGCAAATGAACGGAATAATATTCGGGTAGAATGGCTCTCTTGTCACGAAAAGCAACTTCACAGTGAGTACAGGAAGAATTCGCAAACTCATGTACAATTTGGTGGCAATCAGAAATTAACATTAAAGTAGATTTGATAGCACATGAGCGCAAACTCAACTAAATATTCTAACCTCCCCCATTTTCCTTTTCAATACGTCTGTCTCAACGGCAAGAATTTCATAACGTTAAACTCCTGAAATTTCCATCATTCCATCTTCACGACCTAGAGACATTTTACAATTTTCTTAGCTTTAGAATTAATCACAATAATAATATTTCAAGGTCTATTTTTAAAAATGTTTCGATGAAACAAAACCTTATTAAATTAAAAATTATTTTATAAATCGTGCAGTAACTATTTTTTTAATAAACACAGTGTAAACCACCACAACATGATATAGGTGTGCCTTTACAATGACTAAGATGACCTGCCATTTGCAGTTTTATCATAGCAAACCGCACTTCCTGCGGGCAGTCTCAATGCAAAGTGCATATTCTAGGAAATGCGTCAATGATATATGCGTGTGCTACTCTTTTCAAGTACAAATGTCAGTAAGCGAGACTATTTTGTACAAAAATAATCCATTTGTAAATGAAAGTTGCAGAAGAGAAATATAAAATAACGGACGGTAGAATATTTTTATTCGAAATAAGAGAAAATATCAGTACATAATAAAAACACATTCGCTCACAATGAAGTGACGTTTCCGGGAAAGGTTCGGCTATTATAGTTCCAAAAAAATGTAATCAATGTATTGAAAAAGAACATGAATTTGTATTTATCTGCAGCAAAATAATGATTTATTTTTCATAGAATGCAGTATACTTACGTAGTTACTCTGCCAACATTAAATAGGAAAATTCAAATTTGGGATATACGTGCATTCAAAAGTTCAGAATATTAAGGACATTTTTCTATTCACCACGAATTCACTTACAAGATTTCAATATAATGCAAAAGGTAATTAAGTCAACACATCAATCAAATTGAGATGATGACATTCTTTCTCACTACCTCAGGCGTAAAAATAACTCCGATCTTAACATACCAAATGCATCAACGCTACACGTGTCCCGGGTGAGACACGTACGCGAAGACAACACATTGACGTTGACACCTCGTCAGCTTACGAAATACTTTCCATATTGGGATTGAATCGACAAGCTCGATGAGCTTTTTATATTCCAAGACGGCAAGCGAACTACAGCACATCTCCCAAACGTGACTAGGGATTTGTACGATCAATGAGGCAATAGCTAGTAGAGTACACGTGTGCGGAAGAATACAATACCATTCGACGCAGTAATTTGATCACGTAGAAACGTTTTGCAGAGTATAATACCTGACTTTATCCATTGTACAATATAATTATAAATAATTATAAAAATATTTATATTATTAATTGCAGTAACTATTAGACATTTACTTAACTACTACATAAAATTTCGAAACACAATTTTGACCACAAGGATCAAGTAACAGAAGACGAAAGGAAAGGCAACAATAATGAAAACGAAAAGAAAAATTGAATTTAAAGTTTTGTACATTATTAAATCATTTTGAGGACCTTACAACAATCGTATAATGCAATAGTATTTTTATTTATTACATTAAATTTCACGAAATCTCGACTCGCATTCAAGAGACCATACATACCATTATCTTCTTCTATTATTGAGTTGCCTTCCTAATAGTAGGGTTGCAAGAATTGTCCTTGTAAAATAATTTGAAATGCAAACAGAATAACAACGAATCTAGAAAGCATGGAAATGAAGCACCTACAAGACCTGTGGTTCACAAATTGCAAATTAAAACAACGTAATTTGAATACTAAAACATCTTAATTCAGCAAGTGTTCCAGACCGACTGAAACATCGGCTGTCGAGTTCTATTTCTGAAGTTTGTTAAGCTAATGTTTTTTTGTTTTTTTTTCTCTTCAAATCTATAAATGAGGGCAGATACGATACTATTGCTTATGATCTCATCGTCGCTTTAACATACGATTTTTCAAGCTACACATTTCAATACGATGTGAAGATACCCATTATGCTTCATTTGCATTAATTTGTTTCGATCTACTTATTAACTCAATTATAAATATTTCATAAATTAATGGCCAATATATTTTGCGGTTGTTACTTCGTGCATAAAAACTATCATCAAAAGCCTTCAAAAGATTCCGCTACTTTCTTATCGAGGCCTACGTTACTTCCCGAGTTAGCGAACATTCGCATCGACTTAACGTTAACGACTGCTTGCTTCTATTTATCATATGAAGATACGCTGTTTCCAAGCGTAATACACAAATTCCTGTAGAAAGGGATTTTATCATGAGATCCTAGAATAATGTAATTTTTTGCAGACGAAAGTTTCGTTAAAGGGTCTTCATGAACAGTGCGCTATAATAATAATAATATTATTATTATTATTAATAATAATAATAATAATAATAATAATAATAATAATAATAATAATCTGACCCCGTGGACGGGACAGTTGCACAGGCCGTCGTCTGCGCTGAGGAGGCTACAGGTTCGTGCCATGGTTAGGCATGGTAACATTTGTTTTTGTCTCTTCACCCCTCATCATCAACCTATCACCTCTTAATTCACAAATAAAAGCGTAACAATCTTGTCTTACTAAGGGATACAGCAAAAAAGCTGATCCCTATAGTGGCACATATTAATCGTGTAGCATTGTCAGAAATTGCCGATACGCAAATAATAGTAATAATAATAATAATAATAATAATAATAATAATAATAGACAATCACAAATGCGGCCAAGCCTACGCATGGCACGAACCTGCAGCCTCCTCAACGTAAACGACGGCCTGTGCAACTGTCCCCTTCACGGGGTCTGATTATTATTATTATTATTATTATTATTATTATTATTATTGATAAAATTCTGGTGTCCATCGAGCATATGGGCGGCCAGACGAGTATACAATAAAGCTGCCGAGCCTTCCTTCCTCGGAGGAGCGCCGTTCGCCGTCGTCTGGCGTCGCCGCCGCGCGCGCTCCACTTCCTGCTGGCGACGGGCGCGCCCTGCTGCAGCTTCCCGCGCGCAAGGCCGCGGGCGCCGCGACGCTTCCGCTGGCGCCGGCCTGCACGCCGCATCGAGAGCCCCAAGGGACAGTGGCGCAGCCCAGCGGCCCGCCCGCAAAATTTTTTTATCCGGTTACGTTTTATAAAATTTACCTTTAATTACTTTTATCCGGACCACTTCTTTAAAAAGTATCCACAAGATTATTTTTTTTAAACACACCCACATGCCATCTCATTGAATGAAGCATTGAAGAAGACTGTGGAAGTCAAGACGTTCCTGATAACCCCCTAATTCTAACTACTATTTATTGAAAAGCGTTGCTTACCTCATAAGATGGCAAGCTTGAAACCTCAATAACAACAATTGAAAGAAAGTTTATTTGTCGGGTATTTTAGCAATGGTGAAGTGCTTGTATCTAATAATGGCAGAATCTGCATTTATCACTTTATTTTATGAAATTAAGACTGTAATAAAACCTAAATGAATAGGCAACGCAAAGGTGTGTTACCCAATGCAACTTTTTTTCTTTTTTTTTTATTTCTTTTTTTATAGGGACAGAATTCACTGTCAAAAATTGACAAATAAACTCAAGAGTATAGAACAGACGTTAAAAATTTATTGATCCCTTTTCCCTCGTCTTAGCACAATATTTTAAACTTAGCAGTAGTTAGGTTTGGAAACATATATATGAACCCCCAACACGCAGCAACAATATGAACAGCACAGAATCCAGATAGTTAATTGACCCTTGAAAGACGTTATTTTCTTAGAGATAATTCAATAAATGTAAATGATATTATGACTGTAGGATCCACCCGAATGTCAGAAATTGTAATTTCAAATAATGGACCATTAACAACTTGAATACTTGAAACATTTGGACGGTTGCCACGACAGGTATGGACTGGTGAACTTCCTTGATATAATTGCACAATATATATGCAATTTCATATAAGTAGTATCAGAGCATCCCTTTATCAGAAATTGTAGTTTCAACTAATGGCCCATTAACAACTTGCATACTTGAAACACTTGGACGGTTGCCACGACAGGTATGGAATGGTGAACTTCCTTGATATAATTGCACAATATATATGCAATTTCATGGAAGCAGTATCAGAGTAGGGAACACTGAAATTCTGGTTCATAGTTCCTGTTTTACACGTGCAAGATACCTTCCAATCTTTGTACAACTTCTTCAAAATTGCCTCGAGCAAGGACGTCCCCTGAAATTGCAGACAAATGCCATCTCTGTTAGCCGGCCATGAAATTCTTACGGCAAACCTAATTTGCATGATTATGATTTACGAGTGCCTTGCCACGTTAGAGAAGCCGTTGAATCACCGAGCCAAAAGAACATTGAATCCAGTAGATCATTATCAAGAAAGACGGGTGAAGTCCCAAACCCATAAAAACGTAGTCCAGACCCACTGAGAGCAACATGTCCACCATGACAAATCGACTGGTATAAGTTCTTTTAAATCTTCAACATTATATTCAATACACTATCATCGCGAAAGATCTTAATGAGGCGAAAATAATTTCTCGCCTTTTGTTTCAAAATCGTAAAAAAGGATGTCCTGATTATTGATGTTCTACATTTTTTCAGAATTTTGATCAGAAATAATATTGCAGACTATTTCCAATTAAAACATGACTTTAGGAACAATATTATTATTTGTATTGAACAATATTGTAAATGAAATACAAAAAAAGATTTCTTCCCCTCCTAATTCTTTTTGTCAAAAACACTCCACGAAATTAAAATCAAAAATACTGGAGGAACCAAGATGAGATTAAGCTTCGGTCAAGCTGTTTTCGAATTGCGTTCCGCCTTTAGATGTTACTGAAAGCAAAACAGTTTTTTCTCTCTTTGATAAATTGTGTTTTGATGTAAAGGAAAACTTGATTACTCCGAAAATACCCTTAAGTCAAAATTTCTGTTTTCGTTTCCTTTTCCAACGTCTTCTTATTTATCGAGCGATGTTGGCAGCGCAAACCGCGCGCGTCTCTCTGGCTGAAAGCACACGACCGGAAATCTCCCGTCTTTCGGGTCCTCCCTCCCTTTGCCGATGCACAGCGGGAGGAGCCCCCACAATGTGATCAAAAATAAAATAAATTTGTACATTTATAAGATTCATACCACCTTTCATGTTCTTCACTTTAAAAATAAGATAATGCTCCGAATACTGTAATATTGCGTTACTTAACAGTCTTTCTTTTATTACAGTCGATGAGAAGTTGACTAATGTGCAACAAGGAACGCTTGTGAAGGCTTTTTCTTTCATTCCATTGCAAATAGTTTAGGTAAGTCAGCCAGCGGATAATGAATATTCTAAAATCGGTACCATTTAGGAAGGAAACGTTTATCAGGAATGTTTATTTACCATTGTTAATTCTCTTCTTTGATATTAAGAAGAAATGCTGTTAGAAAATTAATATCTTTAACCAATTTCATCGCAGCACGTTTACATAGGGTACATTAGATTATTGCTCTCTTTGTGTTCCTTAATTATTTAGTATTTTACATTTTAAGGATAATGGCACATTATTTACAGCTAATAGAAAAAAGTTAGTTACATTTTTGCACTCAGCAAAGCATGAATATACTTTCTATCATATAGTCTGTTACGATTTACCTTACGATTAGATAATATTTTATATTTTGTTTCATCGCATTCGATCAACTATAAATAGGGCAAAATAATTCGTAGTACACTTATTTCAAAATTTCTAGATTACTGCGACCTTAAAAGTTTAATGCACTTTTTCAACTTTTAGACTTTTTCAGTGTGATTGACCCATTGTATAACGTCACACTCGCTAGCACCAGACTTTTAGTGCTGAGATCCCTACTCGACGTTACCACCTCGCTTGGAAAGAATCCACGTAAATAATGGGTAAAATGGGGGCAACGGGTAAAAAAAATGCTGGCGTTAATTATGCCAGACATCTTCAAAGTATTTTGATAACATTTATTTTGTGAGTTTTGGGGTAAGTAATGACTGAAATGGTAATGCATGGGGGTCAGTGAATGTTTCTCGAGGAATTACAACACTATTAGTCTTACTGGTTCAATGTGCTTTCTTCTCGGAAAAGTATATATTGACTTATTCCTAGTACTGACACCACGTATTCCTATCTTGTAATTAGTGTAGTGTATTCAAACATAACTATATATTCCACATTAAGCTGGACTAAATGGTTTATTTGTTCTCAACGCGTGTAATTCAGTTAAATTATTCTAAAGTGGAAAGTGAAATTTGTTTGAGCTGGAAAATGCGTTAAATACACAATTACAAGCATCCGAACGTTCTAATGATACAATAAATTTTCCCGAACACTTTAAATTACTTTCGAAATTTCTTTACGCATTACGTATTACACAACACTCACAATTTATTTTGAACGTTGAAATGTTCTAGCTTTCTTGACAGAACTAAGCACAATCTCAAAGATAACGTTATAAGGTGAAGAAATAAATGGCCAGAACATTGGTAACAAAAGTATCGCTTTCGGTAAAATGTTTAAATTCAACGAAGAAACAGATTACCATAACAACTCAAAACAATTATGTTCAGGAATAGCATTTAGTTTGACGTCTTGTTCTCCTGTTTACTTTTACTTAAAATATAGATATTTGTCAACATGATGTCTACAATGAAAGACACCGGAGACGCTCAGCAAACTTCGGCGAACTTACATCTCGAGCAGACGACCATAACTAGGTCGACAAGTGGCCCCTCCCATTACTGCTCTCGTCGAGCAGTCAACCCACGATCGGCAGCAGCGCAAGATGACGCACTCCGCAACGAGGGAGACTAGTGCTGCTGCCCACGGGCGACAGTGAATAGCAGAGTGCTTGAGGGCAGGAAGCGAGGGCGGGGAGCGAGGGCGGGGAGCGAGGGCGGGGAGCGAGGGCGAGAGCAGGGATTGAAAGTGAGGGCGGAATCCACGAGTGAGAGTGAAGGTGGGGAGTGAAGGCGAGAGTGTGGGTCAGAGCGACGGCGAGAGTGTGTATCTATGAGAGGTCTGACAAGTCGGAAGGTAGAAATCGAATGAAAGGCGAAGGAAAAAGTTCGGTAATCTCTTTTCGAACTTACGTAGCACAGGATACACGAAACAATACAACAAACTTTTTCTTTTTTTTCTCACCTCCTCTTCTTCTCTCACCCCTTCCCTTCTTGTTTTCTGCCTTCCTTCTTCTTCTCTCTCCCTCTCTTATTCTCAATTCCATTCCATCTTTTCATACTATTTCTCCAACTTTCTCTGAATTTGAAACAAAAAAAAATGAGAATACCCTATCACTCATCCCCTTTCTCTCCCCCCTTCCCGGAATGCTTCCTTCCTTACTTTTTTTTCTTACCGTTTAACGTATACATAGACAAATAATATTGATAGAGCATAGAATGTTTATAAACTGCAAATACTCATTGAATTTTTACATTAGCGCAACTAATTTTCTTCCGTTAAAATAATTATGTATTTTGTCAGTACCTAAGTAACAAAGAATTGAGTCCGTGGATCTTAATCCAACACAATTTAATGAATCACATTCTTAAAGAAGTGCCAGTATCTACTCAGATGAATATTTTATTGTTCGTGCTAAATATATCAACATTTCCTACTATATTCTGTAAACTTTTATCCTCCGCTGGAAAAAAATGTACCCAAATATCTTGGTATTATACGCGCTTGTTTTCTTGAGGTGCGGAATACGTTCCCAAGCTCCTTTGAAGTTAAATGAATTAAGAATAAATGATAGAAACGAGCGTGGTACACAAAATGTAATAACCAGAAATGTTCGCTCCCGAGGAATAGAAATTATTTTGTACTGAAAAACGAACTACAAATTCGATGTAAAATTCATTTTGCCAATATAAGCAAACCACTTCTCTCGCAACTTGCAAAGCGAAAGCTCAAGACAATGTGCACGTGTAATGTCTTCAACTTTGGCATCTGAATTCCTTGATATCTCTATTTTTGTTCCCCTTTACTTCCTTAACCGTTTTGAACTCAATTAGAAGTATTCAACAACTACTCTATCCTTCCTCCGTTCAGATTAACTAAATCAAGATTTTACTGTGTTATAAGTTCGAAAAATAAAGGGAGCTTTAAATAGCTCGTGACTAAACTATTACCTATACAGCTTGTATTTTTTCTCACAACAAAAATTGTCTACAAGATCTTGTATTTCCGGCCTTATTTTTAGAAGTTGATCAGGTTGCATGACAAGTGCCGTAATAAAACAAAATCTTCCTTAATGACCGTATGCTCCCTCCACCCTCTGGATGATCCATCATGCTCTAAAAAGCGAACAGAGGTAAAAGTGTGAAGGACACTTCCATTTGCTGAATATGAATTCCGGGTATCTCTCCGGAAAAAAATGATCAGTACTATTAATTCCCCTCGATATAAGAGACGGACTACAATTTGGATGCGAAACAGTTTCAAAATTGCCTCGGAAACAAATGAAGTACGTTAAAAATACTCCCAAACATTTTATCTTCCCCAAACTGAATATAACATTTTCCTCAACTGCAACACTTTTGTATGCGACCATTGGTAATGAACAACTACAAGGTAGGTAGGTAACACTATGTAAGGAAATTACAATAATATTACAATTAAATTGTACAAGAATATTACAGATTTTTTTAAGAAATGCCTTTGAAAATTATACATTTTTGAAGACAGTCTCTTACTTTATAAATCTAATATTTAAATTTTGGAAGTGACTTAGTATTCTGTATAAGCACTCCAGATCATAGGCCACACAAGAGATTATGCTCACCGTATCTCTCATACATACCGTTAAGAAGAAAACAATTTTATTATTCATTTTTCCTATATCACCAACTGTTCGATTCTTTAGAATTCCATGAACGTAAGGTAATTAACAAGTAATTAGCATATTATCAGTTAATTTCATTAGACCAGGGATTCCTAAACTCTGATACCATGTACTTGGAGGAATTCCAGGGGGTAAATGGATAACTTCAATGATAAGATTTGAAAAATTAAAATACACACACCTGCAAAAAACAAGTACATGGGGGAAGGCATTAGGCAAATTTAAAACAGTTTTTGGATATAATAATTGCGTTTAAACGTTTATCTAAATTTCCCGAAAATTTAGCAACCTTTAATAACTGTGATAATCACTGAAATACAAGATGAGGTAACTTCAGAATAATTGTAATTACTTAGCTTAAAAATAAGTATCAAAGTTTAATTTCAGGTTATGCTTTGATAGTTTAATTGTGAAATTATATTACACAAACGTGGTCATCAATGGAACTGATGAAAACGGGAAGGACAATCGTCTGGTCCAGAAGTGGATTTGACTTCCGACGAGAATTTCTGAAGAGACACTTCTGTCGAGAATTTCTTGTGAAAGAACACTTCAAATCATCACGTAGGACACGGTATAAGTTATAAAATTATAAATCATAATATACCATAGAACAATTCCCCACAACAAAACACATCGAACAAATGCCGAAGTGACTGCAAGTTGTTATTAATACATCATTAGAAATATGGTTCGAAAAAAATAACAAGGAAACAGATATATGAAGAAAAACCAAGTAAATGAAGAAGAAAAACAAGTGGGTGAAGAAAAAGAAGAACGTGAAGAAAACGTTAAGAAAAAGAATAAACAAGAAAAAATAAGAGAAAAATAGTAAAAATGCCACCGTTTTTAATTCAATCTTATAATATGGGTATAACTATAGCTTTAGACCTTGGGACAATCTTAAGTAACCAGGCGGAGAACATCTAACATCTGGGCGCAGACCGGTCCGGCTTTGGACACAACGCGACGCCTCGGACCAGGACTTCCAACTAGGGATGTGACATCGACAAGAAAACATGGATGTTTCTAAACAACGATGCCCATGTTTAAAACATAGATGTTAATAAAACATCGATCCCACACCATCGATGATTTTAAATATATTCCCTAAACTTAGTACTACTATAATTACTGGTTAATATTAAAAACGGTTATAATTTTAATTGAGATTTAACTGACAAAAAAGTAAAAAAAACATCAGTTACAAAAATAAGCGAAACTTGAATTAACTGATTCGATAATTCTAAAATTATACACACTTCTTTATTAACGAAAACTAGATTTTATTTATTTTTCATTCTTGTTCCCTTTGGTCTGAAGAATATACAATTTGTAGATATGTAAAAATTATAATAGAATTTTTCTATAATAGAAGTTTTCATTTAAAAAATATTGACCACATAAAAACTTCGACACAAAACATCTATTTACAAAAAACATCGGTCTCAAAAAATGATGTCAAATACATTGATGATTTTATAAAAGCACCGATGTTTGGAAGACATCGAGATCGGTGTTGTCCATTCAGCGCGGAGACACCGCCGTCGCCGGCACCCCAGACGCCGCAGTCGCCGCCGCCGCCGCCTCCGCCGGTTCATTGCGAGTAGCGAAGTGATAAGCCACTATCCTCTCGCACTGCCCCCGCTGTGACCCGTGCCACACGATTAGACCGTGTCATCCCACTGGGCTGTCATTCATTCAAAGCAATGGGAGAGGGGGCGCTTTTATTTATTTATTTATTTATTATTATGATTCCCCGCACCTGAGCCTTTAGCACCTTTTCTGCGGAGTGATGACAGCAGTAGACCGGCTTAGGTGGCTCAGGAGATCAATTGATGTCACGAAAGTGACTCTGATCGGGAGATCCTAGGGTTCGAATCCTGACGGTGTGCTAGGTCGAATTCAGGCGCTGTCTTGAGAAGAATTCTAGAGGCACGCTCCTCTCAACTAGTTTCTCCCATCAATGCCAGGTGAATGCTGGTACAGTACCCTATCAAATGCGCCACAGATCGTGCGCGATTTTTGCTTATTCTAATTTGTCCTATCCTCATACATTACTTTCACATACTCGCATGCGCTACACTACCGCACTGCCGGGGTACCAGTCAAGAGTACAGAGCTTGTCCAGCTGGGGCGGTGCCCCGCTAGTCGGAGGTACATGGTAGGAGAAAAGCCCGCAAGCCGACGTACTTCGCCGTCGGATCTTGCTATCCAACGTGGGGCAAGATCACCGCTCGTCCATGTTTTTACTACGTTTACTGGACTAGCGTCCCGTAAAACATGCGTAACACTTACCGATCTAATGTCCGTAGAAGTTGTCGCGCCAGAATCACTAATCAAATATTCAAACATGATGCTGCGAGTAATCGTGGACGAGTGGTGGAGTGAGAGCCGGGAACAGAAGAAACGCGTCTATGTTTGTTACTGTATTACTGTATATTGTTTATGTTTGATACATTATTGCCGGTAACCGAGACAAGTAACAACGCCCTAGGCTGCGACTCCATTTCAAGCAAACGAATGATCAAAGCCAATAGTTCAATGCATTGCGTCCTTAATTCAGGTACTTGTCTTCTGTTCTAAATATAGTTTTCCGTTTGATCGCCAATATTCTGTACTTTTCTCGGTATTTTCAAGAGAAATGCAACCTAAAAAATTAAGCATAATACACCACTCGACCGCAAGCTATTAATTACAGAAATGGTTTTGAAATTCGTACACGAACTAGAAATAATCAAATCCCCGAATTTATTATGTGAATAACTATTCAATCTCGTTGTTGTGCAGAAAAGCATGCCATTCAATTTTCATTGTTCAGTTCACCGTTTTCACTCTTTACGTCTCTAACGTGGGTGGCTAAGTCAGTACTGTTCATGTAGAATACTACTTAATTAAATTCAGTATCTATTATCAGGTGCGCAAACAATTTTTAACCTCTGCGAAGTACAATATTCTTGACTGAACACATTACATCTATCATTGTGCATTTTAACATTGTATCTATACTATAATACAACTGAATAAACATTTTAGTATTCCTCTAACTCACTGCTAAATATGATGTGAGTCGGTTAATTATAAATTCTACTCCGGGTTGGAACCAGCTTCCCAAGGAGCATGTCTGGGTACACTCGGTGCCTCTACAATGCTCTGCGCAAAATGTGGGCTGTTCCTAATAAAGCAAAATCTTGCACTTCCGAGTCTTTTGAATGGCCTGGGAGTTTAGCCAAGTTCATACCAAATTTAGCGGAACAAATACCTGAGCTCCCATAACGTTGTGACGACCTGTGCTTTTTTGCCCCAC
>BOPP01000066.1:2190759-2205096 GCA_017312745.1 Gryllus bimaculatus | reverse complement strand
GGGGGGGGGGAGCGAGGCGAGGGAGTAGGACGGGAAAAGCGGGTCAGTTGAAGCTGGATGGGGGAAAGAGGGAGTAGCAAGAGAAGGTGAGCAGGGGGATGTGGAAGGAGAGAGTTTGGCGGGGAAAGGTGGAGAGTGAGGGATCACGATAAGGGCAGTGGACTGGAATGTAAGAAAATGTGCTAGTTCGATGTACTTCATGACCTTATAAAGCATTTTAAAATTAAATGGCTGATTCCTGTTAGTAAACTACTAAATTGAAGAAGAGTGTGTTTTCTTAATGGAATCTGTATTTCAAAATTAAATCTTTAAATTGTGTTTTAAAATTGTTTAACAACAAGATTCGTGTAATTGCATTCGTGTAATTTAGGTGAGATTGTAACAAGCTTTTGGTCGTAAAAGATTTGGTCAAATTGCATTTTTTTTCATAAATTTCGACTCATACTCGTTCGTTTGTCTTTAAACTCTGTTTGAAAATTGCTAACATTAAATTTTATTTTTAAAGTGCAAAGAGAGTCATTATACGCACACAGTCCCCGCTCCCCCGAACAAATATGTTTGCGGATTGTAAATATCCATGTGGATTAAAGTAGAATTATAATATTAGGTAACCGTTAGAAACGCAGCCAGTCATGTTTGGCGCGAAGGAGTTGCGATGGGTAATTCGAGATATGCTGAATTAAGGATCAAGGGCTATTAAGATTTAAATTATAGAAAATTTACGATTCGTCCCAAATGGGATTTTGGTTAATCGGCCTTTCCTTCCATTTCGTGTCAGTGTACAATGTCGGAAGCAAACGAAGTTGTCGTGATCGCCCGGAAGTCAGCCACCCACTTCTGGTAGGCCTTCGGCACGCAGCCACAATAAGCAGGCCTAGCTTGGCATGCGGAACGATTCTCAATGGCATGCAGAGGGAATGGAATTTCATGAAAATTGAATTTCAGTGTTATTAAAAACGTGTCTTAGTTTATTCCGCTGTATCATTTTTCCGTTCTACACTGCACGAAACCGAGGACTGTGTGTTTGAATGTCTGTAAGGCAGGGAAGTTTTCGTGGCCTTTTTTTCATTAGTACTACTATTGAACGGCGCAAGTTCATAACGGTGTATGTCATCAACATCACAATTGCATCAAATCCTCATTCATCGACGACTAGGCCAATCCATTGTAGGTCTAAATATTAATTATAATACTAATTATGGTATTTCTTACAAGTGTCTTACGAAAAATGACATTTAAACATTTTGGAATGTAATTTGAAAATACATTATCAGTTTTTAATAAATTTGAACATGAGTAACAAGATGGATAACATGGACACAGCAGATTATATCAGGCAGCGGATGATCTGGAAATAATTTCACATAAGGAAAGTCAATTTTAGTCCATATCGCATGACAATTTTAAAAATATTAATGGTTAGTTGAAAAATTAACCTTGAAATGAAAAAAAAAGTGTATTCATAAAAGAAGTACTACTTTGGATTAGTTGTAGTAATTATTTTGAATAAACTGAGTGAAATTTCACAAAGCTTGTCCTTGTGAAAGCATTGAAACCGTGCCGCGGTAAGTATTGAGTAAGTGTTCATTACTGAATTTTTAAACACATTGGATGTTTAGCAATCTAGTGACGTCAACGTGAATCAGAACAGGAAGCAACGAGAGCAAATATGGTTTGAAGTCATTTTAATGTCATGTGAATATCATGTAATGTAATGTGAATCCGAATAAGAATTTTATTAGACGTTAAAAAACTAATTTAAAAGTGTAAATCACTGGAAATAAAAGAATGCTAAATTCCAGCGCGGTACTATGAATCTCACGAGAAATGCCAGAAAATCTATTTCGTTATTCTTCCGCAATATCAAATACAAAATTTGATTTCATTATTTCTTAATAACAGAAAAACAGTTACGGTTCAGACTGAAAAGCAACTAAGAATATCACAGTGATTCGAGATTGTAAATATAAATTTTCTCGAATTTTTCAGTATTGAGAATTCAAACCAATTTTTTATCCGAATATCTTTCTTTTCACCCAGTCAATTTTTGTTTTTTAGTGTACCCTACCATCTATTATTTTCATATTACACATTAATATAGTATTTAACGATGCGCAAGAAGACTTTTTTTAATTTAATAATTCTTTTTCACGTTATACTCATAAAAGTTATAAATATAACACATTGAAACTGTAGCTTCATGAAAATTATTCAATTTCCAGAGATACGTTGTCTAAAGCCTTCAGCTCTAATTATAAATATGCGGTCTTATTTCATATTAGTACTATTTTTACATTGATGAAAGAATATTATGCACTGACCTCTAGGATGGCTCGTTGGCAACGTACTAGCTTCCTGTGGTGTGGTCCCCAGGTCGATTCCCGGTGGAGAAAAAAAAACGTTGAAGCTTTCCTTTACAATCGTCCCAGTTCTGTAGCTGTATGACGAAGAAAAGCTCGGGCAAGAAGATCTTACTACTAGTTACGGTAAAGAAATACGTCATGTTATCCACATGTCGCTCTTACCAGCAAACAGAAACTTAACTAGGGCCCGGCAGGGGAGGGGGCACCGGCAAGGTCGAAATATCGACTCAAAATGCTAAAAATAATAGAAAATGAATACATTGTTGGACTAATTTGCAGTATATCAAAGAATTTTACAAATCCTTCACCAGCATTTCGACATATCACGTTCATTTCTTTAACAATTGTCTCAATTTATTACGACTGAAAGCATTGCTTTGGATGGTTTCCCAAAATTGATGTTGGAGTGCTTCGATAACCTTTGTGAAACCCGAAAAGCATACAAAACAATTAGGTTTCGTCTAAAAATAACTCTAAGGCCTGTAGGTCTGCACTACTCACAAAATAACATGAAGTCCTGAACGAAGAGAAAAGACACTGAGCGCGCACTCAACCAAAAACTCCCGGCAGACCAACGCATTCATAGACCGCAATGAATAAATCAAACGTAATTTGGTTCTTTATTCTCCTGTGACTTGCTTTATCTACATAGACTTTCGCCGGAAAGTTCTCTTACGGATAGAAATGAAGAGAATGGAGCGAGTGAGGAAGCAGTGGCCAGAAAAGAAAAGCAAATGAGTGGAATGAAAGAAGTTTAAATGAGAGGAAAATATGAAAAGAAGTTGGAAAGGAAGAAGGAGATGAGTGAGTAAATGTCTGAGAAAAAATCGATGGAGAGAAACGAAAGGGTTGAGAAGTAGTTAGGAAGAAATGAAAAAGATGAAAACATGAAAAAACAACAAAAAAGAGGTAGAGCGAAGATTAGAGATTAGAGAAACGAGATGAGAACGAGATATGCGAATGAACTACAAAGACGTGAATCAGGCAGTAGTGTAGGGCGAGGTAGAAGAGACGAAGCCCGAGAGAGAGAGAGAGAGACAGACAGACAGAGAGAGAGAGGAGAAAGGCAGTAGGTAAGCCGAGAGTTGCTGCGACAGATACGACTGACAAATGAAAGTACTCCAAGTAAAGAAATATCTAAGTCAAGAAAGCCAAGAGCACGTCAGGGAAGGACACATACACACACACACACACACACACACTATATATATATATATATATATATATATATATATATATATATATCTTTGAGACGGGGCGAATGAAACCAGACGATAGTGGAGAATAAAATATCAGAAACAAATGTGAAAGGAAGGAGGTAACGGGTGAAGAGACAAAGAAAATTTGTAGAGAGATAATAAAAGGAAAGAACAATGAGAGTGGGTAAGTATTGAAAGAAAAGACGAGAGAGTACGTAATGAGGAAGGGGGTCAGAAATGAGGAAGTAAAAGAGAGCGACGACAAAAGGGAATGCGAATAAGTGTGAAATAGTAATAGATGAGATAAAAGTGACAATCTAATGAAAGAGAGACAGAGAGAGAGGGTAGAGGAAAGCTCCAAGAGGAAAGCACATAATAGAGTAAACGCAGAGCAGACCAGAGCAGAGCAGGGAATCGATTAACCGGCGTGCAGCTCGTTCAGGGAAGGCGGCAGGGGATTTGCGAATGACGCCGGTGCAATAGGTTAAGCCTCTCCCTCGCCCAGCTCCTCCTCGCCGGGCGTCCGAGCGAAGCCGCCACGACGCAACGAGTCACTCGCTGTCCACTGCAGGATAATGGGGCTGACGCTATCTGCCATCGCGCCTCCTCGCGCCGCCGCGCCGCCTCGCGCGCGCCGCCCGAAGACTTATCGCCCGCTGGGCCATGAGGGCGCTCGCTCGCGGGCGACTCTGGCCAGGAAGGAGTCGGACGAGGGGGAGAAGTAGGGGACGAGAAGGGAAAAGGGCCTGGGTCGAGGGGGAGGGAAGGGAGTAGGGAAGAGGAAAGGGAGGAGAAGAAGGGTGGAAGGGATGGGAGAAGGGAAAATAGGTGGAAAGGGAGGAGGGAGAGGAAGGGAGTAGAGGAAGAAGTTTGAAAGGAAGTACTTGAGAATTAGAACTCCAACGGGTGTGGACTGATGATTTAGAGACTAGCGAGATAGATCTGTAGCAATTTGGGAGACACAAAGAAGAGATGGAGCAAAGAGGAGTATTTTATATTCGTGTACAGAAGACTTTATAGGGCCCTAAGTATGCCTAGACTCCATGGTCCATTAATAATATTGAAATATGGAGCTTGAAATTGAATATGAATATTAAAATATAACTTTTTAATTTAAAAAAATGTATTACGTAAGCAATATCTCTCCTCCTTCCCTTCTCACATTCCACCTCTCCGCCACCGCTTTCGTCCTCCCTTGTTATCCCCACCCCTTGTTTCCCCTTCCTACTCCATCCTCCTCATCCTACTCCTCCTGCTCATGCGCTTCGTCGCACATACTCCCCACTCCTCCTCATCTAGCTCTTTCTCGCTATATTTCCCCTACCACCTCTTTTTTCTTCATTCCGTCTCCTCACGCACTTTTCTTTATTCTCCTTCCCCTCCCCTCCGCCTTTCCATTCTCTCCTCTTTTCTCCGTCCTCTCCCCTCTCCGTTCCCTTTTCTCCTTCCCCCTCCTCTCCTCGTCTTTCCCCACGAGTCTCCCGTCTCTCTTCCCTCCTCTCACCTTTCTCCTCTTTTCCTCCCCATTCCTTTACGCCCTTCCTCTCCCTCCCCCCTTTCTCCTATTTTCCCTCTCCATCCCTTCCACCCCTTCTTCCTCCCTTTTGCTCTTCCCTACTTCTTCCTCCCCCTCGAACCCAGCCCTTTTCCTTTCTCGTGCCCCTACTTCTCCCCTCCGTCCGAACTCGCTTACCTGGCCAGCAGTCGCCCGCGAGCAGCGCCCTCACGGCCCGGCGGGGCGATAAGTCTTCGGGTCGGCGCGCGCGAGGCGGCGGCGGTCGCGAAGGAGGCGCGATGCAGATCAGGTCAGCCCCATTATCCTGCACGTGGACAAGCGAGTGATCTCGTTGCGTCGTGGCGGCTTCGGCTCGACGCCTGGCGAGGAGGATGGGCGAGGGAGCAGAGAGGCTTAACCTATTGCACCAAGCGTCCATTCGCAAATCCTCTGCCGGCCTTCCCTGATCGAGCTGGCAGGCCGTTAATCATTCCCTGCTCTGCTCTGGTTCTGCTCTGCGTTTACCTATTATGTTGCTTTCCTTCTTGGAGCTTTCATCATACCTTTCTCTTCTGTCTCTCTTTCATTTAGATTTGCACTTTTATCTCTATTACTATTTCACTCTTATTGCATTCCCTTTTGTCGTCTCTCTCTTTTACTTCATTTTTCTGACTCATTCCTCGTTACGCAAATCTCTCGTCTTTCTCTTTCATTTACTTACCCACTCTTGTTGCTTTTTCCTTTTATTATCTCTCTACAAATCCTCCTTTTGTCTCATTCACCCGTTACCTTCCTACTTTACATTTTGTTCTGATATTTTTATTTCTCCACAATCGTCTGGTTTCATTCCCCCCGTCTCAAAGAATATATATATATATTATATATATATATATATATATATATATATATATATATATATATCTGTATGTGTTGTTGTGGGTGGTTTCTTTCCCTGTCGTGCTTCCTTGGCTTTCTTGACTGATTTTTTGATATTCTTCTGTGGAGTCGTTATTGTCAGTTCGTATCGTCGCCAGCAATCTCGGCTAAACCCCTACTGCCTTTCTCCTCTCCTCTCTCTCTCTCTCTCTTCTCTCTCTCAATCTCCTCTCTTCTCTCATCTCTCCGTCTCTTCTCTCCTCTCTCTCGGTCTTCGTCCCTTCTAACCTTCACTCTCACTATTGTCACTTGATTCAACGTCCTATATAGTTCATCCGCACATCTCGTTCTCATTCTCCTGGTTCTCTAATATCTACTGTTCGCTCTTACCTCTTTTCGCTGTGGGTTTTTTTTTTCATGTTTTTCAATCTTTTTCTTCATTTTTCCCTAACTACTTCTCAACCCTTTCGTTTCTCCCATCGATTTTTCTCAGACATTGTTACTCACTCATCTCTTTCTTCTTTCCAAACTTCTTTTCATATTTTTCCTCTCAATTAACTTCATTCAATTCCACTCATTTGCTTTCTTTTCTGGCCACTGCTTCCTCACTTGCTCTCATTCTCTTTCATTTCTATTCCGGTAAGAGACCTTCCGCGAAAGTCGATGTAGATAAAGGTTTCAAGTCACGGGAAATAAAGAACCAAATTACGTTTGATTTATCATTGCGGTCTATGAATGCTTTGGTCTGCCGGTGAGTTTTTGGTCGTGCGCGCTCAAAATGTCTTTTCTCTTCGTTCAGGACTTCATTGTCATTTTGCTGAGTAGTGCAGCACTACAGGCGCCTTAGAGTTATTTTTTTAGACGAAACCTAATTGTTTCGTATGCTTTTCGGGGTTTTGACAAAGTTATCGAAGCTCTTCCAACATCAATTTGGGAAACCATCCAAAGCTATGCTGTCAGTCGTCAGAATAAATTGAGACAATGTTAAAAAAATGAACTGATATTCGAAATTGCTGGTAAAGGATTTGTAGAATTTTCTGTTGATTGAATATACTGCAATTAGTCCGACAATGTATCAATTCTTCATTATTTTTATTGGCATTTTGCGGTCGATATTCAAAACCTTTCCCGGCCAAGTTCAATGGCCTATTGTGTTTGCTGGTAAGAGGGCGACATTTTCGTTGAATACATGACGTATTTCTTCACCGTAACTATAGTAAGCTCTGCCGCCCGAGGCTGTTCTTCGGCATACCAGCTTAAGGAACTGGGGGACGATTGTAAAGGGAAGCTACCAAACTTTTTTTGTCCTCCAACGGGAATCGACCTGGGGACCACACCACAGGAAAGCTAGTACGTTGCCAAACGAAGCATTCCTAGGACTGTCAGGTGCATAATATTTTGTTTCGTCAATTGATAAAAATAGTACTAGATGAAAATAAAGACCGCATATTTATAATAGAGCTGAAGGCTCTTGGAGCAATTATCTCTGGAAATATAATAATTTTCATGAAGCTACAGGTTTAATGTGTTATATTATAACTTTTATGGTTTTATAACCGTGAAAAAAATAATTATTCAAATTAAAAAAGTCTTCTTTGCGCATCGTTAAATACTATTTAATGTGTAATATTGAAAATAATAGATGTAGGTACACTAAAAAACAAAATTGACTGGGTGAAAGGAAAGATATTCGGGATTAAGAAAATTGGTTTGAATTCTCAATACTTGAAAAAATTCGAGAAATTTATATTTACAAATCTCGAATCACTGCCGATATCTTAGTTGCTTTTCCTCGTCTGAAACCGTAACTGTTTTTCTGTTTATTAAGAAATTTAATGAAATCAAATCTTTGTTAATTTGATATTGGCGAAGAAACGAACAAATAAATTTTCTGACATTTCTGCGTGAGAATTCATAGTACCGCGCTGGAAATTTTAGCATTCTTTTATTTTCCAGTGATTTTACACTTTTAAATTAGTTTTTTAAACGTCTAATAAAATTATTATTCGATCACATGACATTTACATAATTATTCACATGACATTTAAAATGACTTCAAAACCATATTTATGCTCTCCGTTTGCTCCTGTCTTGATCACGTGACGGTCTCACTAGATTGCTAAACATCGAATGTGCTTTTAAAAATTCCAGTTATCACACTTATCAATATACCGCGCCACCCGGCTTTCAATGCTTCAACAAGGCACAAGTTTTGTGAAATTTCACTCAGTTTATTCAAAAATAATCTACTACAAACTACATCCAAGTAGTACTTCTTTTTATGGATACCACTTTTTTTTTCATTCAAGGGTTAATTTTTCAACTAACCATTTAATATTTTAAAAATTGTCATTGCGATATGACTAAAATTGAACTTTCCTTATGTGAAATTATTTCCAGATCATCCGCTGCCTGATATAATCTGCCTGTGACCATGTTATCCATCTGTTACTCATGTTGTCTAATTTATAAAAAAAATGATATTGTATTTTCAAAATTACATTCCAAAATGTTTAAATGTTCATTTTTGCGTAGAGACTTTAAGAAATACTATAATTAGTATTATAATTAATATTTTTAGACTACATGGATGGCCTAGTCGTTCGAGAAATGAGGAATTGATTGCCAATTGTGATGTGATAACTTACACCGTTTATGAACGTTGCGCCGTTGCACATTAGTTATACTAGCATGAAAAAAAAAAAGCCACAGAAAACTTTCCCTGCCTTAAGACATTCAGGGAACCACACAGTCCTCGGTCTTCCGTGCAGTGTAGAACGGAAAAATTGATACAGCGGAATAAACCAAGACCCACGTTTTTAATAACACTGAAAAATTCAATTTCATGATATTCCAGTCCCTCTGCATGCCATGAGAATCGCTTCGCATTGCCAGCTAGGCCTGCTTATTGTGGGCTTGCCGCCTGCCGAGGCCTACAGAAAGTGGGTGGCTGAAACTTTCGGGCGATTCACACAACTGCGTTTGCTTCCGACATTGTACGACTGAACACGAATGGAAGGAAAGGCCGATTTAACCAAAAATCCCATTGGACGAATGCGTAAATTTCTATAATTTTAACATCTCTTATAGCTCTTGATCCTTAATTCAGCATATCTCGAATTACCCATCGCAAAACTCGCTTCGCGCCAAAACATGACTGGCTGCTGTTAACAATAGAAATACTTTCTCGCATTATTTCTAACGTGTTAACCTAATATTTACTAATTCTACTTTTAATCCACATGGGATATTACAATCCGCAAACATATTTGTTCGGCGGCGAGCGGGGGTGGCTGGAAAACTGCAACCAAACCGACTGTGTAGATATAATGACCTCTTTTGCACTTTAATAATACTAAATTTAATGTTGTTAGCAATTTTCAAACAGCAGGAGTTTAATGACAAAACACGAACGAGTATTGAGTCGAAATTTTATGAAAAAAAAAATGCAATTTGACCAAAATCTTTTACGACCAAAAGCTTGTTACATTCACCTAATTACACGAAATGCAATCAACACGAACTTCTTGTTGGTTTCAACAATTTTAAACACAATTTTTAAAGATTTAATTTTTGAAATACAGATCCATTAAGAAAAAAACACTCTTCTTCCCAATTTAGTAGTTTACTAACAGGAATCAGCCCATTTAATTTTTTTTAAAATGCTTTTAAGGTTCATGAAGTACACTCGAACTAGCCACATTTTTCTTAATTCCAGTCTTCCACTGCCCTTATCGTTGATCCCTCACTCTCCACCCTTCCCGCCAAACTCTCTCCTTCACATCCCCCTGCCTCACCTTCTTTGGCTACTCCTCTTTCCCCATCCAGCTTCACTGACCCGCTTTTCCCGTTTTCCTACTCCCTCGGCCTAGCTTTCCCCCCCCCCGCTTTTCTACACCCCGCTCCCTTCAACCTGCATTCCCCCGCCACGATTACCAGCTTCTTACCACACGCTTTCTTCTAACCGCTTCTACTATCACGCTTTTTTCGACCTGTCTCCCAACCCACGCTTTCTGTTGACCCGCTTCTCCCACCACGCTTTCTTTGTAACCCGCTTCTACCCACCACCTTTCTTCGAACGCCGCTTTTCTTCCACCACGCTTTCTTCGAAACGACTGTGTTGTCTACCAACACGCTTTTTCTTCGGACCTGTCCTCCAAACGCATTTCTTTGACCCGTCTTTCTACTTATCACGCTTTTTTCCGACCTGTCTCTCCAAACAACCGCTTGTCTTCGACCCGCTTCTCCCACCACGATC
This sequence comes from Gryllus bimaculatus, assembly GCA_017312745.1. Classification (NCBI taxonomy): domain Eukaryota; kingdom Metazoa; phylum Arthropoda; class Insecta; order Orthoptera; family Gryllidae; genus Gryllus; species Gryllus bimaculatus. The sequence goes on along the minus strand of BOPP01000066.1, from coordinate 2,194,905 downwards.
TTCTGCGACCCGCTTTCTTCCCTAGCACACGATTTCTTCGACCGCTTCTCCCACACGGGATTTCTCGAACACCGGCTTCCCCCGCCCCACACACGCAACCCTTAGATCGATTCTCCGCTGCTATCCCATCCCCCTTTAGCCCACTGTCTTGTCCGTCCTGGCTCCATGTCGTTATCGGAACCTCCTTCTCTCACCCCAACGGCGTCTCGTCGTCCTTCCCCTCCCCCTCTTGCCATGCTGCGCTTCCATACTTAGCGCCCGCTCTTCGTCGCCACACCTTACTCTTCCCCCCACCTCGCCTCCGACTTAGGACAGAAGTCCTGCTCGGGCCAGTTGATCCACGGGCTATGGGGCGGGAACTCCTCCTGCGAGGGTGAACGCGTTCTGGGCGAGGCGCGCTCACATTCACAGAACGCTCTAATTCTCCCCCAACTCACCCCACCTGACCAGGCCCATTCCCAACAGCGACCCCGGCGCCGAAAAACAATAACCAGCTCACCTGCCGCTCGAATATTGCTCCAGAGCTGTTCTAACGGAAACAATATTCTGCGACACCTGCTCAGTGAGTTTGAAACCCATCACGCCTCTCTAACCAAACTCAACCCCCACGAAACAAAAATTAAATATAAAAAATAAATAAAATAAAAAATATAAAAAATATAATAAAAAACCAGGGAAAAAAACGCCAACGGCGAAAGAATTGAAGTCGCGCTCACCGGCAGGGATGCCTGTGGTCGGATGTTGGACGCGTGTGGACGTGAAGTGCGGACGACTGGGTCGTGCTCACAGATAGACAAAGTTTTTAATTTAAAGTGGATGTGGAATGGTTGGAGTGTTCCCGTATGCCCGGGATGCCGGCCTTACCTGCGCCGGCTTTCAGTCGGCAACCGTTTAATTTTGTTTTTAATTGAAATACCATTCTTAGCCAAGGCCGTTGGTCGCTGGAGCGGGGCCAATTGTTTTCCTGCATTACGGCGGGCTGTTTCGTGTTAATTAAACCGGCCCGTTGTGCAACGGGTTATTCTATGCTTCGAGCGGCTTTTAGGTTGGCGCCTGTTCGTAGCTGCAGTTTGTGGCTGCAGTGTATGGCGACGGTGATTTGTCTGCCGATGTGATTGGAGACGGCGGCGGCGAGGCAACGGCCATAATGTGCCACGGTGGTAGTGGTCGCGCAATGGCGGGCTGGTGTGGCGCATTGGTGGCTCCAGTGGTGTTTCTTGGGATGACAGCAGCTCGATGGTAGCAAAGCGGTTGGTGGCTGCGGTAATGTGGCTGCGGATTGTGGCGGTTGATGGTCGAAGGTGATGGAGCGAGGTGGAGGCGTGCGGACGATACGGCGGTGGGAGACGGGGTGTTGTCGGGTAGAGATGTTCGTGTGGTAGTGCAGATGACGGGGTGATGGTCGGTGGTGGGTGGTCGTTGGCAGCAGATTATTGATTGCGACAGGACGTTCGGTAGCAATTGGTTGTTGGCGGATTGCGGTTGATGTCGACGGTGCATAGAGGCGGTGGAGGCGAACGCCAGTGGCGGGAAAGGATGCGGGCGGTTGGTAGCGATGTTGCAACGTTGGAGGGGATGGGCGCGGCGGCGTGAGTTGATGGCCGGCGGTGGAGCGGGCGGCGTCGTGACTGCAGCGGGCTGGAAGACGGCCGAGGAGGAGGCGGCGGCGGCCGGGGTTAGCGGCGATGTAGTTTCGCCTAAAAGTTCTTATCCCTATGCCCTTATAATACTTCTCCTCCGCTACGATCTTGATTTAATCTTCCGGTGGCGCGTGGTGGTATTCAAATGTTTAAGTTGCACGTGGTTTATAGTTTCGACAGGTCAAAGGAAAAATTCGCAACAATCAGTTTTTGGTATGATGAGGGGCTGTACCTGTTGGTGCATGATCTTAAGGCTGACTTCTATCACAAACGGACATCTCTAGTAAACTATTAATTGGTTTTTTGCTGATATTAACATCTTTAAAGTGATTATAAATACAACTTCTGAATTAAGCAGTACACAAATGTGAAATGAATGGACGGGTTTGTCAAAAAACGGCATTTCAAAACAAATGCTTCAGAGTTTTTGTTGATGACAGAAAGAAACTGATTTAAAGAAGTCACATCTGCAAAACATCAGTTTAGCGGGATAATAAATAATAATAATAAATAATAATAATAATAATTAAAATAATAATAATTAATAATAATAAGTAATAATAATAATGCAAATGATACATATTTGCTAACAAAAAAATTATTTTATTGATCAATTTTTCATTTCATTAAGACTATTTTTGGATTTCTTAATCTTATAAACACTTACACGCCGATTTTGCTTGATCGTTGATAGCCATGCAGTATACAGTTCTACTGAATATTATTTTTACACTATTACATTCACACTTTACTACTTTCTCATTATAAAAATACGCGTAACAAGAGTAAGCTTCAAATTTTGAAACGTTTTGTTGATAATATAAATCATATTACAATATTTTTTCATTAAAAATCGGATTATTTAATAGAGACATTGTAATCAATCCATGTATATTTATTGACAAATAAGTTTCCATAAATTATTGGCTTCGTATTTCTGCGTACATTAAATCGAAAACGTAAATAGTAAGTAGTCGCGTATTCGATACCCAGAATTAATGAATTTCCTATAATGTCAAATAAATCTTAATACTCGTTTATTGAGAATAATATTCTGCTTGGTAAATAGTTTGAGAATACATCGTATGGTTCTTAACTCTCCAAACAGTGCCCGTCTAATTTGTAGATTTGAAACTTTCTACTTCCCCAGGTCATGGTCTCATCGAAAGGCAAGAAAACGGCGGACTCACGCAACGGTTACTTTGTTATCTAAATTGGCTTGTCTATGTTTGTAGAAGGGCGTGCGATCCTTACTTGGCCAACTTTTACTACTTGAAACTAGGGCGTTATTTCTAGGTTACTGCTAACGTACTCGACAGAGTAAATGGTCATCGACACCGCGTTAGTGGAATAGGGATGGAATTTCCAGGAATCCAAAACCATTCCCGCAAAACCATTTGCTGGGCAATACATTTTGAATGGATCATAACTGGGTTCACTACGTACACACCAAAGTGCAATTTTCCCATCATGTAGTGGCCTTTAGAAACAGCAGCAAACTGTTTCCTGCCGAATGTGCCTTTCCTCTCGATTGCCCAATGAGAATGTGCAATACATAACGTCCGTTGGACTAGTCGTAGGGGAAGAGCACTACATGAAACTGGGCAGAGGAGAAAACACGTTTTTATTACTTCCCGAACAGCGACATCGAACTTTATGTCTGTGCATTGCTTGCAGATTGCAGTACGACAAGTACCGGCCGGTTACCTGAGCAGAACGTTGTACGAGGACGATGTACATGGCGTAGATAGCGGGTATTTACTTCGAACATATCTTTTAAGTAGTCGTTTAGATAAATTGTTGCTTTTAGCGTTTCGTGCGGTGAATGTCCCTATAATTTTTAGGCAGATTTGTTTATTTTTCTTTCTCTTCTTGTATCTAAAACATTTCTTTTTTCATTCGTAACGATCCTTTTGAAGATGAAGAAATAGTGCATGAAGCAAGTACGAGTACTTCGTTGACCAACAATGTAATGAGGTAAATACTCGGGACAAACGGAATACATTCAACTTAGTTGTGTTGTTTCTTTCATGAAAAATAGGTATAGTTTAAAGCTTGTTTACAACAAAACTGGAATTTGTCATATGAAATCATATGCACCTTGATTATACGTATTAGTTGAAACATATAAAACAACTACCGTTGGCATGTGCATGTAGTTAATGAATGGTGTCATTTGCTCTTTTCTATTAACATATTCACGCTCAAAGGCGTAGTAGCTTGTTAATATAAATTTAATTATTTTCAGTGATTGAATACGAGCCAATATTGACTTTCCTGTACTTTGAAAGTGTAGCTTCAATTTTCAGTACATATAGTTATATTACTATTACACGTCGATTGAGTTATTTTTAAAATATGCAATTATTTTGTAAATAACTGTATAAACATAGAATTGGTGGCCGTCAGTTGTCATTTTATTCAAGAAAATGTTATAATTGCGTTGTTTTACAATTTTCAATGAAGAGACCCTCATAGCAATATGGTATTAAAGTTTCTGGAATGT
>BOPP01000066.1:2170749-2185533 GCA_017312745.1 Gryllus bimaculatus | reverse complement strand
TCCATCTTCAATGTTAACTACAAGATATACATAAGATTACAACCTATCAAAAGGGTTATTTTTACTAAAATGGATTTGGCTTCCGTGATTTTGAGTTCAGCTCTGACTGAGAGAGAGAGAATGGCGACAGCAGAAACAAACGGCGAAAGATGGAGCGAAGGGGATGACGACGATCAAAGAGAGGAGGAGGAGACGCGGAGGAGGCGGGGTCGGCGAAGGCCGAACCGACCGCATTAATTAGGCGCCCCAGCTGTTCATTAAAAAAGGAAAACGATCCGTCGGCCCACCGCAGGCAGGCAGTGTCGCTGAATTGAGCTCCAAAGATTTTCTGACGCAGCTGGTGCCAATGCTCAAGATAAATCGTTCTTCATTGTTTGTTGTTGAAAACCCGAGATATAAATTAGTTTGGTGGCGAAGTTATTTATGGAAAATATAAATGTTTTAAGCTTTTTAATTTGGCAGTTAACAGGTGATGTGATATTTCGAAATAGCCAGAAAATGTAGCGAGGTTTGTTTGTTAAGTATAATGACTGACAGAGAAAAGTAATACTTGCCTAGAATATATTAATAGATAATGCATTGTACTTGATTCACGGATGATTTAATATATTGTTTGTAATGGTACGGGCTATTTAGAGAAATAGTAATTAGTGGCTAGAAAATAATTATGGTGAGATGAGAACAAAGGGATATCCATATTAGCTCCAACAAAGTAGTCATTTTACTGGAGTAAATTTGCATATTGGTGTGTTGTAAGTGAATCGTAAGCGCTGATTTCCACACGATGTCTCGTTTCAAGTGATGTCGTTCAAAAACCGGAAGGAGAGAACATATGACGTCCACCTTTGCCCTTACATAGTTTACAAAGAGTTTAGGAAGGTTTTTCCCCTTTAGAGTGTTTCCCTTAGACGTCGCATAGAGTGCTACTCTTCCGTAGTTTTGACGAGATGGAGAGACGATCTACGTGAATGCCAACAGTCGGTATGGTAGAATTGTAAGATGCAAACTTTTCCATGTCGGAAAGGCCCTTGGCGGATACTAGTAGTTATCGTAATATGTTTTACATTTTATTTAGAGGTTTAACGGCCGGTTCATTAAGATTGATACCTGTGTACATAAAGAAACTTTCAAACATCTCTGAAAATTCACCCTTTTTTGAACTACTACATGGATCAATGATCAATTTTTCTTATAATGGAATCTGAATCCCTTATATTGGGTCTAAATCATACCTTTGTAAACAGATACCTCTCCCGGCTTATTGCGACTACCGAACAGCCCCTAATAGCAATTTTTGAAACTGACTAATATTTACAGGACTACTTCCAGAAAAAAGTTAAGAATTTTTCAGCAGTTCAAATGAAAATTCACTGCAATTTAAACTAAAAATAAACTGCATTTTTCCCTGTGTCTGACACTAATCTTCATTGCTCGACGTAATCGAGGGACTGAGAGGATCATGGGAATCGTATTACTGTACACCGCACCCACTGATGAGATTCAACGGTGTTGGGCTCCATTTCGGTTCATTTTCTCCTAATTCTTCAGCGAATATGGATATGGACTAAGGTGTAATAACTTGAATTAACAGAGTCATCCTTACCTATGTTGCTGAAAGAACATTGTGTACAGTAGATATCAATTCCGGATCAATGTGTGAGGATTATAGAGGTGCCATTTAACACACGAGTGTTTGTATTGTGTTCGGAATCCGTGCCCAGCGCTCATGCAAGACCCGTCGTTTGATGTTTTTTCCATGAATTGAGTGAAGAAGTGCGTAAAAGCGAGTTTTGGGACTTCTAAGACATATAATGTGTCGTGCATACCAAAACGACATAGTATTGAATCTACACAAGAAAACAGAAGCTCGTTACTGGTAGACATCTATTGAAAATCCTAAAACCGAAAAATGAGATAAATGTTTTATATTTTAAATAACAACAAAATGAGGTATATTTTTAATTCATTTCAAAATATTGTAAATAAAATTTGCATTCATATAAATAAAAGTTAAAATAAAAGATTGTTAAAATATAAAAGCGTTTAAATATGTTCATAAAGTAGACCTTTTCCAAAACATCAGATGGTTAGTAATATTAAACACTTAAAAGAAAAAACGAAAACCCCTCTATAGCCACTACCCCTCTACAAAATATTTTTTCATGGAACGATCAGTGGTTGCTTAACAGAAGTTCCAATATTCTAAATTATGTATAGTGAATACAGAAACGTACACGTGACGTACAAGAATTTCGTAATAAAAGAAGGATATTCAGAATTCAATTTCTTAGACAGCACATTACTATAAATTTTGTTATTAATGTTTTACTCATAAACATTATTTCAGCGATACATTTTAATGCTATTAAGTGAGCTGGCCCAATTGTTAGCAGGTCGTAGCCTCGGCTCAGTAGAGGTCGGGTAATGTGTGTACAGGGAGTGTAGTGTATAAAAAGTCATAATTTAGCCCCACACGTAGCGCTGCAACGCCTCACAAACCTGCCTTCATCCGTTCATCCCTCAATCGTGGCCGCGAGCCAAACATTTGAGGGTCTCATTAGAGGCGATGATTAGTCCTCGGCCCACGCCAATCGCAGACGCGACGGCGGCGGCGGCGACAAGGGACGTTGCGGGAACACGCAACGCAAACACGCGTCAGGCGGCGGCGCGCACGCTCACACGCACGCGCGCATGATGGCTTCGCAAACGCTGGCGTTGGCACGAGTGGCCACCTCGAGCGCTGTCAGCAGACGCAGCAGGACTCCCTGTGGACGGCCCGGCAGAGGTGGCTCCGGGCATCAAGTGATGGCTGTGCAGGGCCACTGACCGGGAGGTCCTAGGGTTCCACACCCCACGGTGGTAGGATTTTCGACTCTAGCTACATAGCAAGGTCGAATTCAGCCGCTGCCTGGAGAAGAAGGCGGCTGGCTGCTTTGAACAATAGATTCCGTTAGTTTATCCTATCAACACCAGGCGAATGCTGGAACAGTACTCACATTAACGGGCCAATGATCGCGCGCAATCTTTCCTTCTGCTTTTCTTATATACACTAACACTTAAATAGGTACACTTTCACGCATGCCGGGCGCTAAAATCTGGGGCGTGTTCTCGCAAGTAGGATATACTTGGTTGGGAATATCTCCGTTAGCCGATGTCTAGGTAGTTGCTGGATCTCGCTATCCGAAGGAGAAAGATCCTCGCCACCTCTCGCAATAAAATATGCACCATATTTACGGTACTAATAACCTTAGTAGTTGACCCCCTCGGAAACGTCATTTAATTAATCCCTATGGACTGCCTGCTGGGGACATAAGAGCATGGGGGTGCTCACGGGGGTGACAGGGCGTGAATATTTCGAAAATAGCTTCGTAGCCTACAAAATAAGGCACTTTATTTTCGTAAATGTGATGTTCCCATTTTTATGCTGACTATTGGGGGAATTGTTATGCGATATTTAGCGAAATTTACCATATGGAAACATTTAAATGTTTCAACATAAAATCAATAGTATTTATTAATTTTATCGTTAAAATTGCAATTTCTAATTATACTGATATATGACACACACTGACTTTCTAAACCATACATTTAGACTCGATGACGTTCCATTTAATTCTGCCTGTTCATCTTTCTTAACATCAACTTTTCGTTATGTTAACCGGAATCTCTATAATTAAGGAAAAGCATTTTCAATACTAGATGGATTCACCCATGACCTGCTATTTGCTCTACCACAGTAATATAGCTGGAGTCTTTTATGGTCCCAAACATCAAAGACTACGTTGGAAAACACATTAAAGACAGTTCAACCAGGAATTAAGGAAAAGAAGAGGATAGAAGAAGAAATGAAAATCCCAAAGATTTCAGAGGAAAAAATGAATCTTTTACAGTTTTCGAGAAGAAATCAATTTAGATAAAAGTTTCCATGCAGTTGGAGGGGACAAGGGCAATATAGAGAATAAGAAAATAATGACAAGAAAGATATCAAGAGAGGTCATTTGGGCCTTAGAAAGGTAAATTTACGAAATCAAGGCATCACCCGGTGTGAAAGTTCCACAAGAGGATTCCCATGTAACAAACGAGCTCACTTGGTAGTGACGGCACGCAGAAGAGCGGAGCAAAAATGACACGCAGAAGAGCCGTGAAAAAAAATCCAGTCAATACCCAGGGGCAACCCCCACAATGGCGCCGCCCCCAACCCTGCTGCCTGCTGCCTCCACCCTGCGGCTGGCGCGGGGCGATCGCCCCGTGCACAACGGTGATGATACCGCCGATGAATATGGATGGCGATGTGCTAATAGAGAGTGGGGTGATGATAGGGCCGCGATAAAACCTCCGTTTGTTTACCCAATTTTACGGGCCGGCGCGCGGATTAGAGTGCGAAATCGCGGAAAACACGCGTTCTCCCCCGCGGACGCCTGCCCTGCCCTGCCTGTGACGCTACGCGCTGGGGACGCTTCTGCGTAGCGATGCCACTTGCCAGTGACAGCCGCTAGCAGCAGCTAATCCACTCCACAGCGACACGTCGAAGGAGACACGCCACATACCTGCCACGCCCCCTCGCAATGGGAGCCTCTCAACAGTGATGTTCCTCAAAACTGAGCTGATTCTCCGCCATGAAAACCTTATATAAAGTTTTTTCTCAACTAGCTCAGTTGAGAAACACTTGTCACCACTACAGATAATTTTTGTTTCATTACCTACCTATCAATTTTGTTTTCGTTATTATGATGGATATTCTTCTTGCCCGTTGTGATGAAATAGTTATTTGGATGATAATAAAATTTATCCCTTAACTATTGTTTATGTAAAGAACTGTATTGAAAAATGTAAGTTCAAGCCAAAAAATGTGTCGCACTTATTTGATTGAAGAGACAATCTGTTGCATCATCAGTTGAATAAAAATACAAAGGTCGTATGCGTTGCTGGAGCCACATCAGAATAAGTGTACGCGCGATTAATGATTCCTCCCCGTGTTGCTTATTATAACTTATTATAAAACCCTGTGGTAAGGTATTATAAAACCAATGCAAGGATTCCATATCGTTTATGGCACCAGCTCTCAGTCTGTTCCGAGAACGTCGGCGACTCAAGGGAGAGGCGTCGGGCGAGGGCAGAGGGTACGTTGTCCGGCGACGTGATGAAAGATGCACGGCCGAGCGCGTGGGCAGGGGGGGGCGTGTTTGGCGAGCGGGAGGGAACAAGCCATCGCGCTAATTGCTTCCCTTTGTGCCTCGCGGTGGCCGAGCACGCGCCGTCGCGCCACCCGCCCTCGCCCCGCAGCGTCGCTAAGCGTCACTCTCAGCGCCCCTCAGCCCCCGCACCTTCCCAGTCCTGCCTTTCCCGGCCCCACCCCGCCACTTTCCCTCTCACTTCCTACCATGTCTTCCTCACCTCCTCCCCGCTCCAGCCATCTCCTTCCAGTCACCCCTCTTCTTTCCTACCTACCCAATCCTCCATGCCTCGCCCCTCTGCTTCCTGGCCCACCCTTCTCTTTCCCTTCCCCCTCACTGCCTTTCGCAGTTCTCCAGCTCTCCTGTCCGCACCGTCTTTCCTTCGCCTCTCTGCTTCTCCCCCTACTTTTCCCCGCTGCTCCCCGCCACATCCCACTTCTTCCCTTTCCCGCCATTCCCTACCTGCATTTCCCCGCTTTTTCCATTCTATCCGTCTCCTTAACCTTCCATTCCATCTTTTCACTCACCTTTCCGTATTCCTCCTAGCCCAATTTCTTCCTTCCCCTTCATACACAGCCTTCTCATCTTCCCCTCCCCTCCCCGCATATCCCTTTTCCTATCCCAGCCTCTTTCTTTCTTTTTTCCGCCATCCCCATACCCTATTTGCCCTTCACTTTCCCTTCACATTTCGACTCTTTCCCTCGCATCTCTCTCTTCCCATTATTACTCCTTTCCTTCCATGCCACTTCTCCCCATCTCTTCTTTCATTCCCTTCCCTTCCCACCCTCTCACCACATTGGCACCCCTTCCTCTCTACATTCCTTCCCGTTCACAACCCTTCCCTTCCAACCTTCCATTCCCTTCACCTCCCATCCCCTCCCGATTTCTTTCCTTAATCTCGCCCTACCCTCTCCGCAAACACGCGCGCTCACACTACACACCCACCCACACACGACTACACTCAAACATGTTGGCGACTTGTGTGGAGCTTAGGGCTTGTCCTGACTGAAGTGATAACCCGCTGAGAGAAAGACCAGGAAGGGAAATCATCTGCAAACTCCGCCACCTTCGGGATAAAACATACAAACTATTCATAGTAATTGACGTGCCTATCAATTTCATTCAATCAAACTACCTGCCCCTTTCCTCCACGCCCTTGCCCATTTGCCCGTTCCTCGCCGCCCCTCCATGTCATATACCCACCCAGTGCGCCCCCCTCCCCGCTTCGACCCATCTCGCCACATTACCTGTTGTTAACCACTGCTAACCACTTGCCTACCTACCTACGTGACTCTCTGCCTCAGCCCGTCACCCCAGCATGTCTTCGCTTCGCTCTAACACGTATTGGCGCTGCAAGGAGATCCTGCACGGGAGCTGTGGGCCGAAAGCACGTAGAGGAAGCATATTTATACTAATTTTTGCATTATTTAAAAGGTTTCTAATTATTGAGCGGCGACTAAACACCTTAGGGCCTGTGGCCTGGGAGCCTATGCCCGACGGTTGTTTTGGCCAGAAATCATTAGAACCAGTTATCATAGAAGATTTTATTTTTACCTAATTTATATTATTTACTAATTTAGTAGATGTTAAATGGCTTGTTAAATCGTAACCACGCTCCTCTCGATTCAGGTAACTTACGTAGCGCATGTCGACTACCATATCCTAGGCAATATCAAGCATTAATATATCAGTTTAAAAGAATTTCTCACCTCCAGATACTGGTCACTTTTCCTCGGACGCTCGCCGATGATGATGATGATGATGAATGATTAATTGTTAGTGAGCCGTGAGGTCATTAGTCCCGTACGAGTAGTGCGTGATTTTCGACGTGAAGTGACAGGAGTCTTCCCCTGGTAAATGGCGAGGTCCGGCGCCGACCAAACGTCACCAAGCGGAGTTTACCCCAACCTGGTATCTCCTTCCAGCGGAGCACCATCCCATTTAGGATTAGCATTAAGCTCTCGACCAGTCTCGCATTTGTGGTAGTGTATTACATGTTAGTGTGTCAGTAAGTAAGGGGTAAAGATAGAACAGGGAAGAAGAAGGAAAGACTTTAATTTTTTTTGTAATTACCCATTTTTGATTGGAGTATTGTTTTTAGAATTTGTTTCACTTGCCTGGAGAATAGTTTACCCTCTTTTCTGCACACAAAAAATACATATCAAGCCCATATTATAATATATGCAGTAAGGAAATAAAAGTGGTGTGGTCGGACCATGTGAGGAAAATGGAAACACCGCATTATATCCAATCAATCATACGTTTCATCAGAAATATAACCTTCTCAGTTGATGTAAAAAACCATCAGTACAACACAACAATAGCAGGATTACTACAAGGCTTGACTCTACCTCCTACTCCATTTATGTGCCATAGAGATTCCCAAACTAAACGAGAAACTCATTGCAGCATCAAAGTCCAACTATATTTTAATTTAATTTATAGATGGTCTTCCAAGAACTACAAGTACATTCAATTCAATACCCTATCTTTAATCCAAACAAAATAGCCGCCAAGTTTTTCACGCTGAAATCGCTTTCACTCCGCTGGTGCTAAACAATACAATTCACAGTCTATCTCCTAATGAGCCAATCATATATCTAGGCCTGTACATAGATACAAAACTAAACTGGAAACAACAAAGTGTCCCAAATCTTTCAAGTGAAAATGAATCTGATACACTTGAAACAATTAATACACAGATTCAACCCCGACCATGCAATTCAGGATAAACAGTATGCAAAGAAATAATAAGAACGTATTGAACGCCCACTCAATCTGTGAAACTAAAGCAAACCAACCAAATTGTTAATCATATCAAAACCATTACCTCAGAATTACTTCAAACGCTTCCTGGGATGTCATCACTAAAAAACCACTCAAAGAATTTAACTTGACTCTAAGCCTCATCACCCGTTTAGCCACTAACTTCTTCTCTCGCACATCCCAAACACCTTCACTATCAGTATACAGACTCAGCAAATTCTATTCACTTACGACCAGAATACAAAATAATTATTATTTCCACATATTCTTCAACAAATCCGCCGAACTCATCCCTACTGGAAGAATCTAAGGTCAATATTTAGTTTTGTGGTGAAAGGAGTAAATTATTGCATAATTTCTTTACACATTCATTATCAAATTTCTTTGTAAATCTAAATGTACTCTGATTTATTTAGAAAATAAATGTATAGAAAAGTATTTATTCAAACATCATTAAGACGACTAAGTCACACTAGGCTAAATACATCACATTATTTAAATAGATTTTATCCTAAATATAAAATTAGAGCACGAATGCAATGAACGGATGTAGGCAAACTCTCATGTGTAAACAGAATAATAGTAGATGGGATCGCTTTGTCTGCGACAGTTTTTGAACTCTTACCTTGCTCAGCGCAAGGTTTTAGGGAAAAAATAGAGGAAATTAGACAATAGGGTAGAAACATTTAGCGTAGGGAAGTGAAAGGTGTGATTATTAGAAAGTCTACAGTTAAAACGTATTGAGTAGTTAATATTGAGGTAAAGTGATATGTAGTGTGGTGTAGTGAAGTGAAGTGATATTATTTTTTTCTGTTTGTTTTGATAATATAAAACATCATGGTTTTATGTTTAGTTAGTTATGTCAAAGAGGGTTTCACGTGTAGCAAATGTAATAATTTTTATCAGTATTCTATTGTGACGTCATATAGGTAAACTGTGCACCCATATTTGTATAAATATTATTATGAGTGATGATACGCTTGGTTCATGTGGGTTGTGTTCATGAGAGGGTTCATAGGTCAACGTATGTTTGTACGAGTGTAGGTATATATGTATAGTGAATAAATGTATGTATTTATGTGTGTATGTATGCCTGCATGTACATTAATGTAGCATGTAAGTTTACTTATCTAAAAGTTAGTACATTTGTATTTGTAGTATTATGTAAGTAAAAGCATCTGTATGTGCTAGGCAGGGACAAGGAAATATATATATGTTTTTGAGTTGGTATTAATTGGTAATTGTAATTGTTAATTTTCTTTTATTTTCTTTTTTGTTTCTACATTCTGCCACCAGGCAACACATGCTCAATTGTAGATTAAGTTTCTATCTATAAGCACTTTTTTCTAGTAATTCTTTATGAGACACATTTTGGACCCGAGAAGTTACTCTGTGTCCCTAAACATAACTTGTTATAATTGTTAATGGATTTTCCTAATAATGAGTAAGCAAATTAGGTAAACGAGGAAATGCTTTACAGAGTCAATAATTTTGCAGATACGAAATGTATGCCCTGAACTCCCATTAAATGGACTCTCCAACACAAACCAACAATATTCACAATTTATGGCACGTTATTAGGCTCCATGCGCTATTACAAACCGCAATATTGTGACCGCGGACGTCGAGACACATAAATTACACCGGTATTACCGTTATTTGCTCCAATGACACCACTTTCATTTTGACGAATTAAAAACTATAAGTGTAATGTGAAGAGACCAAATTCATTGCTTTATTTCTGGATTTACGCGAGTAGGCATAAAAGTAGAAAACCGTCAGGCAATTCGTTTCACAAGAGCCACGTACCTATTGCATACCAAATACATGTCCAATTTTAAATGTTAAATTAGAGAATAACATGAAATTCACGTAACTCCAATAACAATAAACACGTAACTCTAATGAATTTCTATGAAGAAGAAAGTTAAGCTAAGATACATACGTTTCAATCCTTTGAAAGACATAGAAAATTATTAATAGGGTTCAAAACTAGATCTTATTCTTATGTTAGACTCAAAGATGGTCCGATATAATACGGGCCAATAAACATGCACACATTTACCAACAAATGATTGTTCTTCAATTTTCTTCATTTGGATTGTTTGATTTTAAGATATCATTAGCCTCGCCTCGCCATATTAATAAAGGCATATTATTATTATTATTATTATTATTATTATTATTATTATTATTATTATTATGTGGTATTGTAAATTAATCACCAAAAACAAATACGATGATTCCGTCCCAGACAGGAACACACTAATACTATTCAAGAAGGGGATAAGCAACTCTAGGATGATTTTTGCTATTGTACCCAAGTTTTTGTGTTGAAACCCTATCTAAACCGTGGATTTTCCAGGGCGAAAAAACGCCTTTGTACACCTTCCTTCAGAGGAAAAGTAAAGCCGGCTGTAGATTCACTTCATGTAAAAGTTGCTTAAGACTAAAAGAAGTCTCTGAGCTATATCCAAAACGCATGTTTGGTCGGTCGACTGCTTGATCCGCCAGATGGAGAAAGGAGTAGCGAAATTTACTGTCAGACCGAAGAGCAAGTCCAATGGCAAAGTCCCGCTACGTAAAACAAGGCAGTAACTAAATTTATGTCGTGAATTATTCGCACCCCGATTGCTGACACCAAATCTTGCGAGAAGATACTAGAAAAGAGTACCAAATGTGTAGAAACTGATCTATATTAGATAAAATTGTGATTCTTCTACACTTACTAAATTAACTTGGCACTACAAGGATTTGATACTCACGTTTGTTTGCATTATAAAGTCACCCAATTTTTAGATCTTGGCGGTAAAATATCTGTGACTTTATTTGAAGGTCTGTCTTGAATACGAAGGAAAAATGAGGAGAAATAGGAACTTTAAAGTAATATACATGAACACTTCAAAGAAATTAGAAAATAACACCATGCTAACAACCACGTCTAATGAATGTAGAGATGTCTATTCATACGATTCTGCTTTCTTAAATTACAAAGAAGAGTGGTACAAAAATATAGGCAAATATTTCAATTTAATGCTACACAATAAGCCTCATTATACTAAAATTTAAACTAGCTTCTAAAATCCTACATATAAGTTGATAAATATGAATTCTGGAGTGCTAGTAATCTTTCAGACAAGTCCCGATTCATCTTTGTCCCGTCTCCTTTTGCTATTTCCGTGTCTGTTGGTAAAAAGTAAAAATGATTTTATTTAATGTAGACTTTAACAAACGAGGTATGTTTCAAATATTATTCATAATTGTGTAAGTTATTAGCAGTTTTTTACACCCGACCAAAAGTCTTCAAAGTTATCCGTTACCGACTCCCGTTAAAACTTTATCGATCTCAAAAGGAGTTCACCAAAATAAACTGCCGACATTAATAATCTCCAAAACTAATCCCACATTCACAGAGCAAACACCTGCGTAGCTTAAGCCACATCCTCAGAAAATACATAACGAAAACAACACCGCCACAACAAGGCCTATAACCTCCTATAACCCCCATCCAGCGAGTAAATGAAGCATAGCAGCAGACGAACATTACACTGTCGCCACCAGCTTCCCCCTTTTATTTAGAGATACTCCGCGCTCCATATTTCAAAACCGCGAAAATGCAACGCGGAATTGTAACAGCAAAATAACGCACGCTTTGCAGAGGTCACGTGCAATTTGAAATAACTTCACGCAACGCGATGGGGTGGTCGACGGAACAACCAGCTCGGCAAACACAAAGATACAATAAACATAGCAAGGCAAACATCAAATGCACAAAGCACTTCTACCGCAAACGCTTCCCGTCGGGTTTGTGTACACCAGAGGAATGCCGATATGGTACAGCCAGTCCGATGCCCATGCCCGTGCAGGTAGGTTCTGGTCGATACTCCACAAAGTGAGGAAAAGGTCGAACGAAAGAGGTCACGACGAATGCACAAAACGGCTGTTTGGCGGCATTTTGAAGTATCTCTGTAAGCTACAAATGTCCTTAAATGACCTAGCAAAAATTAGAAAAGTGTTTAATATTTTTAGAGCGTTTCTCAGAATTCTGGTGTGAATCAAAACTCGACGATTTGCAACGTCAAACTTTCATTAACGGAACAAAGCTGGGTCATGAGTATTGTAGGACGTGAAAACGGCTTTAAAAAGGGTACCTTTAGGTGACTCCGTCAGAAATGAAACAGATTTCTTGTTCGTAATTAATTATATTTCACAGTCCAAATGTTGAGGCGCTGAGAAGCGATATATTCTAAAAATAGATAATCGTCGATTGCTAACGTGTGCTACCTGCATTTTTGTTGATTGATTACGTCGTGTTTCCAAGCGCTTTAACTGTTATAGTCTTTAACCCGTAAATGTATTGTTGTATTAGTTAAGGTAGTAGTAATGATTTATAGCTTTTATATCGCGATAAAAAAGATGTTCATACCCCGATGGACGACGAGATCAGATCTTGACCTACTCGTCGGCTTAACGGGTTTTCTCTATCCAGGTATCTCCCACCAGCGGGGAACCGCCACAGGGGCGAATCCACCAGCCACGAACCAATAAGCTCTAAGCTCCCGACTCGTCTCTCGACAAATATATTAGTATAGTGCATGTAAGTGTAAAAAAGGGCTCAAGTTAAAGCAATCAGGGGGAAGGTAAGACCGCTCGCGGTCCGTTGCCCATTTGTCGGGGTACTGCTTCGGAATTCGTTTCATGTTGATCGGAGAAGACACAGAAAACTACCGATCAGAACAGCCAGCAGCTATAACTTAACGCAATTTGGGTTTCCATTACTCCGCTATATTAAGTCCACTGAGGAATGCAAGACATTCTTACGCACAAAAGTAACGGCTGTGTAGAGATACAGCCAACCGATTTTTAAATAGAAAAAATGAAAGTATTTGAAATGTATAAAAATTAAAATTTAATATAATCGATATCTATTTTATATGAATTATTCAAATTTATACAAAATTCAAGATTTATGAATTATATTTTTTCCCAATTGTACGTATGTACTTTGACACAACAGCTCTTTACGAACTAAGGCCTACCAGCAGCGACCCGACCATGCGGCCACGGATTAAGGGGTACGGGGGGGGGGTTAGTTCATAGCAGTCCCGACGCTGTATTGTCGTCTCAACCGGAGAAGTAAGCTTCCTCATCATCACTCAGCAACAGATACTGTGATATACAATGAAAGCGCACGATATTTGTGTTTGCGCCGACCGGGAATCGAACTCGGCTTGCAGCGTGAAACGCGAGCACGGCAACCAACGACACACAGGGAGCTTTGCTTCACAGTTAAATCATTTCAATTTTCAAAATCATATAGCAATAACTGATTGCAGTATGTAATATGTGTGACACTATATGATGATAATATAATGGGACAATAATATGATTGACCGATGTTTCCAGGAACTAGAATTCTTCCGGCTGCTAAAATTCTCACAGAAACACTCACTATAATGTGCACATAATCTCAAAACAATCTATGCAACTTCCGCCCATGTAATGTGCGTCATTTATTACATCACAGCTGACGTCATGCGTCTCCAAGGGTTTAAGGAACAGGCCGCGCCGTTGCTTTTGACATATATATTGATTGCTTTTCACATATTGTGTTATATCAACTATTTTTAATACATTCTTGAGATATGAGGAATTGTTGTACTGTGTATTCGTGAAAACTGTTAAATACTTCTGCTACTGCGTTATACGATACCATTTTATTAGTTATTCTTGACCAGTGTGTATTATACTTTTTCAGAAAACAATTCAATATTTTTATTTAATAGAATTTTTGTTGCTGCACGACACTATTTTTAATTTAAAATAAACTGACAATTTTACCAAGAAAATATTGGGAAAATGACATTTCTCTCCAAGATAAAAGTAATATTTTAACACATTAATTATCAATTAATGTTTCTTGTAATAATATTTGGAATTTAAGGAAAGTGGTAAAAATTAGACTTGTGTAAGATATATCTATAAATATTCAAATACTGCTCAACTCTGAAACACTCCTGGGATGCGACAATGCACAATGCATAGAGAAGAGATTCTCAACCGGGTGGGAACCAAGAAACCCTTTAACCCCATGGAAAAAATGTTAAGGGGATTGTAAAGTTCAAGAGGTATATTGCAGGCATCGAATCTATCAGAGACTAATTCATATAATCAATATCAATATCAATCTTGATAGGTAGTGAAGTCTCTGACTTCCATATTTATAGGAATACAGAACTTTATCGACCCTGCCAAGGATTTAAACATGGAAACTTGGTCGAGAGGTAGAAAATATGTCACTGGCTTCCATTTTCAATGGACTAACGGACATTAGCGACCCTGCCAGGATTCGAACCTGGAATCTTCTGATCCGTAGTCAGACGCGTTATCCGTTGCGCCTCAGGGCCATGGGATACCGCTTTCTAGCGTCCAATTTACAGAACGTCTTAGGCGTGTAAAGGCATGTAAAGGAATAAAATTCTTTGGAAACTAACACGCGAGGATTTGAACATGGAAACTTGGTCGAGAGGTAGAAATTGTGTCACTGGCTTCCATTTTCAATGGACTAACGGACATTAGCGACCCTGCCAGGATTCGAACCTGGAATCTTCTGATCCGTAGTCAGACACGTTATCCGTTGCGCCACAGGGCCATGGGATACCGCTTTCTAGGGTCCAATTTACAGTACGTCTTAGGCGTGCATGTAAGGGAAAAAACAGTTTTTAACCTAACACGCGAGGATTTGAACATGGAAACTTGGTCGAGAGGTAGAAAATGTGTCACTGGCTTCCATTTTCAAAGGACTAACGGACATTAGCGACCCTGCCAGGATTCGAACCTGGAA
>BOPP01000066.1:2143601-2170724 GCA_017312745.1 Gryllus bimaculatus | reverse complement strand
TCTTTGATCCGAGTCAGAGCGCGTTATCCGGTGCGCACAGCGGCCATGGGAGCCGCCTTTTCTAGGTCCAATTTACAGTACGTCTTTAGACGTGCATATAAAGAAGAAATCAATTTGGAACCTAACACGCAGATTTTAACATGGAAACTTGTTCGATAGTAGAAAAATATGTCACGTCGATCCGTTTTCGTTATCAAAGGACGGAGCGCTCAGTTGCCACCTCTCAGCGAACTGGAATCTCTTTGAACACTGTGAACCTCGAGAAATTTGAAGAGCGAGATCCTCAGACCACACACAGTAGTAAATTCGTCCTTTCGGCGTTTGCCATATTTAGGCATAAAAGCCCATTGTCAGGTGCGACATCGCGCAGCCATCATACGACTGACTACGACTTCGTTCAATACAGCTCGTACATACACAGTTGAGATTAGTTTCTTGTCAGCTGTGCAGCGCGTGGTCCCCATTCCTGCCCTCGCATAGTACAACACATTGAGATTTTTGTGATGCATTATACCGTATACTACCTAATATCGATCATATCAGGACCTATAACTAATGATTATAGACGCGTCTCAACAAACGAGTCTCTGTAAATACAAGTCAAGGATATCTCTCCTCCAGAATGCTTTGCAATTGTAAATTGAAGTTTCGGGTTTACCCTCCATCTGCCAACTGCGCGCCGACCATACGCCGCCGTCTTAGAATCTACCTCGCCTAATGACCACGTATAGCCACTTGTCTCTCACGTAATGCGAACTCTCTCTCTCTCTGATATCCGCCCCCATATAGAAACAAGCGCTGCCGCAGGTCCGCCTTTGCCGCCACCCCATCGCACCTCAGCGTCGCCACCGCATCCCTACCCCGTATCTCATCCTCGCGTGTTGAGTGTTGCGACTGCCACTGACTCAGCCCGGCCACGACCTCGCCTCCGCCCCGCCTCAGAGCTGCGCCTTCGCGTATTCCCCTGTCCTCGCCACTCGTGCCTCCCGCGCCGCCTCTTTTGCGCCGCTCTCCGCCCGCTATCTACGGACCTGCCCTCCTCATGCCCCCGTCATTCCCACACCATCTTCGCCTCCGTTCCGCCTTCGCCATTGCCTCTCTCCCACTGGCTGCCCGCCCACCCGTCCTATCTCGCCTCACACGCACTTGTCTCGCCCGCCTGCGCGTCTTTCTCCGCCCATTGCGATCGCTCCAGAGCTCCAGCCCTGCCCTGCGCCTCCTGCGTGGCAAGCCGCCTACCGGCATCTCGAATCATCACCGCCGTGTCCTGCACTCACACGTCCTTTTCGCACCAGAGCATCAGCCCAGCCTGCCTCCGCCTCCGTTCCGCCTATCTCGTCCTCTCGCCTTCTCTGCCCCCTGCCGCCCCGTGCTATTTTGTCCCGTCCCATTCCGCCGTGCGCTCACCTCGTCGCAGTTCCCCCCGCTCTCTCTCTCTATCCGCCCAGTTTAATATCTCTGTACTCTGCAGCTTTTCGCCGCCGCGCCACGCCTTCCCGCACACTCGCCTACCGAGCCTTTCCCATTACCCCCTCGCTGCGACCTCTGAGGCGTGTGCCCCCTGTCCTGATCTCTGCCTCCCGTCCGTGACGACCCGCCCCGCGCACTCTCTCTTACCCGCCTGGCCTGCCGTCCCTGCATGTCGCGCCCTCTATTCTGACCGTCTCATTGAGTCTGCAGCGTTATTTCGTGTTGCTGTGTGCTTTTCTGCACTAGTATAACATTTTGAGTCTGAATTCCATCTTAGTCTGTGTGGCACTATCCCCTGCTACAGGAATCCTAGAGCTCTCCCAAATTGGATTTCTACTGCGAGTAATGTTTGTTCTGTATTTAGTAGTTATAAACAAGTATTTTCGAGTATCCATTATCATAAAAGGTTTCATATCGTTGCTGTTGTTGCAGTTGTGTGATGATAAATAGCGAGTGAGAGAATCTGCATTCTCCGGCGATTATGACGGATTATAGTAGCAGAGGTTGAGTAGTATTCGCTCTCGTCCGCTTGATTCCGTTTTGTTAACGAACGTGACTTGCCTCATTCGCACATTGTAAGCCATTAAATTCTAAAAATACAATTGAGACTATCATAACTACTCTATTATGATAAGCTAGCGTGTCACGCTAGCGAGACATCTCGCATTGAGATATCTAGCGAATTGGTAAACTCAAGTTGCCTTAGTTGTCAGAAAAAGTCCTGGTACCGGCAATTGATCCATCAAGTTACCCCGCCATTCACATGCCACACCACGTCTCCTACTAGCCACTTCTCCCACTATTACCGAAAATCCGACTTATGCCACAAACAACTGTTAACCAAACCACTACCTGTAACTTCTCTTCACTGAGTACCACAACTATACTTGAAGAATATCATAGTCCTAATTATATAATTTCTTTGGTAATACTTATTTAATTCCCGAGTTTTTACATTATATCTTTGAGATTTAACTAGATTTAAATGTAATCAAAACACCAACATTTCAATGTATGACGTAGTTACGGATGATTAATATTTATAGCAATCGACAAATCATTCCAACTATTCTATTTCTAATAACGTCTAGATCCGTAAAAAGTAATATGTACACTTTTTATGTCTGAGCCGCTAGAGAATTACATTTTGCGTAATTGAGTTAGCGGAGGAAAAAAAACTCAATTAAGATCCGTATGTTATTTTACATTATTATAGAGACTTTACATATTTGTATTCCATTTCTCCTCTCTCTCCATATAAGAGTTGCGCGATTCAAATCTCGTCGTGGTTTTTATATTTTATCGTAATATCAAATTTTCACAATAAATTGTTTCAGCTCTCATCATTTCATTGTTGATGCGCACGATTAATAATATTTTATTATGCTACAGGATATCTAATTAAATGTTATGTATCAGGCACAGCGATAAAGAAGTTTTCTGCCTTATTTATGTCATCCTAGCAAAAATCGTTGTGAAACGCGACTACTGTGATCCATTTTATGCAATTAATTGAATTAAATTGTCTTAATCTATCAGTTTTCAAATGTGCTATACTCATCTTTATCTATCAAATTATCAAAAATACAGTTTGAATGTCAAATTCCGTCCCAACTGATTTTTACCAATTTCTGTGCTTCATTCACTTCCACTGCTGTTACAGATCTGACCTCTTGAGCGATTGATTTCTATCTATCGCAACTTAACCAAAAATTCATTCTTCTTCAAGCCCCGTCCCCAATCTCCAAGTCTGACATTATTTAAAGCGCTGACTTAGTTTTTTGCCAATTAAATTAAAATGTAAATTTCTACCTATCCCCTGAACAGTGTTATCCTGCACAAAAACCGCAGATGTTCTTTACTTTTCATCTACCTCTATCTGTGTGCCGCGACACAAGTAAACTCTCCCCGAGCCAGTAGACCTCGTCACGAATTTCACATGCGCGTCACCTACAGTCTAATCAATCTTCCTCCGTTATTCACTCACGACTAGAATCGCAGGATTAATCGAATTTCACGCGCATGCGGCTACTACTCAGGCTACTGACACAGATGACTCTATCTCGAAGTTGTTTTCGAAAGGAGCACATAATAGAGGACTTGGGCCTATGTTATTGTCATTTCTCTCTCAGTTCATTGCCTTTTGAGTACTGCTTGCAGAAATTTATTCCCCAGCTGCTATACCCGTTTTTCGATAATTCGTCCGAGTCCCTAGGAATACAGAGTATACCTTCTGACTCTGCGAGCTCTGAATATAGCGAAAAAGGTATGAGCAAACGTGAATAGCTCTACAACGAAACAATAACTTAATCCAACGAACCAAAAAATGTACCTAAAAACAAAATAAAGAAACCCAAAGGATTACTGCGCAAACATATATTCATACTGAACAACTCATTCATTCTGCCCATTAACCATACGCATAGCTCGTACTTTCGATATAACCTGCGATATTCGATAAAAACGTAAATTATATTGTTAATTCACATATCTATTTACAAAAGTCTATAATTGTTTACGTTTTTCCGAGTTTTGAAAGTAAAAGTACTTTTTCAAGGAAAACACTAATGAAGAAAATAAAGATTTATTTTTAATTTAATTTGGCAAAAAAACTAAGGTCCAGCTTTAAATAATCATATTGAAAGCTGAAAAGGAATATTCTTGAAGGTTTGTAGATGAAAATACACAAATCCATCGTAACTCAGATAGAAAGAATAACAATCATGTTAAAATCAGTGCGGGAAATTTCTCACTTTTAAATTGTGTACAAGAGATAACACATATTACCGAAAGAATTCCATTTATACAATTAATTAAACACATGACTCTCAGTTCTTTCACAGACGATTATTCTAGGAGACATAAAAATGAATTTATGCTCTGCCTGACATAACAATTAATTTGAAATCCTTGCATAATAAAAAAAATCCTATACTTCGTCCATGAAATGAGCGCCCTCCATCACGTTATCAAACACCGAAATAAAACACGTTCGAGTTTCATGACACATTTATGTTGAAGGAAATGAAGTACATAGATCTCTTTCATCATTGTAACAAAAAGAATATAATCGCTTTCCCATCATAACAACTCATGTCATTCTCTCCTCAAACATAAATATCAACTACGTGAATATACTTTCTAATACTTACGGCTCACGGCAGTCTTGCTTAGTCAAAAATGAGTCGGAGATTTATCGCTCGTGCTAAAATATAATCAATCAGATACTACGTCATTACATTGAATCTTTGTGTTATTACATTAAATCTATAATCAAAATATTTTAAAAACTCCGGAATAACAAAAATATTACAAAATTTACTTAGCTACTAGTATTCTACACAGTAAGTGTTTACTAGTGGCCTGACAGTACCAAGAAGTGCTGCTCGTTAGTGTTTGGAAAATCGGTTTTCGGTAAAAGGAGAGGGGCTCAGAGCACTGCAGTGCCCTATCTGACAGGGAGTACTATGGATCGAGGACCCGACATCGGTGCAAGGATTTTACACTAGCCAAATGAGTTTATATCGCCAGAACGGGAGGCAAGTGTCTAGCGGCCGGCTGCCTCAATCGGTAGTTTCCATGGTTTTACGATCACACACCAGTGAATGGCCGGAACAGTACCTACAACTCATAACTAATGGACCACGGACCGCGCGCGATCTTTCCTGCCTTCTTCCCTCATCCTATCCTCACCCCTTATATTTCAACACCCCACACCCACACACACCAGTCAACCTTACATCAACCACTCACACGACCATACTTCCGAGAGCCAATCTTTGGCAGAGACTAGTTCCGACAGGGAGTTGCCCCGCTAGTGGAAAGATACATGTTTGGAGAAAGCCACCCTAGTCGGACAAGAGTTCGAGCAGGAGCTCACCAATCCAGTCCGGCGAAGAATCACTGCCCACTCCCGTAGACATCAATGCACCTACCACTCACAGCGTGCTAATGACTTTAGCCAGTTGACGTGCCCGGAAAAAAACAATCCCGGTTCTTACAAACGAAGAAATCAAACCAATCAGTTCATAATGAAGCGAAAATGAACTGTTCTGAAATGCTCACGTGTATACCGAAATATTCTAATCTTCTTCATAAAGTCACATGACTTCATGAATGTCATTAAGCGGCGACGAACATTTTAGAATATAGGCGTAACATCAGAATGGAATTGTAGATTAACATAAACAAACATTAGCATTTTTTACTCAAAATCGCAAACTGTACCATGTTTTTGCATTTTGTCCATCATTCTGGATAACTAACCAAAATCCATTGCAACCTGTTATGAGCTATCTGCAGCTTTTGCTTTCTCCATCAGTTTATAAGTATATATATACTAGTAATTTAGATATTTCAGCAACCCTAATTACTAGCAACTAAACATTTCCTCCCAAAACTACTATTCTCGATTGTCTGGCCGCGCTCGACGGTAACAGTGAAAGTAGAAACATACTTTTCAATTTATGGAGGGTACTTTACTATGAAGATCCTAGCGGATCACAGAGAAGCCGAACCAGAGAAATCAAACTCGTCACGTTCGTGACCACTGCACCCTGTTCGCTCGCAACACATACCTAATCAATAGGCTTTCTTTTCGTGTGCAGAAACACACTAAAGTAACGGACGTGCGCCAGTAGAAGATTTGCAAGTATATAGTCACCGGAAACATACTACAAACGATATTATGCTTTGTTTCCATACATGCCGAGACAAATGAAAGATCCGAGTGCGTCCACCAGGCCGTTAAGCAGGCGTCATCTGAGCATGTGACACAATTCCGTGATTCGAGTAATGGCTAATTTCCTCAAACACAAAAACCAAAAATAAGGAGCCTAGGTCCGCATTGATACATGACATAATGCGCATGTTAATTGCCATAGATATATTCGGTATCTAGAATTACAACTTGTTTTCTCTCTATTGTAGATGTTCTCTAATGTAATCAAGCCCGTGACGCGATATCTCCATATGCGCATGCAGAACCACGCTATCTAGTAAGGGCTTCTTGTCTCGTATTTATTAACAATAAAAAGTACATGTGCCTAAATAGGTATCGAATTGCAAAGGAACCAATCATCTTTATTAGAAATACTTAGACTTATAATGTTTTCGCCTTCATGTGGTGTTCTTTGCAGATTTTACGAAAAGTTGAAACCTCCCCTAATAACCCCATTTCCGAGTGATTTTATGCTTCGAACCAACACATATCTCTCGACCCGCTCTTCTCGAACACTTCTTGTCCCAATGCGCAACCATCACTTTCGACGCGTATGCTGGGTCTAATCTCCTGACTTACGCAACCACCCTTGTCCCCGTACTAGTAAAAGCCGAAGGGATAGAGGTCTCCTGCTGCGCCCCACACCACAAGCGAATAAATGAACCAAAACAATCCAGGACCCGCAGGTTCAGCCAAGCGCTCAGGAAAAGTGCGGTTGGCCCCGGGAAGGACAATGATGCTTTCATTATCTGGGAACTTTAACCGGACAACTCCCAAAGGGTGCCTGTAATACCGACTTCTACTCCCTTGACGCTCCTTGCCAATACTCGAGCACGCTGCGCATGGCCACCACCCCAGTACCAGCGTCTGTCGAACCACAGCGCTCACTCTACAGCTACGCTCGCATCTACGGTATATGACAGTGTCGCTACGAATTCGGCAGGCATCCGTTACTCCTAATCCGGCCTCACCTTGTCCTCTCCCCGGCTCGGACGTATCACCGCCACAATCCCAGGGTCAGCCGGTCCCGCCTACTCAACCCGAACTCACCTACCGCCACGGACCCCAAGCGTCTTCGATGGTTGCCACGCGATACCACCCTCCTACACGTATGATCACTGCCAGGGCGAATGTCGCTGCATTAACAACCAATCGGACAACGACGCTAAGCGATCTTTCCTTCCCTCTTCCTTTTCTATTTCAGTTCCTTTACTAAAACCACACATCACACAAGCACTACTCTCCACAACATATGTTTTGAACGCAGAATCTTTGAAACTTGCTCATTCAGACTCGACTGGTGGCACGCTGGGAAGAGCGATACCTTGCCAGAAGAGGCAACAACATGGTAGTGCTAGCCGCGCACGAGATATCACTAATCCTGCGGTGAGTAATAGGAATCACCGCCACTCCGAAGTAAACATCTTACACACAAACAGGACTAGCACTTACGGGACCGAAACAGTAAATCTATTCCATCAATGCAATAATTTTGCGGATGTTCACTCAGGCAACATTTCCAAGCCAAGCAATTAATCTACTACTCCTTCATTAATTGGCATTGCTTGGTGAACTAGACTACCCTAGTCTTCATTATATGATAACAGTTACAATAAACGATATTGTCATGATCCAATATTTTAATTTAAACTGATAGATTGCACTTCGATCCGCGTAGCGATCATAATCCTCAGAGCTAAAAATGTGAAAATACAAATATTATAAACAGGTTGTAACAATATATAACAACCTGTTAATATATTGTATTTCACATTTAGCTCTTAGAATTATCGCTGCGCGATCGAAATATCATAAGTTGAATTAAAATATTTCGATACCCTGACAATATACCTATCATGTATCTTATCGTTAATCATTCTGACAGAGAAGTGTCTTAAGTAGTCATGGCACTTCTTTACATGATCGCATGAGAGGCATCCGTAGAACTTGCGACTCGCCTAGAACAGGAACGAACGGGCCTACAAGCCTATACAACATTTCTAGGGCCCTCCTTTTCTAATATAAACACAGTCTTCTTTTCTCCAATATGATAGATGGTTTAAGTAAATAAAATAAAAACTGTAGACACAGACGCAACTAGACTAATGTTACGAATTTTTTACATTTTCTCCCTGTTCTAGAAGAAGAAGGACCAACTTTCATATTGAAGGTAGATGAAACAGAATGAAATTGTGAAAAAATTAACACTATAAGACAAAAAGAAATTTGAATGATTTTGAGGCAGATTCAAAGACATTCCTAGAAAGAATCATCTTCTCTTGAATCGTAATACGAATACGATATCGTAGGACAACGAGAATCGAGAGGGCACTCTCATCACTCATTCACTTCGGCCTAGTAAACTCCTCTCTAGAGCGGGATCCTGACCCGTTGACCATCTCGTCAGAGCTCGATAGGCGAGAACAAGAGACATAGTACGGACTAGGAATCACATTATAATTGACTTTGGCCCCTGCGCATAGCGTTCACGGATTATGAGCTTCAACACTTTTGAGCTACCGATCCCTAGGCTGGCGACGGTGTGATCGCGCGCAGTGATCGACAGCAAGCGCTACTGAGAGGAACTCGGACCCACGCCGCTCCTCCCACCTACCAACTGGTGAGTCAGCGGTCATTTATTCCAAACTGCATAATACCTTTACGCACGTGCGCGCTGACTGGAGCGTCCTAGTTTCCATCCCGACGGCCTCGGGCACGGTAGTGATTCCGACAACTCGCGTCCTTGGTCAGACTACTAGCGACGAGCCAACTATTCCAGCCGCGCTTCAATGTAGGCGGCCAAATCTCTAGTGACAGTCCGACTGCTGCACTCCGACTCGGTAGTTCTCTCTCCCGCTTGATTCTCATGACCTCAGACTGTGGTAATTCCGCGCGAGCCTGCCTATAATCGCAACAACCACGCGGCACCGGCCAGCGAGTGCACCGCCGATCGATCTTCTCCTGTTTTCTTCCCTCTTCTGTTCCCTTTCCTGCCACCTCACCCCTGGTATCACTGTCCCCTCCCGCGAAAAAACGATTGCACATACACTTACAGCGTCTAAAAACCTTAGTAGTCTGACCGCTCCCCGGAATCACAAATCCATCAAATCAATCAACTCACCGCGTTTCGTATCTGCCTAGTTTGACGATTCTCCAAACCCTCTCCCCGCTCCTATTACCACCAAACACCATCACATTCACCGGCTCAACACTGTGCTAACGTCGCGTTCGTTTGTCCGTAAACAACTGTGTCCGTTTTCCAAAACACTACCACACGACAAAACGACTGAGTCTCTCTCCGTACCATCTGGCTCTCAGACTAAAATAATGCCAAGTGCCAGTCTTCCCATCCCGTACACCATCACCCTACGGTCAGTTTAATTTCACATGTAACGAAGAAAACCCGTCTACAAACAACAGTCGAGGCATGTGCGGATGGGTTTTCATCACAACTCAAACTTCACCCGCCATAGTACGCACATCCGAACCTGAATGAAAGGCACTACCGCCCAATGCCCACGTCAAGGTGAGGACGTCCGAGAGGTAGATATACGTTCGTGAAAAGCACCAACGAGCAACAATACCGATAGCGAAACATCGCACACAATGGGAGCGCGAACAAAGCGGGACCTGCAGAGGAAGCTCGGACGAGAGGAGCGGAGCGGGGGAAAAGGCGGTTGCGTGCCGCTTAACCTCAAGAACATCCACTCACCCATCTGTAGACCAAGCGCGAGCTGCACAGCAAAACCGCTGACCGCACGAATGAGAGATATCGGCAATAGCGACGTAGCCGTCGCCACGCTGTGCTGCCTGTGGCTGCCGCTAACCGTTGCTAACTACGCTTCCTTGGCGCGCGGATCGAGGAGCCCGCACACTGACTCCAATGAATCAACGCCGTGCGAGCGCTGGCATACGCGATCTGGCGGAATCACTTCGAAATGCTCTCCTGGGGTGTGGGAAGGGCTTCCTGGAGCATCTCGGGTATGCCTCCCAGCTCTCGCCTCCAGCAGTCCGAGAAGTGATGCAAGACTCATCCGCAAGAGTAGGAATACATATCTTTCCTACTTTCAACTCGCATATAGCACGCATACAACAAGCATTGCCCAGTGAAGTTCGTGAACCAGCGCTAATAGCCCGAGCGCTCTTATAACACACAACGAGTCTGTTACCCTGCTGTTTCTATCGTCATTATCCTTGACGTGAGCTCTTATCACCGTTGCTCAAGAGAAACATAATCCACTAACTCTCAACCTGAAACACCTGAAAGTATCAATCTCTTGAACTTAGCGTGCTAAGTCAAGAACTTTAAGTAAGCATTTCTCGCGCACATTTTAGCCTTCAACTTCATTTGTTTCGAGATCTTCTTACGCGGACTAATTAATTCCCCTCTACTAACCGATTCGCCGGTCCCATGTATAACTTCTTTACCATTTCCACCTTCGTTCTTCCGGTAGTGTCAGCGAACCTATGATTTACAAAATCATACAATAATTAGGACAGTACCACTAGACATCTACAAAAACCCGTCGACATGACCAACATGCGGGAAAGGAAGTCATCTTACGAACCGCTAACAATATTTCTATTTTACTTTCCTCAAAACACATACGTATATATCGTAATAAAAAGGCGACACAGTACTGTAACCTGCAGCGGAACCAATACGATCTGAACAGGTTTATAGACACAATACACATTAATTACGCTGCACAAATCAAATGCTATTGTCTTTCTTTGCCGATCAAATGCGTTCATTGTTCAAATGGTTACTTTATCATAGTCTGAGTCTCACTTTTGCACTACTATCGATCATATTTACGCTTAGCTCGATTGATGGCAGTAGCTACGATCGCAAAATCGTTGCTATCAGAGTAGATAAAGTCGAGGTCGTTGAGTTCTAGAATTGGAATTGTTTAATGATATATCAACACGCAAAGACAATACTTATGAACACGAATGAGCCGCACAGCCATGCTTTGCGAGGTGCGCCTTCATAGACCAAGCGAGCGACCACGACCCTCATAACGACACTAATTCCTACCTGCGCACAACCAACACAATAACGTGCACTATATGTAAACAATCGCCACTTAACTCGCATCCATACACATATCATCCCTCATCGCATCGCACTATAAACGATTATCATTAACCCGAATATAGATAATAAATATACCTTATACTAACCACAATCATGAACACTCACCTATTTTCTCAAAGGTTCTTAACGACCAGCAATGTATCCATCCGTGATACTTCTCACACATTAACGTCCATCTCTTCATACCACCTACAAAATTTATACAGATTGGCACATCGCTTGAACTATTCGTTCATACAACTGGAATACCTTCCATCCCACTCTAAAACATAAAATTTCCCCACGAACTTATTCGAAACGCCCTGATTCTGACAACTCAATTTACAAAATCCCCCATTAGCGATTAGCCACCTCATACCCACTTCGAAAAAGGGAACAGCTCGTACCTTCTTGCTGCTATCTTCGACTCGAGCTCACACCTGTTTAACAAAGACAACCTGCTTTCTGTGCTTCAAAGCAATCTTCAACGAGTACAACACGCGACCCTGCCACGCCCACTCAAGCCATCACTCGACTGCAGGGCGTTTTCGAGTATTCAACGCAACAGGTCTCTCCACCAGCGTCAGCCAGATCACTCGACACACATTAATCACGTCACTGTTAAGCCGCTAAACATACATCATAAGTCGTTTACGAATCATGGTTACGACGACACACTGTACGAAGTATGCGCTACCATCACAGACGCACACACATCTCCTGTGATCAGACAAAGTACAACAAACTAAATAAACAAGGATCTGATAATCGTAGAACTAAATACCTATAGTAATACAGAAGTGCAATAAATATAATTCACAACCATGACTCAAACTGTTATAACGCCGCCTCAATCACAATATTAAGAAAAACAGGCAAATATGGTACGCTACAACTAACACTATCCCACCTAATCCAGCAAATAAGGACGTTCGCGTGTGGCTTTTCACAAATAATATGGCGAAATTAAGTGTCTTCATGATACGAACTAAGAGTCCGAGCAGATTCACTTTCTGCACATAAATTGGGAAAAACCTGAGAAACTGCCGTAACATCCGACCTCCAAATCGCACACCCTAAACCACCAGCACGCTTACAAGAGTGATGCTCGATATACGGATCAAACGAAGTTCAAGCGATACGGCACCTACACCAAACCATCGCGAAGAGACTCTCACGTACTCTCATCCGCCGGGGACTCCCAGAAATCTCTCTGAAACATATAGACAAAGATCCGCACAGGATAATGATTTAGCTGACAGCCGAGCCTGTGTGAGACAAGCTATTCAAGCATCAGGATCTGAGAACCATTCAAACACGGAAAAATCTCCAAATAAAAGAACATCTACTCCAAAACAACGCTGCGGAAAAATATAGACATATTACCATTTGAAAAAGAACTAGCGCTATACAGCCGAATTATATTTCTGCCTTTCCAATACAATGAGACTCTTGATACAATACAATGAAAATATCACGCCTCCCAACCTCCGCCACCCGCCTACCCTCCCTCCGCCTCCACCTCCACCACCTATTTCTCGTAAAGAAGACAAGAGATTCCATCGTGCCTCCAAGATCAATGTGCACGAGTCTATTCTTCCTCGCCGCGTCCATCTGTTGCATACTATTTTATTGTTGAAATTAAACGATAATATCTTTATTCAAGAACTATACATTGATAGGATGTAATAATTGCGACAATAGAGATGAGATTGAGTCTGAATACACTAAAATCAACAGGAACACGAAATTATTTACACTCTCACACGGTATATAATTCTTTCTTTTAGAACTGCCCCTTCCATTGGATAAATCTCTGTCCAACACACAACGCTCAAGTGTAATATATTAACATTCGACGCCGTGGGAGAGAATGCCAAAGACCTCCAACTACATTGAATGCTAAGAGAAATACCATGATATTTTCAGTGCTGAAGTCAATCTAAACGTTTAAACCACATGCAGACGGTAAACGGATTCTAAGATGAGAGAGCTCAAGCCACATAAAACTCCCTCTTTAGCAAACAGGAATCTATAAGATAGCGAGAGACCACATATCCAGATAAAAACGTCAGAAAGCTGTTCGGAAGGCAGTTCCTTTCGAAGTGTAACGAGGTGTGAGTCGTACCAATTTTACTCTTTACAGAACTTAAATATCAGTAGCCTCAGAACGACTTTCATAAGCTCTGAATCTGCTAAGAAATATTGATGCATGAACGAATCACTTTCTAAGAAAATAGGTATGAAAAACTGTCAGCAGGGTGGAACATACCGTACCGTGTGTCAGTTTTACTTGCTATTCCAGCAGGCCTTTCCGGAACTATATATTTTCCAGAAAGAACTGATGAAATGACAATACTAATTGTTGTATTTGTGAATTATCAGTTTTTAAAAATAAATAAGGAACTGTCAAAATTTTCGTTAGACTAGTATTAAAATTTTAAGACCATTATTTAACTTCGTAAAAGAAATTTTTGATTCTGCTATTAACTGACATTCAATTCAAATTAGACATTGTACTATTACACAACCTTACTCAATGAAAAGTTAGTTTCCAAATTCATTATGAGTTGATTCGAATAACAAGCCAGTGGATGCCATTTAATTTGTATGCCCTATATTTTTCGTCGATACGTTTCAAGTCGTTTGCCATAGAAAACGAGCATTTCAAATAAAATTACATTGGAATAACGCCCAAGATAACATACTTGAGACATATTTAATGACTTCAATGTAATCACAATTTAATTCATTTCCATATTTTTTAAATTCGAGTAGGGAATACACGAATAATATGTGTGTCGAGTTTTGTCGCTCATATACAAAAATCGATTCATTTTTAACGCGTCTTTGAACCCTTGAATATCTTCATTATCGTCTACTAATGATTCTGTCGTTTATTCCTTACTTTGGCATTACCTTCGTTAACTTTTGGACACAATATCCTCGTCGCAAGATGTGACGCACCTATTCTCACTTCGTGACGAGATCTGTTCTGAGGTCCCAACTTTCACTTCTGTCCATGAGTTGTATAAGAAGGGGTCCGATGGATTGCCCAATTTTTTCACTTGTTCGAAAATGCCACCGCTCGAAAAGCGGATTTGCTGTGGAGCCTAGAAGATGCAATTAGGTGTTCCTATTCAGGACTTAAGCAACAATCAAGACTCAATTCATGAAATGGGGCTGCATATCAATATTTTTAATTCCGGGACCACCACCGATTTGAAAACCACTTCAGCTGGAGTTCACGTGTCACATCATCGGAAGGCATTATAATTGGAATTGAAAAATACATCGCCGACAATGTCAAGTAAGAGCCATTTAACTTTCAATGCTTGTCATTTTCTTGCTACATATACAGTTGTTTCTTTTTATCTGCTATGAGAGCTATAGACCGCTATATATTTCCATTAGCTTATCCTTACGTCAATACAAAAAAATATTTTGATAATAATATGAAACTCGTTTTACCTGAATATTTATGCATTTGCCATAGGGCGTGCGAGCGCTAAAACAAGAGGGAGGAATATTACATTTCTGCTCCCCCTTATCCAATTTGCAGCATTTATTTTCGGGAGGTTGAAGGAGTGACAGACCTTTTAAGTTTACAGTAATTTGTTAGTACTCTGCTCTTTTAGCAGTTTTGACCGAATACGTTTCGTTCGAAAGAATTGGTTCTTAGAGTGATGGATTTGTATGCATTATTGTTAAAGTATTGATGAAGATTATGCAGTCCTATAAGTGAAATACGTCAAAGACAAGGATCGTCTACGTTTTGATTAGTAATACTTGAGATTTTATTTAATATAGGACATGGTTTGTTGAAATAAATGTTTTTTTTCTGTAAATTCCTTGTGTGTAAATCATCAGCTTGGGCGCCAATGCGCCGATCCTGCGTCACTAACGGATATAAACCCCCTTCACCCCACATTTATTTTATTTAAAAAATTCTCTTCCCACCTGGGTGTGTGGGTTCGCCTTGCCTCGGCCCCGCCTCCGCCACGCCTCCGCCCCTGCCTCCGCCACCCCTCCTCCGCTCCGCATCAGCTTTGTTTGCGGCCAGGAAGATCGTTTTTCTTTGTTGTTTTTTGGATGTTAATTGTGAATTCTATTTCTAATACCGCTTACTAATTCTACTTCGATTGTTTGTCAGATATTTGTTTCCTTTTTTAAACGTTTTTCGATATCCATGAACATAACTCATTTTTCTTCATTAAAAGATAGATCAGCATTCCCGGATTTGACATTTGCGATTGATTTTGGGATCCTATGTTTTGCGAATGTTGGGAGATTAACTAAAAAATAACTTCATATCTTTGTATGTTACAGAGGACGGTTAAAAATTGGTGCTGGTCTCAATTTCATCGAACTCTCTTTTCGAAAATAGCGAAGTATTAACATTTGAAAAAGTGTAATATTAACGTTGGACATTTTCTTAAAAATATATATTCTAAATAATCATATCTTTAGAAAAGATCATGTACAAATAAAACACGAGTATTTTGTGCGTAATTTCTCCTTCATGTTTCGGCAATTTATAAAATAAAATTCCATAATGACTTCATTTTTTCGTTAAATATTTCTCTAGGATTTAAGAAAGGACGCTTAAAAATAACGCGTCCTTTTATGATTTTTTTGAAAATTATCAAACGTTTGAAATACTGAGAATATGTGCTGTTGTAACATTACTTGTTCTCCTCATCATCTGCTTCCTTCTCTTTACACTACCCACAATACTTCATCGACAAATTCTCAGCTTCGTCCCACTTATAAGCCATTCCCGAAATCGCCAACGAGTGTTCGTCTTCCATTCATCCACACTGTCTTCCCCGGCCAGCGTCGCCGTTTCCACCGTCACCTCGTCGTTTCAACCCTCACGATCCGACGAGAGGAATTTCTCAAGGCTACCTCCAGACTGCACGGACTTTCCGTAGTTACTTCTGCGAAGGGAGCACAAGGTTCTGGCTTTGTTGGCAGCTCCCTTTCATTGCTTTGTTCGTTCGACCTTGCTCCTTTTGTTCCGTCAGGTCAGGTCTTTTCAGGCTTTTGGAATTATAGAAAACGTACTGCTGGCAGGAACTAAATTTCCACAGATCCTAAAAATGTACTTAGAACAAAATATACTGGCCCAAACATTTCATTACTGAACAACTTCATGTCATTTCTGCCCATTAAATACGCATGCTCGTATTCGATATAACCTGCGATATTCGATAAAAACGTAAATTATATTTGTTTAATTTACATGATCTATTGTACAAAAGTCTATAATTGTTTACGTTTTTCCGAGTTTTGCAAAGTAAAAGTACATTTTTCAAGGAAAACACGTAATGAAGAAAATAAAGATTTATTTTTAATTTAAGTTGCAAAAAACTAAGTCCAGGCTTTAATAATCATATTGAAATGCTGAAAAGAATATTCTTGAAGTTTGTAGATGAAAATACACAAATCCATCTTAACTCAGATAGAAAGTAATAACAATTCATGTTAAAATCAGTGCGGAAATTTCTTCACTTTTTAAATTGTGTACAAGAGATAACACATATACCGAAAGAAAATATCCATTTAAATACAATTAATTAAAACACATGACTCTCGTAGTTGTTTCACAACGATTATTGCTAGGAGACATAAAAATGAAAATTTATGTTCTGCCTGAACATAACAATTAATTTAATCCTTGCATAATAAAAATTAATCGTGCTCACATGAAATGAGCGCAATTATTTCATTAATTCACGAAATAAAACACTCGAGTTCATGACACATTTATGTTGAGAGGAAATGAGTACATAGACTCTTTATATTGTAACAAAAATAATTAATGAGCTTTCCCATCATACAAAATGTAATTCTCTACGGCCTCAGAACATAAAAAGTGAATATACTTTTATTTACGGACGCGTTTTTAGTAAAAGATCGTGGAGATTTCGTGCTAAAATATAATCAATCAGTACTACGTCATTACATTGAAATCGTTGTGTTATTACATTAAATCTAGTAATCCAAAATATTTAAAAACTCGGGAATAAAAAATATTACCAAAGATTTACTAGCTATAGTATTCTACAAGTAAGTGTGGTACTAGTGGCCTGAAGTACCAGAAGTGCTGTGTTAAGTGTGTGGAAAATCGGTTTTCGGTAAAGGGAGAGGTGGCTCAGAGCACTGCAGTGCATCTGACAGGGAGGTACTATGGATCGAGACCCGACGGTGGCAGGATTTTTAACACTAGCCAAATGAGTTATATCGCAGACTGGAGGAGAGTTCTAGCGGCCGGCTGCTCATATCGGTAGTTTTCCATGGTTTCTACGATCAACACCAGGTGAATGCCGGAACAGTACCTTAACAAATGGACCACGGACCGCGCGCGATCTTTC
The DNA here is from genome assembly GCA_017312745.1 of Gryllus bimaculatus. Lineage (NCBI taxonomy): Eukaryota > Metazoa > Arthropoda > Insecta > Orthoptera > Gryllidae > Gryllus > Gryllus bimaculatus. Next base: position 2,153,077 of record BOPP01000066.1, on the reverse strand, counting down.
CTTCCTCTTCCCTATCCTATCCTCACCCCTTATATTTAACACACACCCACACACACAGTCAACCTTACATACACTACACTACCATACATTCCGAGAGATCTTTCGGGAGACTAGACTGTTCCGGACAGGGAGGTGCCCCGCTAGTGGAAGATACATGTTTGGAGAAAGCCACCCTAGTCGACAAGAGGTCGATGCAGGATCTCACCATCCAGCCGGCGAAGATCACTGCCACTTCCCGAGAATCAATGCACTACACTCACAGGGCTAATGACTTTAGCAGTTGACGTGCCCGGAAACAATCGGGTCTTAACGAAGAAATCAACCAATCAGTTCATAATGAAGCGAAAATGAACTGTTCTGAAATGGCTCACGTGTATACCGAATATTCTATCTTCTTCATAAGTCACATGACTTCATGAATGTCATAAGCGGCGACGAACATTTTTTAGAATATAGTCGTAACATCAGAAATGGAAATTGTAGATTAACATAAACAAACATTAGCATTTTTTACTCAAAATCGAAACTGTACCATGTTTTGCATTTTGTCAGTCATTCTGGATAACTAACAAAATCATTGGCAACTGTTATAGCTTATCTGCTTTGCTTTCCATCAGTTTATAGTATATTATATACTAGTAATTTAGATATTTCAGCACCCTAATGTACTAGCAACTAAACATTTCCTCCAAAACTGATATTCTCCGATTGTTCTGGCCGCGCTCGAGGTACAGTGAAGTAGAAACATATCTTTTAATTTTGGAGGGTACTTTACATGAAGATCCTGGGATCACGAGAAGGCGCGAAGAGAAATCAAACTCGTCACGTTTCGTGACCACTGCACCCTGTTCGCTCGCAACACATACCTAATCAAGTAGGCTTCTTTTGTGTGCAGAACAACACTAAAGTAAAGTGCGCCAGTAGAATGATTGCAAGTATATATCACCGGAGAACATACTACAAACGATATTAGTGCTTATGTTTTCGATACATGCGAGACCAAATGAAGATCCGATTGCGTCCACCATGGCCTATAACAGCGTCATCTGAGCATGTGACACAATCGTGATTGAGTAATGGCTAATTTCCTCAACACAAGAAACCAAAATAAGGAGCCTAGGCGCATTGATGCATGCATATGCGCATGTAATTTCATAGATATATTCGGTATTAGAATTACACTTTTTCTCTATATGTAATGTCCGAATGTATCAAGCGTGACGCGATATCTCCATCTGCACATGCAGAACACGCGTGATCTAGTAAGGGCTTCTTTCTTCTATTTATAAAATACAAAAGTAACATGTGCTAAAAGTACGATTGCAAAGACATAGTCTTTATTAAAGAAATATATTATATATAATGTTTTCGTTTCATGTGGTGTTTCTTTGCAGATTTACGAAAAGTGAAACCTGTCCCTTTAATAACCCATTTCGAAGGTGATTTATGTTAACAAATATTTGCGCTCTTTCGACTACTTCTTGTCCAATGGGCACCATTGAGTATGCTGTGTCTATTCATGACTTACGCACCACCCTTAGTCCCCGTACTGAGAAAAGGAAGGGATAGAGGTCGGGATCAAGGAATATCGACAACAAAGAGGTCAGCAGAGGAAGTGGGTTGCGGGAGGGACAATGATGGCTTTTCATTATCTGGAACTTTAAACCGAAACTAAAGTGCTGTATACCGATTTCCTTTGTTTGCGATATCGATCACCTGTGTAACAAGGTCACCTACACTCGCCGATTCATGGGCAATTCCGGCGGTCGGTGTCTCTAATCGGTAGTTTTCCGTGGCTTCCACGATCACTGCCAGGCGAATGTCGCTGCAGTAACCTAACAATCGGACAACGGACGCTAAGCGATCTTTCCTTCCTCTTCCTTGTTCTATTTCATTCCTTTACTTACACACACACAAGCACTACTCTCCAACATATGTTGTGAGACCAGGGAAGTCTTTAAACTTGTCAAGACTCGGACGGTGGCCCGCTGGGAAGAGATACCTGCAGAAGAGGAAACAGGTAGGTGTAGCTCGGCACCGGATATCACTATCTGGTGAGTAAGGAATCACCGCCACTTCCGAAGTAAACATTCTTAACACAAACAGGACTAGCACTTGACGTGACCGGAAACAGTAAATCTATTCAATCAATCAATAATTTGCGATGTTCACTCAGCAAATTTCCAAGCAAGCAATTTAATTACATCCTTATTAATTGGATTGTTGGTGAACTAGATACCTTTTCATTATGATAAATAAATAAAGATATTGTCAGGTATCAATATTTTAATTCAACTGATGATCACTTCGATCGCGTAGCGATCATCCTCAGAGCTAAAATGTGAAATACAAATATTATTAACAGGTTGTTAACAATATATAACAACCTGTTAATAATATTTGTATTTCACATTTTAGCTGTGAGAATGATCGCTACGCGATCGAAATGATCATAAGTTGAATTCAAATATTGATACCTGACAATATCTTTATTTATTTATGTTAATTATATCTGCATAAGTGTAGTACTGCTGGATTCTTTCATGATCGTGAGGGATCGTAGAATTGCACTGCCTGAAGGAACGAAGGGCGCCAACAACATTTCTGGGCCCTCTTTTCTATTAAACGTCTTTCTATTTTCATATGATATGTTTTAAGTAAATAAATAAATTAGACAACGAATAGAATTACAATTTTACAATTTCTCCCTGTTTGAGAAGACACTTTCATCATGAAGTGTAGATGAAACCAGATGAAATTGTGAAAAATAACACTAAGACAAAAGAAATTTTTCAATGATTTTGAGGAAGATAAAAGACGATTCCAAAAGACATTCTCCTTGAATGTAATACAATACGTACGTAGACCATTATTAATTATGCGCGAGGGAGAAGACTTCATCTCCATTTCATTGGCCAGTAACCTCAGAGGGGATTTACCGTTGCCATCTGTCAGAAGTGTGATAGGAAGAACAAGAAAGTGTATACAAGGATAGAAAATTAATGATTGGGTGAAGAGTGGGTTGATGGTTCACATGAGCTACGAGGTGGTGATGAAAAGGCTATAGAGGAACTCGGACCCACCGCTTTCACTGACAACTGTGAGTCAGGTCATCAACTGATGATACAGCAGTGCGCGTGACTGGGAGGTCCTAGGTTTCCAATCCCGACGGTGGCAGGGTTTTCGACAGTGGCTTGTCAGCTAGGGCTAATTCAGCTGCTTCTGTAGGGGAATTCTAGCAGTCGGCGCTGCGCTGATCGGTAGTTTTCCGTGATTTCTCTGACCCCAGGCGAATGCCGGAGCTGTATCGCAACAAACGGGCCGCGGGCCACGCGCGATCTTTCTGTTCTCTTTCTTGTCCTTTCCTCGCCCCTCACCCCTTGGATCACTGTCCCCTCCCGCGAAAAAACATGCACTACACTTACAGGTCTAAAAACCTTAGTAGTTGACGCTCCCGGAATCACAAATCCATCAATCAATCAAACTCACCGCTTTCGTATCTGTCTATTTTGACGATTCTCCAAACCCTTATACCACCAAAACCATCACATCACGCTCAATACCTGTGCTAAAGTGTGTTTGGTAAAGTGTTTGTTTTCAAGAAATACCAAGAAAAAGAGAGCTTCTCTGTACATTCGGTTGTAGAAATAATGCAAGTGGCAGTTTTGATCACACATCACACGGTCAGTAATTTCACATGTTAACGAAGAAACCCGTCTACAAACAAACAGTCGAGGCATGTGCGGATGGGTTTTCATCACAACTCAAACTTCACCGCAAGTACGAATCCGAACCTGAATGAAAGACTACCGCAATGCCCACGTCAGGTGAGGACGTTCCGAGAGGTAGATATACGGTTCGTGAAAAGCACACGAGCAACAATACCGATAGCGAAACATCGCAACAATGGGAGCGCGAACAAAGCGGGACCTGGCAGAGGAAGCCTCGGAGCGGAGAGGAGCGGAGCGGGGAAAGGCGGTTGCGGTGTGAAGGCGGAGTGCAAAACGAGGCAGACATTGAGAGATATCGATTACGAGTGCCGTGCCAGCTGCTGCTGCTGCTGCTGCTAACGTTGCTAATGAGCTTTCCTTTGCGGCGGGGGAGCCCGCACCTGCCTGAATAACGTTGCGAGCGCTCGCATACGGTCTGCGTTCCATTCCGAAATGCTCTCCTGCGGGTGGGGAGGGGGGCTCTGAGATCTGTTGCCCCAGCTCTCGCAGCAGTGAAAGTGATGCAGACATCGTAGGTAGGGATAATAGTTATTAATGGCATTAGGCCGATGAACAGCATGCGTGAAGTTCGTGAACCGAGGTAATAGCCGAGGTTTATAACCAACCGAGTCTGTTACTTGTGTTTCGTTCATTACTTGACGTAGTTCTACGTTATAAGAGAAAATCATAACTTCATTTAAACTAGAAATATCATATTTTGGAATTAGGGTAGTCAAGAATTTAATAGTTCTCCGCATATTGCTTCAATTCATTTGTTTCGAGTCTTCTTAACGGACTATTAAATCCTTAGCGGACGCCGTCCGCAATGTGAATTTTCATTCCACTGGTTGCGGTAGGTCAGAATATATTAACAATACAATATTAGGAAAATAGCATTAAACGTCGCATACTAATGGGGAAGGGGTCACTTACGAAGCTAACAATATTTTTTACTTTCTCAAACACGTACGTATATATGTTATATAAAGGAAGGTATGTAATGCAGCGGAACATAGATAATGAGGTTTTAACACAAATACACAAGTTGATTACCTGACACAAATAAAATGTTGTTTTTCTTCCGTCATGTTCATTGTTCAAATGTCTTTTTCAAATGGTCATTGTTATGACATTATTACGCTAGCTCATTGATGGGCAGTTACTCGATCGCAAATGTTGTCAAGTAAAAGTGAGTGATAGAATTGGAATTGTTGATGTTATCAAAAACCGAAAGAAATCTTTGAAAGAATAGCGCCTATTTTGAGTGCCTATAGACCAGGGACCGGATTCATAAGCACTAATCTATGAAACAAATATGCACTAATGTAAATGCATTTATGCTCCAAAATATGCTCATTAAATTATATTAACCGAATATAATATAAATTATATTAACCAATCAAAACACTATTTTCTCAAATTTTTACGACCAGCATGTTCATCCGGTTTTTTCACACATACTCCATCTCTCCATAAAATTTCGATGGAATGTAATATTCGTTTCTACAATGAAAGTCCACCACTAAATATATTTCCCAACTGGTATTAGAAACATGTTTGGACACAATTCTCAAAATCCCTTAGCGATAGCCACCTTCATCCCATGAAAAAGGGAGGTACTTTCTTTTCTGTATCTTGATTCGCTCACATTTTAAAGACAAGTTGTTTCTGTGGCTTGCAAGAATTCAAGTAACGAGTGCCAACTAGTACATGAGGGTTTCCGATATTCAAGACGAGGTCTCACGGTACGTAATACTCGACACAATTGTCCTGTTAAATATTATGTGCAAGTCAGGTACACGACAGTGAAGTTAGCTACAACGAACAACTTTTGTAGAAACATACAAAACTAAATAAAGATTGAATTTATTAGAATAACTATAGTAATTAGAAGTGCAATAAATATTTTCAACCATAATGTATATAAGCTATACAATATTAAGAAAACAGGCAAAATATGTATAACAATTTATAATAAGTTCGTGTTCAAATAATTGGAAATTAGGTGTTTCATGTACAATAAAGTCCGATTACTTTCTCACTAAAGTGGGAAAATGAGAACTGCGTAAAAATCCGACTCAAATCCGACACCCTAAACACGACCTTACCAAGAGATGATGATATACGGTCAACGAATTTAAGGGACGCACTACAAACATCGAAACCTCACTACTTTCCGGGGATTCAAAATCCTCTGAAAACATTGACAAAATCCACAGTAATGATTTAGCTGACAGCCGAGTGTGTGAGAAAGTATAAGACAGGTATCTGAGAAAAATCAAACGGAAAAATTCCACGGTAAAAGATTACTCCAAACTTGGAAAATTAGAATATTACATTTGAAGAAACATCACTATTTTGTTTCAATTAGATAGATCGTTACAATAATGAAAAAATACGCCTCCACCTCCGCCACCGCCTCCGCCTCCGCCTCCACCACCTATTTCTACTAAAAGTGAGAAAGGAATTTCTGTGCTCAAGACAATGTGCACGGAGTTATCTTCTCCCGTCATGTCATAATTTTTTTGAAAATAAAAGATAATTTTATCAAATATACATAATAGATAGGAATATTATGGCAGTAGAAGTATGGATTTGAATATTATATAAATATGAACAAATATTTATCATATATATTTTTTTTGTAATGCCTTCTCTGATAATTTTCAAAACATCGTAGTGTAATATATTTAACATTGGGATGGGGGGAGAATGCCAAAGACTAATACATGAATGCTAAAGGAAAACCTGATATTTTCAGTGCTGAGTCAATCTAACGTTTAAACACTTGCAGACGGTAAACGATTCTAAGTAGAGAGATCAAGACATAAAACTCCCTCTTTGCAAACAGGAAAAGTAAGATAGCGAGAACCACATTCCAGATAAAACGTCAAGGAAAGCTGTCGGAAGGCAGTTCCTTTCGAGTTGTGAACGAGTTGTGAGTGTACAATTTTACTCTTACAGAACTTAAATAGCACTAGCCTTCAGAACGATTTATACGCTCTGAATCTGTAAAAAATATTGATGCATTGAACGAATCACTTTCTAAGAAATAGGTATAAAAACTGGTGCAGCAGGGTGGAACATACGGTACGGTGTCAGTTTACTTGCTTATTCCAGCAGCCTTTCCGGAACTGATATATTTTCCAGAAATGATACTGATGAAATGACAATATAGATTGTTGTTTTGTGAATTATCAGTTTTTAAAAATAAATAAAGGAGATTAAAATTTTCGTTAGACTAGTGTATTAAAAGTTTTAAGACATTATTTAACTTCGAAAGATATTTTGATTCTGTTTAATAGACATCAAATTCAATTAGACATTTGTTATAAAATGCAGTTTACATTAATAGTTTCCAATTATTATTGATTCGAATATACAGAGTGGGCCATTAATTTGTATGCCTAATATTTTTCGTGATACTTTCAAGTCGTTTGCCATGAAAGACATCAAATAAGAATTACATTGAATAAACGCCCAAGGGAATAACATACTTGAGACATAATTTAATGACTTCAATGTAATCACAATTAATTCATTTCCATATTTTTTTAAATTTCGATAGATACACGAATAATATGGTGAGTTTTTGTAAAAACGTTATTTTTAACGTTTGAAATGAATAATCTTCATTACTAATGATTTCTGTCGTTTTCCATTACTTTGGCATTACCTCGTTCATCTTTTGGACACAATATCCTCGTTTCGCAAGATGTGACGCTCCTATGCTCACTTGTGACGAGACCGTTCTGGTCCCACTTTCACTTGTGCCGATGAGGTGTATAAAAGGGGGGTCCGATGGATTGCCCAATTTTTTCACTTGTTCGAAAATGCACCGCTCGAAAAGGGATGTTGTGTGGAGCCTAGAGATGCAATTAAGTGTTCCTAGTTCAGACTTAAGCAACAATCAAGACTCATTCATTGAAGATTGGGGCTGCATATCAATATTTTTAATGTCCGGGACCACCGACCGATTTGAAAACCACTTCAGCTTGGAGTTCAACGTGTCACATCATCGGAAGGCATTATATATTGGAATTGAAAAATACATCTGCGACAATGTCAAGTAAGAGCATTTAACTTTCAATACTTGTCATTATTTTTTTGCTACATATACAGCTGTTTCTTTTTATCTGCTATGAGAGCTATGAGACCTATATATTTCCATTAGCGTATGCTTACGTCAATACAAAAAAATTGTTTTGATAATAATTGAAACTCGTTTTACCTGAAGATTTTATGCATTGTGCATGGCCGTGCGAAGCGTAAAACAAGAGGGAGGATATTACATTTCTGCTCCCCCTTATCCAATTTGCAGTCATTATTTTCGGGAGGTTGAAGGAGTGACAGGACTTTTTAAGTTACAGTAATTTGTTAGGACTTTTTAGCAGTTTTTGGTCGAATACGTTTGTTCGAAAGATTGTTCTTAGAGTGGATGGGATTGGTATGCATATTGTAAAGTATTGATGAAGATATTGCAGTCTTATAAGTGAAATACGTCAAGACAAGATCGTCAAGTTTTGATTAGTATATTTGGGATTTTATTAAATGATAGACATGTTTGTTGAAAAATGTTTTTTTCTGTAAATCCTTGTGTAACATGCAGCTGTGCGTCCATGCGTCTGTCACTAACGGATAAACCCCTTCAACAATATTATTTATTAATTTATGGCCTTGCACAGTATCTGGAAACCATTTATTTCATTACAATTTTATATAATTTGAAGCTTAACAGATCAGAATAAATATTTATCTCTCATCAGAATTTTGTAGTCGTTTGCGCAGAGGAACAGAAGAAATATGTAATATTTTAAATACACTCGCTCATAAGAGATACTATGGATTTTAAAAGAAGTTGTCAAAAATGGTTTTTGGGAGAGACCCGGATCATTTAAAAAAAATAACTTCATATTTCAATAATTCACTATTAAAACAATGTAAGTGGCTGGTTATTTCGAAAAATAACTAAAATGATAAACATTTACATAGACATACTTTGGAGTTGTCTCGAGTAACTTAATATCCCTAATATAAATTTAGTTAGCCTGTAGCTAACAAGATTAATAATGCCTGTAAATAACTAGATTAATTTTCAATACTTGTGATCAAGTTGAGTCATTTTTGCATTTTGCATGCACCACAGCATTTTCATTTTCGAACTGATAAACAATGCAGTGCCAGACATCTCAAATGAAGCAACTGTTTCAGTGGAAGAAACTGCTCGCTCGAAGTGAAGATGCGGGACGATGTGTTGGCCCTTCCGCCGTTCTCCTTCACGCCGGACGAGCCTGAGTTCTGGAACTTCTCCTCGCCGCTGTTCCGTCATGAACTCTTGTGGCTGTCGTCTTTGCACCTGACTGGTTCACTTACGTATCACTATCCGTTTGCATTGCCGGGCCTAGCAGGCTCTTCTATCAGAGAACTTTGTGCCTATGGTTCTTTCGGCACAGATCAGAGGGGAGCCTTGCCTCATTTGGATAATTTGCCTACGTTGAATACTTTAATCGTTATCAACAGTTCAATGGATCTCGCCCTGGGTATGCCTTTTTATTCTGTAATTTAGTTAATATTAACACTCTTGAAAATTTTGTTTAATATCTGTTTATTATTGATGAATTGAACGTTTACATCCAATCTGCTTAAGATTTACTCTTGAAATGAAAAATATTTACATATTACAAAATCCAGGTTGTAATGTTTTATTTATTTAATAGGTAATTATTACAAACGAATTAGATTACTTGATCCTATGTGGCTAGGCCG
>BOPP01000066.1:2026471-2140997 GCA_017312745.1 Gryllus bimaculatus | reverse complement strand
GCGCTTCCTGCTGGACACGCGTCCGGTGGTGCGCTGGCCGCGGCCCGAGACGGCGCCGGCGGTGATGGTGGCGGCCACAGAGCTGCGCGCGGTGCTGGGGCCCAGCCTCCGCCAGACCCTCCTCGCGGACCCTCCGCCCGGGGACGAACCCGGGCCTTCCACCTCCGCGGCGGACGAGCGGACGTCGCTTCTCGGCGATATATAGATAATACTCGATTTTCTTAGCTCATTTGCAAGCAAATTCTTTACTATTTTTTAACAAAAAATGCTTTAATTTTAATATATTCTTTGTATTAGTGTTGTATTGTTGCATGTGTAATGTATTTATGTATAGATAGACCGTACAATAAGATAATATAGTTTATCTACGCGTTTTATAAAACTACATATAAGCTTATCTCATTGAAAAATAGCTAATATAGCTTATTTCTAAATGGTAGATTTTTCTTCAAATTATCCATGTAATAGAGAATTAAATAAAATGTGCTGAAAATGGACTGCTTCCGAGTGCAATATTTAATTTTCTCGGGAACCAAACAGGCGAACTATTAACGACTGTCTGGATGCTCATCTTCTCTAAGCCCATTTCATTTCTAAACCTGTTTCATTCATATAGCAGCAAGTTCTTCGTTTTGTTAAGTTGAAATGTATTAACATATGTCCAAATAGTTTCATAAGTGAATTAATTTTGTTCTTAAAAACGTTTTTACGTAAGTAATGTATTCAATAATGAAGGGAAATAAGATTAATATAACTGATTGATTTGTAAGATTTGTAGCTTTGAAATTTTCATATGCTTAGATTGCTTATGCCATACAGAATTCAAATTTTATTCTTATCCTGATTGCAGAATTTAGCTGCTTTTTTTAAATTTCAGAATGACAGTGAAAGTATATAATCACATGTTTCTTTGAGATCGGAAACATTTAGTTGCATATTCATGTTACTTTGGTGTTCTCTAGGACCTCTCGGTCAGAGGCACTGCATTGACAGCAATTGCTGCCCTGAGCCACCTAAACAGGTAACAAGTTTTGGAAATATGCTAGGCAAACTAGAGACCGCACTTAAAACTGTCCCAGCCCATATCCGTCTCCTCTTGAGCACTATTCAGCTAATCACGGCTCGCCCTTTCTGAGAAGAACACTGATCGGTTTTGGCTACCAGCGACGGCAGGTGGCTGGGCCTGCATCCAGCCACGCAGGTTTCAAGTGGAGGCTTGGGCGGCGCGGCGGCGGCAGGTGGCATACGGGCGCGGCGGCGGCGGGGCCGGGAGAAATGGCCGAGAAGCCTTGGACCATCTCACGGCACGACTTCTCTGGTATTTTTACCCGCACCAGACCCCAACTAACCCGCCGGCCATCGACACGGTCACGTGGTACAGCGCAGGACGCCACTGCATCACCACTGCACCGGCCACCGTGCTGCCACACTCGCACCGTCTCTTCTTACGTCTCTCCTCCTGCGCTCAAAGCATTTGCCTTCGCCGTCGCCCCACCTTCCCTTTGCTTCTCCCGTTTGCCTCCGACCTACCGTCCTCCGACACGTCCCACTCCGCTTCCGTCTTATCATTTTTTGTGCTTCGTGGCCGGCCCCCGCCTCCACTCTGCCACCGCTGCTAACCACCTGCATAGCTCGCCACCACCTCGCAGGACCTGGAAGCCATCCACAAGTCATTCCCCCTGCCAAGCACAGCAATAATCCTTCTTCATTGCATCGACTACCTCTTCAGTACGCTCTGATTCTTCTAACCTCCCCAACCTCTCGGACTTGCAATAACCAACGCCCCCGCCGCGTCACCATCTCATCGGCAATCGTAACACTCCGCTTTCACTCCGTCTCATCTGACGCCCTCAGTCACCGCTCCGCTCCGCCTGCCTCCGCCTGCGCTCCGCCTCCGCCTCCGCCTGTCGCCTCCGCCTCCGCCTCCACCTCCGTCTCCGTCTCCGCCTCCGCCTCCGTTCGCTTCGCCTTCGCCCTCGCCTTCGGCTTCGCCTTCCGCCTTCCACCTGCCACCTCCCGCCTCCTCCTCCGCCTCCCTTCGCCTCCACCCCCCGCCTCCGCCTCCACCTCCGCCTCGCCTCCACTCCCGTTCCCGTCTCCGCCTCCGGCCTCCCCTCCGCCTCCGCCTTCGTCCTCGCTTGGCCTTCGGCCTTCGCTTTTCGGCCTTCACCTCCACCTCCGCCTCCTCCTCCGCCTCCCTTCGCCTCCACCCCGCTCCGCCTCCACCTCCGCTCCGCCTCCAGCCTCCGTCTCCGTCCTCCGTTCCGTCTCCGCTCCGTCTCCGCCTCCGCCTCCGCCTCCGCCTCCACCTCCCGTCACCGTCTTCTTCGATCGCCTCCACCTGCCACCCTCAGCCAACACGCAGTGTCCCAATCTCCACGCCCACCTGCCGCGCCACACAAGTCGAAGCTACCACCTGCCTCCTAACCGCGCATTCGATACGCGGATTAGGCGCTCTTATTTGTATGACAATGCAACCGCTCGTCACAAAAAGCTCAGGCTGTTGGGGGGCGGTACGTTAAAGAAGGTGCCGCCGCAGCCGCTTGTACGTGTACTGCCGATCTCAGGACGAAGAAACCGAGAGTTGATCGTTCCTTATGTTCTTCAACCTTCAACTCAATACGTGAGGTCAAACCAAGCTCTGGTTTTTGATTTATTCTTACTAGTATTTTATTCTTCATTAAATCTCTGTCAAAGATTATCGCGAAATTTGGGATTTAAATGATAACTTGATTCCGTAATATTACTTTTACTTCGTAATATGTGTTATAATTATTTCGTTTAAAGGAAAACGTGTTAGTTGCGCATGATTTTAAAATATACTGTTGACAAAAGAGAGCAAATGTAAATTTGAACGAGTAATGAGAAAACTAGGTTAAAATTACGAAGAAAAGCTTTAAAAACTCATTGCTGAAATTAATTATCAGTGAAAAAATTAAAATAAAGGAAGTAAAAAATATATGATTTCATAAAAAAATATATGATTTCATAAAAAAAATATAGTTTTTCTCTAATGATATTCTCTGCAGATTTTGTGTTTGCAATTCATTGTACATTGTTTTGAAGGTAATTAAGACTTGATCAGTTTGATTTTGAATTGGTAGTGTTGCTATTTTCATTAAAATAACATTTTTCACAATGAGCTATCTGAATATGCATACTCCACATTTGAAAATAAAAGTGTAGCAATGAAACAAATCAGTAAGTTCTCTCTCATCGTGAGGTTAATATATAGGTTTCCGAATATACCTTACAAAACAGGCGATATTGACTCATTCTTTGCTTCAAACAATTGTGTTCGTCTAGAACTGTAGTTGGAGTTTCGAACACCAAACGAATAATCTTTAACAGTACATTCAATTTCCCCATCGGCATCCTACTTCTTGCCGAATTAGAACGATTAAACCTTACAGTGCATGCTACTGATTCCACCAATTATTATGCTTATCAAACTGCCAGTGAAGCAGATATTCTCGACTTGATATCGCTAGGAACATTAGGTATACGTGCTAGGAATTCTGGTAAATACCATATCGCTTTCCCTTCCGACCATCTCTCTCTCTAATTTGCTTTATAAATAAATGCAGCACTACAAGAAAACCGTAATGCACAGCCCTATTATCTACAAAACATCGTTTGGGGTTATTTTAGTTCCTAATGACTTACATCCTTCCCTTACTTTCATAACTAAAAACAATTCCACTCCTTTCCTACATGAACCCTAACAGGCCTACTGCGTCCATGCAACCCGTACACGTAAGCTTCCGACTTTTTGGCTGTCCGGGAGACGCCGTGTCGTTGGCTGAGAGACTGACATTTCGCCAACGACGCGGAGTTACCCTGACAGCCATGAAATCCATGCAACCCCTTACAACTTATTTCATCGCCCTTATAGCAATTGACAAATCACAAATCATGTACACGAAAACTTGGGCAAGCATCATTTCCCTTTTTTTTATTCTATCTAAATCAACTTACTAAAATAGTAAGACAACTAATATCAATATCTAATTCCCTGTACATTCGCTTACAAGCAAACCGTCAACCCAACTACATACTTGGCTCTCCGGAATGAGCCGCATGTCGGTCATTTGTACAGACGTTCGGCCATCTTGCTGTGGCCTTCTTCAGAGTTGTACTCATTCGCACATACTGCTGAGGGTCTACGAGCCAAATCGAAATATCTAAAAAGAACTTAAATGATAATTGTGAACGAATCAACAAACTTTGTTACGCATGAAGAGGAATGGAAAATATAATAACAAAGAGAAGTGAAATGCCTTGCAGTATCGTGAAACTTAAGGCAGTGTGGAGATACAGAATTAGAAAACCGCGCATATAGATTTTAGAATAACTACTCAGTACAGCCTTAAACATTTAGAATTAATTTCATCATTCTTTTAATAATTTTAAATATGTGTAGAGTTAATTAGTAAATTCCTTTAACTGGAATTTGTTTAAATTAATAAGATCTGCTCTAAGTAATAAAAACTGATTGTCAGGACCAATATTTCTTCCAAATCAATCCAAATTTGAAATTCACAATAAAAATAGTAATGTGAAGAGTTAATATATTCGCTTCTGGACGCTTACTATCTATAATAATAAAATATCTTCTTTATCCAGCCAACCTACGTCAACCTCCAGGCCCCTGGGCCATCACATGCAACGCAACGCACAACAAACTTCACGCGGCAACTCCCAGGAAACGCGATCGCGTTCACCGCGAGATAAGACCTCCCCGAGGAACAGTAGGGATGTCGTCCAACAGACTTCTGCTGCCTGAAGCTACTGCCTTTTGTGCGCGTGTGTTACTACGAAACACTTTAAGCGGTGCTCTTTTATCTATATTCTTAGAATTTTTTTATTAAGGTTATCTCTAATTTTAAGTCCTCAAGCGGTGTTGGAGGAGCGCTCTGTGCTAGGAACCTTCTCGTGATTCATACCGGACCGCATTAGGAGTGAAGTATGCGGTCGACGTCGGTGGAAGGGAGAGAAGCTGCAGACAGTTTACCTGCAAGGGGGAGTTGGCTTTGGGGGCGGAAGTGAGAGGAATAAAGGCGAGATACGTATCTGAGATGCTTTCTCGAGCGCAGACTCGTGACCTTGCAGGAGGAGCTTAAAGGAGTGGGAAAATAACACATTAGAACGAATAAGGAAAAGCCTTGATTTTCTGTTACGACTCTTTTCAGGTGAAGTGGCTTTCTTTCATTTATTGCAATGTTTTATAAACCAGCTGCGGAACCCCGCGTTGCACGGGTGTATATTTATCACAATTGTCTGTTAGACAGGAAAAGGAATGAAATCTTTGGAGCATCCATGCTCAGCGGTGCTTTGCCCTGCACCCCACAGCACATCCCCACCCCCGCTCCTATCCATCCATCCAGTTTCACTTTGCTCTTCCCCACCGTGTCTCATACAGGCTCACTTTAAATCATCCCTGACCGCCCTGCACTGCCTTGTTAACAATGATCACCGTTGCCTCTACCTTCATTGCTATGAGCAGCTATAAACATTACATAGTTGTATAGTCGCGACAAACGTCCAGAAAAAAAATCGGCTTCAATTTTTAAAAGCCTGATTGTCCTTTTTATATGAACAAGTATTTAATGGAAACACTTTAGGAGTTTCATACCTAATATTTTTTTAGAAATAGGAGAAGGAGTTGGGGGTAATTTTTACAAACCCATATATAGACAGTAATTTTTCATTTTTTTCGAAGGTGAGAACAAAAAAATGCTTTAAGGTTGGAATACAACTGTTGATTTTTGTAAGGAAATGAACATTACTCTTAATAATTTTTTTAAATGTCAAAAAGTAACCTAAATGTTGCACGTCAAAAATCTCTACCTTCAGATAAACCAATTAAAATCGATTTCCCCCTCCCCGAAATTGGTTCACACAAACACACATAAAAGGTTTTTATATAAAAAGTAACGTTAATAAATACGCACTTATTTTAAAATCATAGAGACACACACCAATTTTACTTATACTCTAGTATAAATCATTCTACAATCGTTTGAAAACTATTCCTCACGTCAATTTACCCGCAACTCCTTATTATTACTTTTATTGTTCTCTCAAAACCGTCCACTTAGGTATCTATCTATATTTGTCTCTTCATCCATCAACGCATGTGGCTGCACATGTCAAATTCTCTGCTTCCAAGGTACGAGAAGATAGAAATTACTGAATTAGTTTTCTGACACATTCAGTTTTTTTTCTGCTTAATTCCGGATTAAGAGTTGGAAGCATAATCTTCAACTACGCATTTCATTCCCTTTTCGTGTTTTCTGGATTTGAATGGTTCACGGAAAGAGACATTAGAGTTAACTTGTAGAGAGAGAGAGAGAGAGAGAGAGAGAGAGAGAGAGAGAGATGACAGCGAGGTGGAAGGAAGAGAAGAGAAGGAGCATAAAAGTGAGATATGTTCCGGGGAAGATTTCAAAAAAGAGTGGACGCAACTTTCTAGGAACTTCCCAAAAAATCCAAGGCGAAGATCTTCAAAATATTACGAACTCTATATACCGGTACCTTATATTTATAGTTTTTCTCATAGCCTTATTACTATTTGTATAATTCACATTGCACTTTAATTAAGTTTTTAGCCCTTTGGGTCGCTCATGGACAGCGTGCTAGCTTTCCATGGTGCGATTCCAGATCTGATTCCCGGTCAGAACAAGACAGATCTGTAGCTTTCTAATACATTTCAGTTTCCATATTTTGGTGACGAAAGAAAGATTAGGTAAGCCAAGTAACCTATAGGTAAGGTGATGGGAATACGACATACTAGCCAAATTTTCCATTAACCTCAAGCGTGGATAATTTAAAAAAATGCCCATGCCAGGAAACACAACTAGATTTACCCGACTGTCAAACCCGGGAGATGGTTGCTCAGGCAATCAACTGATGTTTTTGGAGTTCCTCTGACACGGAGGTCGATTCCCGACGATGCACCGTGGTGGCAGAGTAGATAGCTACGTCGAGTTCAGCCGCTCTCTCGAGGAGAATTCTAGCAGGCCGCTTCTCTGATAGGTAGTTTTCCGTGGTTTCTCCTATCAACACCAGGCGAATAGCCGAGCAGTAACCTGACAAATGGATGACGGACGGCACGCGATCATTCCTTCCTCTTCATTGACTTTCCCTTACCCCTCCCCTCATTTGCACACACATTCACAATTACCACACTACCACACATGCTGGGAGACCGGTCGGGGGCTTAGAGCTTGTCCTCGGTTGGTGCTATAACCCGCTGGTGAGAGACACAGGGTTGGGGTAACCGACGGTAGGTCTCTACCAGCCAATGGTAGGTCAGAACCGGATCTTACTATCCAGAGGGGGATGATCGCCACCACCCGAAGAGGAATATGCACTACACTTACGGGACAATGACCTTAGCTGTTGACGCTCCTAATCTGTCAGTCAGACGACCTTAAAATACGTAGTAAGTGTATAAATTACTTTTAGTTTAAGGGTATTCTTCATTCGTTAAGGGAAAATAGTTGACAGACGACTTCACTCTAGCATGTATTCTACCTCATTCTGACTTACACGTTTTGTGTTGCAACCCTTATTTTAGTTTTTGACTTGGCGCAAACTTTACAGGTGCTTCCTCACTGGCCAAAGATGTGTATTGTAAAATTCAATTCATTAGTTTAGACTAACACCGAAAATTAATTTAGTATTATATCAATTTGCCGTGAAACAATCGTTAAGCACTGTTTCAAAACAAGTTTTTAGATTTGTCCGTAAATGTCTTAATAAATGCTACGTGAGGACCTGAATTTCGCAAGTAAATTCATTCGCCACTACGCCAAAAGTTTTCGGTAACCTTCTCGCAAAACTACATACGAAAAACTACATCTGTTTTGATCTTAGCCACAAAACCTCACCCAACCACATTTCTCAAATCTCACCCAGCCACAAAATAAATACCCACTTCTTTGTTGTTATCTACTTCATTCCTCTTGGACCTTAGGTACTGTTAAGAACTGCTTCTTTGTCTGAACTAGCAAAGGGTAGCGTCGCTGCGAGCTGGTATTGTTTCAATATTTATCCTCGCACAGAAATCTCGTCAGGAGGAAAAACAAAGGGAGGATGGCGAAGGGCCTTGTTGTTTCTTCATTCTTGAAATCCCTTCTCAGGATCTAAATGAAACATAGGAATATGGTTAATTTACTTTGTGTAATATGATACTATATGTACTATTCTCAGTACCCTATGTTTCAACCAGTATTCACAGTAATATTGAAATGTTCGTAAATTTGCGCAATTATTTTGCGTAATACTAAACATCAGGGTACTCATTATTTCGGTAAGATTGGGGTATTTCGACATCCCTTTCGTACTGCTTTTACAATTCGAAAAAATTAAGAATACAAAATTTTCTTTAAATAATATTAAGACGTTTAACCTGAGCAGTTAAAATGTTTAAAGGACTTATTGTATGATTATTTTTTCCCTTACAACATTGAAATTAAGACAGCCTGGTATTGGCATTCGGTATGCAGCTGTGAGGGATTTCAATATGTACGTTGCTCAACGGTTTTGTTGCCCCTTTGATTTAAGAATTATTATACCGTTCAAAATAATATCGGCTGTAGCTCAAGGCTCTTTTGTAATATGTACATGATTACCTATAAAGTCTTTTTTCTTTAAAAAATATTCAAAATTACTCTAAAAATTAAACTTTTTAGTGACACGAATTATTATTGAAAATTTAAACGTCTCATATTTTTCATATTTTAAATATAGGATGTTTACAAATAAGGGAAATAATTTCAGGTGTATTCCTCATATGTAGACAATCAAAATAGTTCAGTACAACATATGTCCGGAAATCCTTCATTTCCGAGTTTTGGCCTTCACAACACCGAAATTCACCGGTACTCTTCCACACGCAGATCGTTGCCGCGAAAGAAGATATTAACAGGACACTTGACAGTGAGTATTAAGTACCCATATGAGGAATACATACCTGGAATTATGCCCCCATTTTTTTTAAACATCCTATATAGAGGAAAGAAAGTTCGAAAAATTGTGACTTTGCAAAAATAACGATCAACCAATTATACACGCGTGTATGTTACAAATATTAAGTTAAAGTTTGTTTGAATATATAACAATTAAAGCAATTTTTTCGGAGAAACAAAATAGTAATTTCTATCCGTAAGCAAGTATGGCTATCGAAAAAATAATTTAAACACCAATCGAATTCAGAATAATAACCGCAAAACATGAGATTTGAAGTAACGAGTAGGGAGCCAAGTTGAATATGATGGCAGTAGTGGCGGATCCTAGGAACGAGGTATAAGACTGTGACCCCTCTCACCAACCCCATGATTTGTTGTAAATCGACTCTCAATTCTCAGTTTATTCAAAACAATTAGTACATGATCCCACATTAAAATGCGGAAATAAGTCATATTTGGCGCCTTATCTCAAATATAAACAATTACCTTGAACAACAACCTTTCCTTGTTGTAAATTGAGAACAATGGCTGTATATTTCAAACGTACCGCGGTCGAGATAGTTATTTATTCCCCCCAAATTCCGCAAGCATAAGCGCAAAGAAAAAAAAAAGAAAAAAAGGAACAAACACTCCAAGAACTGCTTCGCATAAGGCCACCAGAGGCCAGCACTTCCCGGGCCGGGCTGAAGCGAGCATACCCAAGATAAAGCGCCTCAAATCGTCGATTTTCCGAGACAAAAGTAGTTGTTCTACGTAAGACGCCGTCTGCATTGACACAATCGTCAGACGGACTAACTGCATCGGACTCGCGTTGCAAGGTAAGACATCTTCGCATATCGCTAAGCTATTAAACGATTTAGTGGCGATCGGTGCTTTGTTTCGAAACTCCGAAACAATATTTTATCTGTGTTTGGCGCGTCGGAGCGTTGGAAAGTACGCGCGGTATGCATCCACGGACGCACAAGGTGCCGGAAACGTAAATAACTCCTAGTGCATGAAAAACCTGATATTTTCCTAAAATAATTAATGTTGGAAAGCAGATTATAACTGCTATCTGTCCTAGCAGCCTTAATGTTTTGTCATACCAGAAATTTCTCTTTCACGAACCAGTGAAGGCGTTTTCTTACAAGTCGTTCAACAAAGATACTCAGTCTCACATACCACTAATGAAAAACTAAGATATTTCGACGCCTTAACAGCACATATCACATCTAATGGAGTATTCCCATCATGAATACACGTCGTTATTTATTTCAGACTAGTAATTTTCAAAAATGTATATCAAACATATTCATGGTTTCATTCAAGAATTACGGGAATATTACTTGATTTTGTTTGTAAATTGTACTTGACATTACTTTACGTTTCAATTTTTTAGAATAGATTTCATCGAATAAGAGAATCTCTATCATAGGTAGCGCACTAATGAATTACATTCAGAGGAATGAAAAAGAAGATCTGTAAAAATAATATAGCACTTCCAGTTAAAACAACATTCTAAATGCTGATGTTTTCTTCGTAATAATTAATTTATCTAGGTGTATTGTAAGTAAAAAGTGAAAGTTAATGAAAAATCGAGATGTAGATGGATTCGAGGGATTGCAGATATTGAGGATTTCATTACTTTCTTGATTTCTATATGTCACTGAATTTGATTGTTGATGAATTCGAGATGTTAATGAATTCGAAATATCGAGAAGTTCGAATTATCGAGGTTTGAGTTAATTCGTTCCGCTATTCTATATAATCCTTTCGGAGCTAGATGAGTTTGAAGAGGGAATCATTATGTTTACCTACGGGTTTCCAAGGATCCCCCCTGCAAAGTTGGCGACGGGTACACACGAGCAGCTCCTGGTTCACAAACTAGAGCAGTGGCGCCCCGAGCGTCGGGACGGCGGTGCTGGGAGCAAACGGGGTGGGGGGGGGGCGACAACGGCCCTCCCGAACGATCTCTAATGAAAAGAAAAGAGGCTCTGAAAACATTAAACGACTTGTCGAGGTTAAAACAGTGACACTGTTTTCATAATATTTAACTTATTCGGGTACATACTGCGCGTGAATATTGTGAAAGTTAATGAATAAATAGGAAAAATGAGTTCCAGGACTTCGAGATATCGAGGTCTTTATCAATTTAGAGAATTTTTTGCAGCCTAGCAGAAGACAGCAATCTCTCGACTACTCAATAGCACTTTTGAGAATCTGCGCATATGGAACTCGAACTGGGCATGCGCAGAGAATCGATATTATCGTTATTTGCTGTCAGTGGTACCTGCAAAAAGTCCCTTTGATTGAAATCTAGGTATGAATTAATTGGAGATATCGATGAATTCTATTGATTGATTAATAAGTTTTTCCGGACCCGTCAACGCCTAGGATCATTAGTCCCTAAATTGTAGTGCATGTTTTACAGCGCGCGGTGGTGGGTATCTTTCCCCGCTGGATAGCGAGAACCGGCGCCGACCTACTCGTTAGCGAGTATATATAGTATATTATATTGTAGTTTTCCCAATTCACGCTTCTCCTAACAAAGGGACACCGCGCAAGCCCGAACAAGCTCTATATGCTCCAGTACCGGCCTCAGAACGATGTATGGTAGCGTAGTCCAAGTAAGTGTAAGTGTGTGTAAGTCACGGGTAAGGATAGACAAGTAAAGGAAAGGAAAGATCGCGCGCAGTTCGAGGCCCGTAAGTAGGCTACTGCTCCATCATTCGCCTGGTGTTGATCGCGGAAAACAACAGAAAACTGCCGATGACAGCAGCCGACCGATAGAATTATCCTATAGACCACGGTTGATTTCGACCTAACTGCCTAGCTAGTGTCAAAAAATACTGCCACCATCGGAACCCAACCTTACAACCTTCTGGTCACAGAATATGCAGTGCATCAATTGATGCGCTAAGCCACCAAAACCGGTTTGATGAATTCGATATAACATTGAATTCGAAATAAAGAGGTACGAAATATCAAGACTCCAGTCTATAACAAACGTTAGCAGTTTGCTCCGCTCCAAGTTGTCCCACATGTTCCCCAGCATCTTCCTCCACCACAGGGGCATCGTGCGCACGCCATCTTCGTCGTGGGTTGACAAGCAGGAGCGGTGGCGCCCGCAGCGGCGGCTAGACGGATGAGGGGCGGGGAGGGAAGGGGAGGGGAGGCGACGACGGGCCCTCCGGAATGTTGATGGCCCCGCCGTATTTGGACGCGCGCCGCCCAGATTAGATACGATTAGTCCACACGGGGCGTCGCGTCGCGTCGCGTCGCCTGGGGCGAAGCGCGCGGGGCGGAGGCGAGGGCAGACGCCGCGGGGACCCGGCGTGACCTCTGGTGGAGGCTTCCTTAAACGCAGGATTCGCTTGCGTGGATTGATTGGTTGTTTACGAGTCACCATTACGCTACCCGGTTACGCTCGTATTTTGTTTTTTTCTGTGCGCATCGGTTGCTATGGTCAGTAGTCACGTAAAGGAACCGGCGCTAGAGGAAGTCCCTCTGACGCATCACCGCTCGCGGGGCGCCGCGTTCTGCGCATGCGCAGCCGGTATATTCATTAATTAAAACATATCTCTCCGACGCTCGCAACTCTCCGCTATCACCAGGTGATGGTCAATTTCTTTTAGTTCTACGCTTAGGGCAAGCTGATTCGTATTTCGCGCCAAATTGTCTGGGACCTTCTCTAAAGCCTGTCCCTAAAATATAGTTTTCGTCAAATTGCTGCAGGTGGCGATGTTCCTCTTCCGCTTGTGTATGAGTTCCATCATACATTTAAGCTGGCGGGTTTCCTCATCTTGTTGCACGTCAGTGGGTCAATAGCACAGTCGGTTCAAGCTTTAAACTCTCGGCTGGTCTTCAGACATATGAGGTAGGTCAGAGTGTGTGTGTGTGTTGCTTGAAAGGAGGAAAGGAACAAAGATGAAGAAGGAGGGATCGCGCACAGTCCGTGGCCATTTGTTTAGGTAACGCTCCAGCATTTGCCAGGATCGATGCGGCCTCTATTCGTTCGCATGGAGGCCTCACCTGATAGGAGAAAGTTTTGGGTATTCTTATACTGCGAGGAAATGGTTTGTTTCATTTGACCGTCGTGAGAGAATGGCACACTGAGCAATTCAAATGAAAAAATACAAATCTTGCCTCTAAGTTTTGGTCGTCAATATTTTCCTTGTTCTGAATTATTCTCTGTCATTTCTCACTTCTCGTATTCCTTATATTTATTTCACTACTTGGGGCAGTGTTTTTGATCCCACGATACTCATAGAACTTCTGTGTTATTTTCTTCTTTTACTTCTTCAACGTCTTATTTATGTGTTTTTCCTGTTCTAATTCTAATTCTAATTCTAATTCTAGGATATTATGACATAATTTAATTATATTTAATTCTATTTCAAATTATTATTAGGAACGAAATATGTATGAATTTAAAACTGTAGCTTTGTCTACAGCCGTGTAGGTGAGAAGTAATTAGTCAACTCAATCACGTAACCAGAGAAAGGAAACTACAAACATCTTTACTACTACATAAAAACGTCTACCGGACTTCTTTGCGTGATATTAAAGAAGACAAATTTTAAGCGGCAAAAATATTAAGGAAAAACTGACGAATGTATTTGCATTTATTTTCAGTTCAACAATTGTCCGCAGTAAATAAAATTAACAAAGAAGACGGGCAGGTCGAAAATATCTACAAATACTATTACTGAAAATCATGAGAGTGAAGACAAATAGCTATGTTTAAGCAGTCAATCAATATGTTTTGACTGCCTCGTTACTTCTATGGAATGTTGCCAAAAAATTGATTCATTTGATGCTGTATTCTCAGAATTGGAGATTTTCCGGTCGGGTAAAACGTTCTCACGATACTTGTTGACCTTTCTGAAGATTTCTGAAGTCCATTAGTGATAAACATACGAAAATCGTCCAAACTCTGTGGTTTCTTAGGACAGTTTCTTGAACTCTCTTCGCTACTACTTACTCCTAGGTAAAATTAAACTTCTACTTATCAATTAATTACTACGGTTTTTGTTATGAGAAATTAACGCTTAGGTCCTGAAACTAAATGTCAATTTATGATTCAAGTTCAAGTTGTCCTGAGATCAGCTTTACAAGTTGTCCTGAGATCAGCTTTACAAGTTGTCCTGAGATCAGAAACAAAACTTTAGCTAATGTTGGACTTCAGCTAATATTCTACTATTATATTGGTCGCAAGAAATTTGGAGTTCATCCCTTTGATGTTTTGTATTTTTAACAATACGTTATTCAAGTTCACTTCAAGTTCACAAGACCTTTTTCACAAGAAACTTCTGAACATAGTTTAAGGTTGACAACCCTACTTTTGTGTACAATAAAACAATACATTATGAAAACAACCCAAAAATGTATAAGGGCTTGGGTTTTTGTTGTGCGAAGTAGATGTTTAGCTTATAATACAAAAAATACGTCTTAAGAATTAACCACTAACTCATTGTATTAATATAATAAAATATAAGTGAACAAGCTAAATTTGGATTTCGATTCGAGTTGTTCTTTGTTCTGTGAAATAAAAGGTTCATCCCTCTGTGGAGGAAGAGGTGAATAAATAAGGCAGCACTCTATTAAAAGGCAGCATTAATGTGAGAGATAAATTACAGGCTCTCAAACAGCAACACAGCACACCGCCGCCTCTTGCATCTTGTCCCGTGCTCATTTCACGCTCAGAAACACTGAACAAACTGCGCCTTCGGCCACGCGACCCGACTCTCTCTCTTGTCTTGACGGGTAAAGGTGGAGGGTCGGGGAATGGGAACAGGTGGGTGGGGAAAGAGGGAATGGAACGAGGAGATGGAAACAGGTCGATGAGGATGGGGGATAAGAACGGGAGATAGGTAAGGGCGACGGAGACGGGGGTGGGGATGGGCGAAGGGGACGGGAGGATGCGGTCGGGGGAATAGGGAGGGGAATGGGACTTTTAAAGGTATGGGGACGGAGATGGAGGCGGGACACGCGGGGGACCAGGGCAGATAAGAAAGTTTGAGACGGGATTGGAGGACGGGAATGGGGAAAGGATGAGACGATGGGGGATGAAGGATGTTTGGTATACGGGGCTGGGAAATGATGAAGTTCGTGGAGGGGTACTGTGGCAGGAGAGAAGCACGCCTCGCTTAGTGAAGGTAATCTGGATTCGGTTTCTCTTTGAACTTCCTCTGCTGCTACCCTCCCCTGTAGCTTTTTCTGGGGTGGGGAGTTCAACCAAATTTGTTTCCGTTGTTTCGTAAATTGATTGCTGGTTAATTACGGGTCTACCGGTAGCTGATTGATTTTGGTGGATTCGCGTAAATAACTTTTAGGGGCGGGGCCAATTTAAAATTGCGTCACTTCCATTCGTAAATAAACATTCCATAGTAATAATGAATGCAGAGAACATTTTTTCTTTTGAAAAATAAATGAACTAAAATTTAAAAAACGCAAAAAGCAAACAACAGAGAATATGTTAGTCTTCATAAATTGTGACATGCATTGAACAAAAATTATTCATGAGAGCCATCGTTATTTTATACTAAAAAGAACGTTTTAAAAATGCACTCTAGTAAATTTGGAATTTCGTGAATTATTATAGTATGAAACCTGAATGCCTGAACGGTCACGGAAATCACAACCTAACACAATTAGACGTAATCGTTTACTACTGTGATGTTATTCAATTATAAATCTGAAATTCACAGAAAACTGAAATAAAGCAAAATAAATAATTCTCACCTTAAAATTAACCAAAACTAGGAAAAAGCATGTGAAAATAATGTAATATTATTTTATTACATTAACTTTTATATTAACAAACAAGAAATTTATTTAAAATTACATTTATTATATTAACAAACAAGAAAAAAATATATCTGAGATCTCAGTACGATGATACGATTTTCTGAACACTTTCACTGTATGGCTGGATCCGGCGTCGAACTACCGCCGGCTAACGGGGTTTCCCCAACCACATATCTCACCATCAGGGCACCACCCCTGCCGAGAGAAGCTGTAATCTCCCGACCGGTCACCCGACATATGTGGTAGTGTAGAGCGTGTACGTGTGTAAGGGGATAGGACAAGGAAGAGGTGCGATAGATCGCGCGCGATCCATGGCCCGTTTGGTAGAGTACTACTCCGGCATTCGCCTGGCATTGAGCGGAGAAACCACGAAAAATCGCCGATTAGATCAGCCGGCCGGTAGAATTCTCGCTCAGACAGCCTCAGAACACGACCCAGTTATCGGGAGTGGGCTGTCGGGATTCGAACCCCATGACCTCCCGGTCATAGGCACTGACATCAGTTGATACCCTGAATCACCTCTCCCCGTCAGCGTGCTCGATGCGTCAGTTTAAAGGCATTTATCGTCACCCGGCGCGAGTCGTTAGAGACGTCTTATCGACGGCTTCCGCGCGCGGGCGTGCACGAGGGCCGGCCGGTCCCTCCTTTTTCGGAGGGCGCTATCTGGCGACGCGCAAACGAGCTGGCGACGCTCTCCGACGGGGCACGTCCGCGGCTCCGTCACTCTCCGCCCCTGCCCCCCTCCGCCCGGCCGTCGCCGCGGCTGCCCAGAGCGCTCCCAGCTGGCCGAGCAGCAGGCCGTCTATGGAAACTTGCACCGGGGGCACGTGGTCAGGGGCAGATGGGCGATGACCTTTTCAACAAACTAATGGAAATGAATTATTATTATTATTATTATTATTATTATTATTATTATTATTATTATTATTATTATTATTATTAACCTCCAACATCTCACAAAGGGCAAAGCCCTCCTGCACACTAACCTTTTAGAAGGGTTACATTAGTTTGTTATTTGTAAAATTATCTTATTGCTGTTCATATCCCAGCTGTCTCCATGTTCTCCTCTACTGGGTCAGATTCCCCCAGGTGAGACCAGCTACCTTGCTCAGCTCGTCTGCCCATCTTTTTCTCTCTCTCCCTTGGTTACTTCAGCCATACCGAGGGTGAATAAATGAATAAATATGTATAAATAAATACATGTCAGATGCCTTTACAGAAAATTACAAGAGTATATTCTTAGAATCCTACTTCAGAAGCAGGGCAGCAGCCATGTTCAGTCATCTCGTCGCAGCGTTTTGTTTACTTGGCAATTTTCTTTTATATGTCCAAGGCTTGTTTACGGAACTCGTACGGCAAGGGTTTTTTGCTGTACGCGCACCTAAAGTAACATTTTCCTACCGATAAATATTGATGGATTTGTTTCCATGCACAAGTGCTGAAAGAAAATATACATAGCAAATCTAAAATGTTAAAGGGGAAATTATTTTTGAAGTACTGGCAAGGATGTTCGTTAGGAGTCACAATTCAATCACAGACAAATATTAGTTTTTTTTCTTGTTAGCTTGGTCTACCAGCAGTGTAGTACAATATTATTTCATTTTAATGTTCGCCCTCTTAATTTTTATTTCTATCTGAAGCATCTGTCGCCCCTTTAAACACACAGACACACACACACACACACACACACACACACACACACACACACACACACATAAACATTTTCATATAAAGGCAAGCACACACCGCTCAGATTCGCTTCTTCGCGTATGAAAAAAGTGGTATCGTTCACTTTTATGTGTTTTAAAATTTGTCACGTTAGACGTAAGTAGGTAATATACACATTACTGAATAAACTCATAGATAGTTAGGTCTAGAATAATTCAACTTGACTTGGTGGTAAAATATAACTCTGCATCAATTATTTTAAAATTAATTACAAATGACGTTAACATTTAACCAACAATAGAACCAGTTCAGTAAAAGAAATGTCGTCATTTTCCAAGAATTTCGAAGTTCTTATTCCTACCAGAAGTGAAATAAAAACAGTTTTTGGTTATTGTTTCCATTATTATTTCTATTGATGTTAAAGTTTGATTTCTCAGCCTCTTTTTTAGCTGTTACGATTAAATACTCGAGAGTAATACGTGAAAACTATTTTAAATTCGTCTTAAATGAAGTGAGAATATGTTTCCCCTTTAGCTCTCTGACATTTAGATGTCGCTCTTTGTAGAATTCTGTCGTACAGTTCACTGCGACCATTGACATCAAACATTTGACGTACAAAAGAGGGTAACAGGTTAGGGTCATGATCATGTCGAACAAGTTGCTGGTTGACTTGAGAACTCTAGAGTAACTTTTCGTCACTTTTAACGTATTAATATTAGTTCAAATTAAAACAAAATGACAACATCAATTTTAATATGATTTAATGATTACTTAATTAAGTATAATTAAGTCTCTCTTTTGAAGTAGAAACATCCTACTAGGGGCAGCGAATTCACGTGCATATAGCACGTGCAGCGTTTTTCACTTGCATGTTTTATTTGTATATTGTAAGATCTTTGCTAAAATTAAGATTTTGCCAGATTACTTGATCATATTTTACCGAAATATGCATTCACAGAAATGACATTTTGAAATATCCCGTTTTACATTTTCATTTAGTAGATGTCGTTGAGCGAATTTCATGGCACAGAATTTTAATTTCTCAAAATTGGTATCATACCGAATTCTTACAGTTTGTCTACTTTCAATAGATTTCCTATGTAATTTCCATTTCGTTCTATGCAGATCCACAACTTCTTGTTTTCTATTATGTCTGATTTCCACTCAGACAAAAGAAGAGAATTCTCAGATAAATAGTCTACAGAGAAATATAACTTTTAATTAATTTGATGAAATGTGCTAATAACGTGCAAAAGCTAATGAAGGTTCATTTTTTACATCAACAACAGAACAGTGTCCTATTTAATTCTAACAGATTCTCACATTTAATTCTCAATCGCATGCAATGTCACTTACGAAATCAATAGTCAATAATAAATCCCGTTAAAACAATTCCTTTACAAACATTACATTACTAGGTTAATAGAGTAGTTTTCTGCAGCCTCAAATGAACCAGTTACCTGTTTGCAAATGGAATTAGTTTTATTTCTATTTAGTATGTTTACTTCTCAAATATTATTAAAGTTTATTTAACTTTTGTCTCCTTGGTAAAAACTAATACTAAAGGTAAATTGATTTCAGTGTGGTCATTTACATTCATTTTATACTCTCAGACAGTTCGAAATTTTACGCATACATCGCCCACTAAACACACAGTCATAAATCAATAATCCTTGCTTTCCTGAAAATGCGAATACAATTTAATATTAGTCTTCATTTCAATTTCAGAGAGTTTGGAATATCTTAACTACGCAGTTGGGTTCTGCAATAGAAATAATGATTTCTTAGGTATTTCTTTAAATGAGTGGCATGCTCTTGAGAAATTTGACAGATTAGTCAGAGATGAAAGCTACATTCAAGCAGTTTTAAGATTCATTTGGTTTAGTGCTGGCAAACTCATACAAATCAATGGAGGGCCAAGACAGTCATATGTTATCCGCCTTATGGCTATATATAATGGGAACATAATACTGAATTCAAATGGGTTGCTTAATGAGAATCGTGGTATGGGGAACGTGATGAACTCAAAGCTATGGCTAAATACTCTCTCTCTCTCTCTCTCTCTCTCTCTCTCTCTCTCTCTCTCTCTCTCTCTCTCTCTCAATGACCCATTCTTTACTTGAAAGTATTGAGCGACTCGTTGAAATATAAATTAGTATATATCTCATTTGTATTCGTTGGGAGCGAAATGGCATTCAAACAGATGAAACACATACAGCGCACAGCGAGTGCCCTCGGGGGTTACATCAGGCTCCGCCGAGCAACTCTTGTTCTTGGCGTAGTGCCTTGCCTGCAGCGCCACCTGAGTCGGCCGCGTCCTCCACGGAAGAGCGGAACTTAGGAGCTGTCAAGTGACAGGATGTTCCGGCCGCACAATACACTTGGCGCCGAGGGACCTCGCCTGCGGCCAATGAGTTGGGAACTGGCGCGGGGGAGGCGTGGGACGGGGCGGAGCGGGAAGCGGCCGAGGAAATGGATGGCGCGTTCGCGGCCCTCAGGAAGTCGCGGCGGGGAGGAAATAAGTCGAGAGATAGCTGCGGAGATCAGGGTGACGCGGGTGGGGGAAGCGGGCGTGAAAACAGTCGCGGCTCGCGGGTGATGGGCTAGGAGGTGGGGTCAGGGGCGGGCGAGGTCGAGGAAGAGGTGAAATGAGAATGAAGAGGGAAGAGCCAACAGGGCGGGGAAACAAGGATGGAAAGAAAGAGAGTGGGCCGGAGAAAGTATTGGAGCTGGGAAGGTGTTTTGGCGGGGAAACAATTAGGATGAAATGAAAGCATTAACGGGAAGTTACAGGAACGGCAAAGAGAACACGGGATGAAGAAGAGGAGACGAGAGGGGCATGGTATTTTGAAGGGAAGGGACCGAGGAGGAGAAAATGAACGAAGCAGGCAGGGCGAGGAATATAAATAGGAGGGGAGGATAAGGAAGAGGAGGGAAACATGAAGAGAAGGGGATGGTGCTTAGAAGGAGACGGCGAGGGCAAGGGAATAGGTAAAGGGCCGAGAGATATAGGGATTGTGGAGGAAGGGAACGATATTGGAAAGGGTACGGGAGTGGAAGGCGAAGGGAGAGGACGGGAATGAGGATGAGACGTGGGATGAGAGGAATCGAGGTAGGGAAGTGGACGAGGAAGACGAGGGGTTCAGGAAGAGCATGGCACGGGAGAAGATAGAAGGAGAAGGGTACGGAGAGGAGAAGGGAACACGAAGGAGAAGTGCACGAAGAGGTGAGGAAGTAGGGAAGGCCATTGGGAGGATGACACTAGGTGGGAAAGGTACAGGACGGGGAAGGCCATTTGAAGACACTGAAGGGTAAAAGGTACGGAGAGGGGAATGGGACATGGAGAGGAAGTACACAGAGAGAGGACCTGATTCAGGAGGGGGCGGTGCGTGAACGCAGCGCGGTGCATGTGGACTATGTGCGAAGGGAGTGGAAGGCGGGGACGGGGCAGGGATGCGGAGGAGATGAACCCAGACGCAGGAACCTGTTCCTCCAGGAGCGGCAGCGGAGATAGCGCCGGGGTTGGCACCAGGGACCATAACGAGTCCCCGGGCAGGCGCCACATCCACGGCCGCCGCCGCCGCCGGCAGCTGGCGGGCGCCGAACCAAGTCCCAGTAGTATGATTTATCACGGCCAGCGGAATGTGCCAGCGCGAGGCAGCAGATTACGTGGTACTTCCCCTTCTTTGGACCTCCCCTCCCTCGCCCCCCTTCTCCCTTCCCACGGTTCACGGAGTCTCGACCGCCACACCCCCTCTGGCCGCTCTCCGGAGCCAGTGGCCTAATTTCCGGGAGCTCCGTGGGAGGCGAAGGACCAGAACGACTAAGAGAGAGGAAGCGGTTCATTGATTGATTGTTTAGTGATTCCGGGCACGTCAATTACCAGGGTCATTAGTCCCGTAAGTGTAATGCATGTTTTTCACTCGGGAGGTGGTGGTGATCTTTGGCGAGATCCGGCGCCGATCCACAGACGGCTAGCAAGGATTCCTCAACCGGATATCTCCCACCAGCTGGACAACGCCCCACACCGGACAAGTTCTCAGCTCCTGACGGGTCTCTCGGCATATGTGGTCGTGTAGCGTGTGTTAGTATAAGTGTGTATGTAAGGGGTGACGATAGGACAAGCAAGAGAAAGGTGAGATCGATGCGGTCCGTTTGGGAGGGTACTGCTCCGGCATTCGCCTGGTGTTGATCGGAGAAACCGCGGCAAACTACTGTTCAGAGCAGCTGGCGGTTAGAAGTTTCCTCCAAGCAGCGACTGAATTCGACCTACCTAACAAGCTACTGCCGAAAATCCAGCCACCGTTGGAACTCGAACCTAGGAGCTCCCAGTCAAAAGGATTGCAGTGAGCACAATGAGAAAAGGAAACCGTAAAACCCTTTTTATATCTCTTCCTTTTCTTACCTCTCTACCAAATTTCTGCAGGGTATCACTATCCTTTCTCTTCTTCTCTTATCACTTTCCTCGCTCACTCCCCTCGGTCACCTATCTAATTCTCCCTCCGTTTTCTCTCACTCCTCTTTCACTCCTATTTATCTTATATTCTTATCGTTCTTTCTCTGATACTTTCTTCTTGATTTTATTATTTTTGCTATAAGAAGAAAGGTGGATAGAGAAAAATGGAAGAATTATTAAAGAGGAGCATTTATAAGCTGCATGTAACTTCAGTATATGTCTTATTTTATTCGCATAATTTGTTATTTTTTACTTATTAAAGTGAAGAGATTTGTCTGTTTCATATATTTTTGTTTCATTTCCCAGAATTTTTTTATTTTTTCGCCTTCGTAGCTTCATCAAAAGGAAGATTTATACATGCAGAAATAATATTTAATTTTCTTCTATAAATTACTCAAATTTCATTCGAATTGGAATCTTCGTCGTCTTGTTTTCTTTTAGAATCTCTAAATGATTTATCAATATTATTATTTTAAATTAGAATTTCCAGAATAATGGGCTTTACTATAAAGACATAATAGTTACGTATTATTATTGTTTAATAAAACATGTTAATTAAATAAAAAGCGATCGATAAAAATTTTATCATTATTCTAAAACAAATTAGCTGCTTGTAATTTTTCTTTTTAATGAAGATGGTATTGATTCCCTATGACTTTCTCAAAGGCGATCATATATCTCCTTTTCATTTTTCTTTTAGTTTTGTAGCAAACGAGAATGTCAATTGTTTAGAGAGTGAACAATTTATGCTTGTATTCTATTAATATAATTTTTCCGGTGCTAAAAAATATAAGGATGATTCAGTAACACAATCGCTATCAATGTTCGTCTTGCAAAATAATAGATTTGTTTAGGGTGAACTGGTACTTAAAAATTAATTAATATTTTAGGAACTCAAAGTGATTGAAATAAACCCCCCATTTGTATCTACCAAGAAATTTGATGACTATCTAAAAAAGAAGAAGAAGAAAATTCGGTGTTACATATCATTTACATCAAATTATAATTAGGTAATAATATTTCCTTATAATGAAAATTGTTGATAAATATATTTTTTGAAGTAAAGGGCATCCAGCCCAAAATAGTTTCATAGTTTTACAAAGCAATCGCCTTATCGCAAAGCAGCGCCGTTACACTGATATTTTAATAGAACTTTTCAATTGTGAGAGCAGAAGAAAAATATAACTTTTACATCTACTAACAGAAACACGAACACAAACACAAACACATTAGTTGTCAATAGTAATCAGAAGAAAGACGCAAAATACTACTACTTTCTAAGTAAGAACTTTTTTTTTCGGTCCGGAAGCTGCAAGCTCTAAGGATGATCGCCATGCAAACAATACGATCATAGCAAAATAAATTTTTGAAACCAGACTACACCTTTAATTTACCATATTTAATTCAAAGTAAGCATTCGATTAGTCGTGACTCTTGGTCTTTAACATACATCTATTTACATGCAGATTAATTTGCAACTTTTATAACAGATTACTAACTTACAAATATAATTGATAACTAATTTATAAATTGATGTATTTTTAAAAAAAATGTTTGATACTTATTCATAAATTACACAATTTTTATAAAAAGTTTCACAGCAGTAATTATTGCACGGTGGAGTAATTACATAGCATTCGATGAATAAGAAATTCCGAGACCAATATCTCTTTTCCTTAACAATCTAGACAGAACATAGGTTCGTGGAGAAGCGGCCACTTGATGTACAGACCTGCCTTCCGAAAATCCCAAGCAAAGCTCTAGTGGTAAGAGAAATCTTGCGACTCGACACCTTAATTCTAGGAGTTTCCACGAAGCTTGAGGACGACACGCTTGCGGCACCACAACTTCAGCTGTCGCTGTTCTAGAAATTCTCGAGTATCCACAGAAGCGACACGGCGTGATTTGCTGATGGTGAAAACATTACAGGTCGATGCGTTTACCCTACCTTTACATTGCTTTCCAAGCCGAGCTGAGATACAGACGGTGCGAATCTTTCATCTCTAAACCAAGTACGGCAGAGGTGCCTCAGTCCATCAACTGAGGACAGCTGACGAAGTGCTACTGACCTGGGCGTACTAAGGTTTGAATCCGATGGCGGCTGAATTTTCGACACAAGCTACATAGGTAGGTTAGATAGAGGCCAGCTGCTCTTATCGATTGATTCTGGGGATTTTTCCAACCAATATTAGAAGAATGCCGGAGAAGCGCCCTAACAAACGGACCACGGTGAGGACACGATCTTCCCTTTCTCTTCCTTGTTCTTTCCTCAACCCTTACTTGTACACCCTTCACGAACATGCACTACACTGTTACATGTTGGAAGACCAGTCGGTAGCTTAGAGTTCGTGCCGCTGAGCGGTGCCTAGCTGGTGGGAGATACCTGTATGAGGGAAAAAACCGGAAGCCGATGCGTAGTTCGGCGCCGGGCCTCATCACCTTTCATTCACCACACTTTCGGGACTAATGACCTCGGCGGTTGACGTGTGCGGTAACATGAAATAATCTTTCAATTAATCGAAACCAGGTTGTCTACTACTATTCTCTTACTGACTAATTTCAGACATGTATAATCACTATGGCTCTGATTCTGGTGAGTGATGACTGATAACCTAAAAAATCTTTGAAAATGACTTAAAAATAAAGAGAAAATGACATACTTTTTAAAAAAATACACGACAATTTTTGTGATTACGTTCATTGACGCAATGAACTTTACAATTTTAATTAAAATTTATTAGTCTAAAATTACATTTAATATAAAGTCCTTATTTGAGGAGGAAAAGTAATTCTTAGCCTCGATCTTCCAACTGTCAGTTTTCAAAGGTCGAGGAGGTTACCGATAATCCGTGTAATGTTGACATTGCAGTAGTGAATTTCGTTATGAACTAATGATACAATAAAACTTTGTTTTAGTGTTTCTTAAATCCATAAAACATTCGATAACAAAAAACACGAAAAAGAAAAAAAAATCGTAAACATGGCAAAAGTGATGCCAAAATACAGAAAATGAGCTAAAAAGACAAAAAATTACCCAATAACTACACATTTCTGTCACATATATGTCGTGATAAACAGTCATTTCCAAGTTCGCATCTAGAATGCATCAATGGAAAGATGATAGAATCCGAGACCAGATAATTATTCATATTCGACGGTACGATGCAGGTAGAATTACTTAATTAAATACATTATACTCGCGATATTCCACTTATTTTCTTTTAAACAATAAACATTATACACTGTGTCAACAAAGTCTCTGTACAAGTCTCCGTGCCGAATCAGGGATTCTAATTAAAAATTGCATTTGCGTTGGAAGGAACCAAATCGCTGGAAAACAAATGAAAGGAACTTCACTTCTATTGTGGTGAGTATGCAATTTACTATTTCGTTTGTCACAAGCTGCAGCTCATGCCACCATCATAATTTTTGTGCAAGCTCTCTCACCAGGAAGGTGCCACTGCGGAGGGACTTTCCTGCATCTGCGATAATGAGACCGAAATAACACACAATACAAAAAAAAAATGACGTTCATATTATTTGGAAGTAACGGTTGATGTGTTCGCCCCATTATTTATCGCACGTTAAAGGTGTTAGGCGCACCGACTTTACTTAGAATCGTTTTCCTAGAAAATGAGCTGTTAAGAGACATTGTAACTCCAAGTGACGTGTGGTCTCTTAATATTTCAAGGAAGAAGTGACACGTGCTTCGGCGGTCTATCAGATGTCGAGAACACGACCGCAGGTTTGGGAGGGAATGATCACCTTTCTCCGTTCCCCAGCTCAGCTCCCCCTCCATTAACCTCTCCACCCCGCCTCCTGCAACCGCTGCGGTTTTCTCCGAACGAGTGAAACGGGTGTAACACGAACCGCGAGAGGTAGGGGCAGGAACGTCTTGTAGAAGAACATATGAAGCACACGGTGAAAGAGACTGAGCGGGAGTGGAGGGAGATTGGAGATAGGGAGGGTCTTGCTGAATTGGCGGGACGATGGTACGAAAATGGCGGGGGACATGGAGTTTAAAAGTCGGGGAATGTGGGGTGAATACAGAGAAAAGCTAGTATGGAAAAGGAGGGAGATCGAACGGAAACGACGGGGAATATGATGTGGAAAAGGTGAGGATACGAGATAATCGGAAAGAGGATGGACGTGTAGAGGAGGGGTAAAAATATAATAAAATATGGAAAGGGGATGACTCTCCGCTCTGAGCGCAGCTGTGAAAAGAGTGACAACAAAAACTTAAATTTTAACTGAGGCTTAATTGTACACATTTTAAAAATTTCCAAAGAACATAAAAAAGTTTAAAGACGATCATTAAAACTGTGAAAAATTCTATTAAACTAAATATACAATTTTATCCACTGAAATAGTGAAGTTAAAAGTAAAGTTGTTGCAAATTTTTGTTAAGCCCACTATTCTTCGTCTTACCGACAATTCATTCTACAGCATTAGTAATATAAAAAATAAATAATTTGCGCTGGTTTATTCTTTTATTTGTATTATTGTATTATTATCATGTCAACTTAAATTTCTACGTACTTTCTATAATAATAATTTTAGAATTTATTAAACTGCTTTTACTTTACCTAAGTTTCACATCCCACGAAGTTACTCCATATATCTTCCACTTTAAAACAAGGAGAACCTATTCACCTAATATTTTCCCTGCCTTTCCTGCTTATCGTATCTACCGATTTGCATACTCGCAGCGACTACAGAACAGAATTATGATGTGTATAAACATTTTCAAAATAAGAAGTACATTTTCTTTTTCCTACAGTACCAAGTCTTGCAATACAGCCTTTCTTATATTTAATATTAATGCGAGCAATTACATGATACAGGTATATGATCACACAAATAGCTGGCATTTTCAATGGCATTTTTTGTTGTTTCTCATCCTCTAGTTTACATTTAATATTTTGCGTAAAGAAATTCTTACGCTTATGATAACAACATTGTAAAAAGGTTCGAATCTACTTGTAAAGAGGCCTCCTTCGCCCTCTAGCGGCAATTACGCTCCCCAAATCTGCCAATTTAGTGAACTCCACAGTTTTAAATGAGTTCCCCTTCACAGAAGGTCATCGACGTATCGGTACAATAAAAAATAGGAACTAGTACCCTTATAATTTTACTTTAGATTTTCTAACGAATGTAGTTCAAAATCATCTTTATTATTTGCGTGCTTGCAGAATACACCGCTGTTGCCCTCTAGTGTTAATTTTGGTCCCCAACAAGGCCGATCGCTTCTTTGCTCAAATCACTGTCACCACAGCAATATATGTAATCTACGTTACAGGAAGTAACTTCAAGTAAGTGTATATAAAACAAATGGAACATAGACGCTTAATATATTCCCTAACTTTCTTGCTGAATTCAGTTCAGATGGATCGATCTGCGTGCTCGCAGCCACGTCTAAAAAAGCCGTCTTCGCCATCTATCGGTTACATCTATCCACAAACTTTGCTGCTCGACAGGAGCAGTCGTTTCTTTGTCCAATGCGATGTCTCCTTTACAGAAAATAACTCGACGTATCACCAAATACGACTAATATAACAAGTAGAGCCTAGTCGCCCAATATTTTTCTTAGTTTCCCTGCAGATCAAATCAATCGATTTGCGTTCTCACAGCTATATCGGAGTAGGCTGCCTTCGCCCTCTAGCGGCAATTTAGCTCCCCAGAAAGTCTTATCCTTTTCCTAAATCTCTGCGTTCACAGAAATTCTCGTCGTCAGCACAAGACCCCTCCTACCTGAAACATCAAAGAAGAAGAATCTAGTCACCAAAAATAACCCTAGCCCTTTAAAATACATTCCTTAGCTCACCTGCTGAATGTTGTTCAGTTTTCTCAATTTACATGTTCCCAACCACTTCTGAATAGACCCTCCCCCGCCATCTGTTGGTAATTTTGCTCCCTGATAAGTACAATCACACCTTTGTCAATGCCATGGTCTCCACAGACTTGTATAAGGTTCCCTTCATAGAGAGTTTCTCGGCATATTTGCGTAATGAAACAAGTAGAAAATTTTCTCTTAATGATTTTATTCGAGTTTTTCCGGAGAATGCAATACAAACTATCGAATTTAGTGTTCGTACCTATTGACGATTAGCCTACCTCCGCTCTCTAGCCGCAATTTTGTTCCCTAACAGCGGATGTTGCTAGAGGCACGATTATTTCTACGTTCTCCTTGTCCAGACGTTACTCTTAGTATTTGTTAAATCAAAGAAGCTGTCATCAATTATTTTCCTTGCTTTTCTTGCTGCATGGAATTCAAATCCATCGACCTACGTACTTTTAGCTGCTTCTGATTAGGTCACCTTCGCTCTCTAGCGGCAATTTCGGTAACCGAAATAGTCCCCTTCACAAGACGTTATCTTCTAAAAAGCAAGAAAAAACTACCATATGTCTAATATAGTACTTTCTCGTATACGTCCGTATTAAAGTTATTTACCTATTTTAAGAGAAAGTTATGTAAAGCTGCGATGAAATCGATATCGAGATTTTAACGGAAATAGTCCTTTTGATGTTCTCTTGTAAGGTAAAAAATTTGTTGTTATTTTTTACACGTCAGTTTTCTATCTGTCTGTCTGTGAAGAACACTGTCTCCAAATTCTTAGATTTCGAACACTGTGTCTACGATTCTTAGATTTCTTTGAAATGATACCCGATTGAATTTGGTTTGTCTGGATGCGCGGGGAATTCCAAACTAAATCTTTGAATTTTTTGGTACTTCTCCTGAAGCGCCTGGGTCATTTGCAATTTTTTTTCAAGTACTGAACATTTCTGTTAATTTCTTGATAGAAGAGTTAAATTCACTAATAAATATGACCTGGGTCTGATTTCCACTGTTGACTTTGAATGTTAACAAATAACATTTTACATTTTTTGAGCCCCATCGTATAAGTTTTACATTATTGAACATCAATACTTTTTACTTCAAATTAAATTTGTTCCCCACGAACTAATACACAATTAATACATTCTTACATTAATGTAATGTGCATTTTGATGATTCTGAAATTAGTTCCTTTATTACGTCATATTTAAAAAAATAATATTAATGTTTTGCGTAATTTTGAGATAAATATAGGTAATCTCTAAAACAACATTTTCTCGAGAACGGCTGCGAATTTTTAATGTTATTAATGTAATTTTACAGATAGAGCTAATTACACTGAATAACATGACATTCATACCATCTGATATCACGTTCTTGTTACAAAAAAGTACATATATGTAAATTTTAAAGTACCTCTCACGCCGTTAATAGTTATATCTCAAGTGTTTTGAATAATTTGTTGTTTGTTACCGCAAGGGATGAAAATGGTTTACTGTAAAGTTGTGTATCGAAAAGTAGTGAAAACGAGCAGAAAATTTGCGCGTTTTAATAACTGTCTAGCGACATTTTAAAACATTGTTCCAAATTGATCACTAAAAATATGCATAAAAAAGATTTTTCTAATATGTGATATTCACAAAAGCATATTTCAATTTTACTATTAGTGACCGGCAAAATTAAGAAAATGTGATAAAAATGTGTGTTTTGAAATATTTCATGACATTTTAAGGAATATGTTTGTCGTTTGTTTTCAGTTATTATTTTCAAAAATATTTTGACCATTCTTTCAAGTAGACACATATATTTTAGTTTGCAGAAAATTGCTGTGTTTAACCGATGTCAATTGATGTTCATTAATTGTTGATCAGATAATTTTAACATATTGAAATGAATTAACTCGGATTTTTTTAGTCTAATGACATTCAATAAAGACAATTTTTGAATGAAGTGCTACCAAACACTTTTAAAATTTTAACATACTTTGAAATAAAATAGAATATTTTCAACAATATTACGAGTACATAAAAGTAAACTAACCTATGGACGTAACTGAAACTGTTGTAAATAATATAATCCTCAACATTTTTAGTAGAGTTTGCTAATTTTGAGAAATGTATTCATTACTAAGTGAAATGAT
Source organism: Gryllus bimaculatus (assembly GCA_017312745.1). Classification (NCBI taxonomy): domain Eukaryota; kingdom Metazoa; phylum Arthropoda; class Insecta; order Orthoptera; family Gryllidae; genus Gryllus; species Gryllus bimaculatus. Next base: position 2,111,133 of record BOPP01000066.1, on the reverse strand, counting down.
TGATATATTTTAAAAGTAAAATAACATTTTATTGTTGCTATGGAGACAAATGGTGTTAAACTGAGAGACGTAGATTAAATGCTAAAAAGCTCGTTAAAGGTCAGATGAGAGCGTAGTGCTCCGCGGTCGTAGTCAGAAACTACACCGGGAGTCGCCGCGTCCTAGGCACAGGTGCCAACGTTTCGGCCGCCATTCCGCGACCTTCACATTTCGCCCTGGCAAATATCGCAGAATAATATAAATATAAATCGTAAGATATGACTTAAATAGCATAGAGATACGCCAGAAACCCCTGGAAGTTAGGGTTGTTTGATCCAGTCCCGTGTAAGACAAGACATGAACATTATCACACATTGTAGCGTTGCATCTGTGGCATAGCAGCTGATTTAGCTAAAAGCCAACATTGCCACTGTGACTCTAACCATAATATGTGCGAGTATTTTCAACACTAGCTGTAGGAGAATGATGGAGCAGTACGCTAACAAACAGAACCTTCTGTCTTTCCTTCAGTTTCCTTGTCCTGTACTCTCCCCGTACTCACATTCACACTACCACAAACGTTCGAAGACCAGTCGGGAGCTAAGAGATAAGCCGGTACACCGATGGAAGCGACACCTGGGGGGGGGATACCCCCTCCCAAGCCGAGTTCTACGTTTAGGTCCGCGGCGAGTCTCACCATCCTTTGATGGAGGAACACCGCCACCTCTGGGGTTAAAAAAATTACTATCATAACGAGACTAATCATAATTTTAGTTGGCGTGCCCGGAACATCATTATGTGATGTGGATGGTAAGGATAAACCCTAGGTGATATTATCATCATCTGTCATTTATCAATTCTGCTCGAGAAATCTAAGTGTATCCATGATGTATAAAGTACTTTATTACCTTTTTTTACGGATGTGTACGAAAATATTTACTATTAAGAATGTATATATTAGTTCCTGAACGTCTGCGAGATATATACCAGCGGAGGATCCAGAGACAAATTTTGGGAGGGGAAATTATAGGGAAGTTAGTCCGATACAGATATAAAACGTCGCAGGATACATTCAACTCATACGTTTTTATTCCTTTTAATGATTATCCGAAAATATTTCGGCTTGAAAGTTTCGTGACAAGTTAAAATTAATAGTTACTGAAAAATGTTAGGGGGGATTTCCCTCATTTCTTCTGAATAGATCCGCGCCTGAATACAGACACTCAACAACGCTGCACTTCTTATGTACTTATAACCGATCAGGTTAATCAAGGAACGATTTCATTTTTCATTACACTCAAGCATCCGTTTAAGCAAATAAATTTTTTTAAAAAAGAAGAAAAAATAAAAAATACAAGCCTATTCACATCCACAGTAGTTATCCAAGCTGCCTCAGTCATTTTTCTTTTTTTCTTTAATATTTTTCTGCCCTTTCTTTCTGTCTCTTTTTTTCCTTACGTTTCTTCCGTCCATTCCTTGTATCTCAGTTCTAATTAGAATCTACTACACCTTAATGGGAACCAGTCAAAGAATCTCTTCACAGGCGCAGATCCAAGGGGGAGATGACGGAAATTGTCCTAAATATCCCCTAAAATTTTCAGTAACTATTAATATTAACTTGTGCCGATAATTTCAAGCAACAGTATTTTCGGATTATCATTAAAACGAATAAAATCGTATCGCAGCATGTGCTGAATAGCCAGCGACGTTTTTACCAATTCTGTAATATACATATTTGACGAAAACATTTTGAATACTCCCTCCCAAAATCCGTCTCTGGATCTGCCCCTACCCAACAGCACTCACAGAAGACCAAACCGCGTCTCAACATTCACCTCCTGCACGACGCTCCGGTTTTTACAGCGCTTAATCTGGGGAGCAACGAGGTGTTATCGGGGCTTCGGTCCCTTGAAAGGCCTCCAACCTGAAGGCGAAAGGGCCCGGCCGACGCGGCGCTCTGTAATGGAAAACCACTGTAGTGTAAACGCGATTAACGAATTCAAGGAAGCGCCGTGTCGATGGTTCAATTAATGGATCGGACAGGTGCCTGCTGACATGCCGGACGCATCAATAACCCTCCCGGGTGCAGATTGGGTGTCTGAGGAGAAACAAAACGATCCGGGTCAGTGGCGGACGCCTTCAAATTCTTCGATGCCGTACGAGAGGTTTTGTTGTTTTAGAATGGGTTTTGTGACATCTTTGTCGTGGTGTTTCTCGGTTTGTATGTTATGTCGAATATTTAGAACCACTTTAAATGTAATCAATTCGGTATGCAGACGGAGAAAAAAGCAACATGAACAGCAAAGGGTTGATGAAACTCTGGAGCATTGTGAAGCTGTGACAACTGTATGTGGCCCAAAACGTGATTTAAAGATGAATTTCAAAATTTACATTCATAAAAAGATACATTTTAATTTAGTAAACGTGTTAACTAACGTATGTAAATCAAAATAAATTTGTTACATCTCAAACAAAAGATTCTCAAAAGTCATTTCGGAATATAAAGCGTGAGCACTTCAATGGACAACCTTCTTCCTACTTGTACTGGTTAAATTTTAATTTTATTATTTCATCAATTGTAATTTTTGGAACAATTATCCTCGCCTCCGAATGTCCCGATATACCACGAACCAAATTCCGAGATGGGCTAGCCTATTGTTTCTGAGCAATGAACGTGGCATTTATATAAGACACTCACAATGTCTCACATACTTGTTTCTGTTTACGAGACAAATAAATAACCAATAATTGTATACAGACTAGGTTGTAAATTTTCTGAATGTTCCTGTTTCGGTAACACTCGTAGGGTCCATACACATCTGTACAAACGTATCATTAATAACAGGAACACAGACTGCATGAAAGATGATATCATACATTTCTTACGTCGTCGTATTTGATTCAAAAAGTTTAGATGGTAACATATTTGCTTTCCTCATTGTGAGTTGGATAAGATGTTTCGCATTAAATAACGTTAAAACTGTTTCTACAATCTGTTATAAGGTTATGTAAAATTTCTGGAGGATACTCATACACACGTCTTGACCGTCTCCGCCTTTATAGTAACATGAAAAATCTTTGTTTAATGTTATCAATACGTCGTCTGTGCAGCACCAAGCAGCAGCGTTACGTGACAGCCCCTCCACGCAGGTCACGAGCCCAGGTGCGGAGCGGCGTTTGCAAAGTGCCTGCCCCCCGCCTCCGCCCCCGCCCCCACCACCCGCTTCCCGTGCGACGCCCTAAATCCTTAATTGTGTCGCGGCGAGATGAGGCCGCGTATAACCCTCCGTGCTCGTCGCATGCCTCATAACTTCGTAACTGCGTTTCGCGGCGTCGGAACACCTAAGTACGGCCTACCGGCGTTCAAACGAAGCTCTAGCGTACCCGCAGCAGTGAACACAAGCCTACTACAGACCCTCCTCGTTTGAGCAGTGGCTGGTTATCGAAGTCACCGGCCGAAGCCCCCAATCACGGCCTATCGGCGATCAAACGTAACTACAGCTTACGTTATTCTCGAATCCTAATGTATCATTCTCAATAAGTTCCGAAAAATTCTGTCGTCACAAGCTAAATATACTTTAATTTATTGGAGCCTGGAGAGATGACTCAGGGAATAAACCGATGTCACTGCAGTCCCTCTGACCTCTCTTACCGGGAGGTCAGTAGGTTCGTGTCCCGACGGTGACAGAATTTGTGACACCTGCTTGTCAGCTAGCTGGATACCGGTTGGGAGCTTAGAACTTGACCCGTCTGGGACGGTGCTCCGCCAATGGGAGATACTCATAGTGAAAAACCTCACTAGCCGACGGTAGGTCGGAACCGGATCTCGCCATACCGCGGGGAAACACCACCGCCACCTCCCGAGCCAAAACATGCACTACACTCACGGGACTAATGACCTTAGAAGTTGAAGCGCCCGGAATCACTAACAATCAATCGATTAATCATTAGTTTATTGGAGGCGCCATGGCTCCTGTTAATCTAATAGTTGGAGATGGCTCTCACTGATGTTGAAATCACAATCATTGTCGGACCTGGAAAACTTCTGGGGTTCAAGGTACTGGATAGACAAGCGTCGACTGCACCGTTTTGCAGGCTAACAGTCACTCGCCACCCAGTACAAGATGTTGCTGCTTATGGAGTGTGATTCCAGAGCTGGTTAGAAGGCGATGGACTTAACGACTTTTTGCTCAGTAAATGCTGCGTTGTACTGAACGGAGAACACGGTGCACCATGTTACCTTTACGTGTAATCGGTAGATCATTGAATTTGCCTACTGGTACACATGTGTTCGTAGGCTTCCGCGGCCGGAGTCATTGGATGTCCGGCTGTACAATCCCGACTTGGCTGTCCGGGCTGAGCTGCGTCTCAGTCGATTGAGCTGACGTTTCAGCCATCGTGTTATGGCCTTCTTCAGAGCTATATTGCCGAAGCTATACTCAGCAGTGTAAGTGAAGTAGGTCACAACACGACAAACCCGAACAGCCAAGTATTTAGTAGTACACATATTTAGATTGTCTGTCGAATAATAGGTCAAGCTATGTGAACTGTTTGTTTAAACACTTTGAAAGCAAATCGTTTTTTTCTATGCGTATCTCGTTAACTTATTTCACTCTTCCTTATTTTGAGTCTGTGGTGTCAATTATTTGGTATCTCTGTCAACTCCTATCACACCCAGAATCACTGACTACGGAAAATGGGGTAGAATTAAGGTTTTTTTTCATGTGATTGCTTCGTGCATATCCTGAAGATGTTTTACTACGTAAAAGATATGTCTATTACGTAAACTATCGATATTAAATCGCACAGGAAAAGTTTTGGAAAGGGTAGAGATAATTTGCACTCTTTAATATAAAGTTAAGGTCATTTGATGTATTATTTTTGTTTTTAAAAAATTACACAAATGTATTTTTAAATGCCGGTAATATACACATTTACAGCAATTTGAAAACTCTGTTATATTTGTGAGTTAATATGCTTCAAATGACTGCAAATGAAGTATTTCTAAAACTCAAAGCTTTACTGTGAAAAAGTGCTTCAAATTTCAAATATACTGTAGCGCTTATGCGCCATTTTCTTTAAAAAACGAAATTTTTCAATGAAAATTGCCATTTAGAACACGATTTACTGTTCTCTAATATTCTTGGAAAATATTTCCGTTCTATTATTAGGAAACCGAAAAATGAAAATTTCAAAAAAATATACTTCGGGTGCCGATAGATTGCAGCTGCGTATCGCGAGCCGAAACCAAAGGAAATAGAAAACAGGAAATAGGAAACAGGAATAGAAAACAGGACATATTACAGGAAAGTCTGTGCCATTTCGTAGCACTACTAGTTTATATCATTGTTAATTTTTCTTTCTGAACAAATATATTTATTTCTTTGGTAAAAAATAAACCATTTTCATGTTTCTGGAGTGTTTATATGCTTCTTCAATGCAAATTTTTCCCTAGAAACATATTTTTAAACCAACATTTGATTATTTACTGCGGCTTAGCCGTTTGGAATATCCAAGTACTTTATTAGGCAAAGTAATCTTAAAATTGTCTTAAGTTCATATTTGCGAAGTTTCGACGTTTCCTCTCCAGACATCCTGTATACGTAAATTTCATAAGTATGATTTTTGTGTTATCTCTGAATTTTTGAAAATTACAAAACGTTTTATTTTTCGGTGTTCCCTTCAAGTACAATATTTGAAATAGTGAATATTTTAAACTGAAGTTGGTCTTCATTAATGGATTCTTTAATTAACATAATGTACGTTGTTTTGAAAATTTAGGGGTTTTGTTTCGAGCAATATGGAATGAACACTATAGAACATTAAAAAAATTTCAAAATGTTTTCTCAAAAACGGCTCCAATTTTTTTCTTTAAATGTTTTATACAAATGATGCCATATGCAGTCTTCCTCCATCCCTTTCGTAGACTATCTCAAAATTACTTCGGTCTCTTGAGACGCCATCTTCTATTTTCTTTTCGAACTCCGCGCAACAAGTCCAGTAAGCGTGTGCATGTGTTTGGCCACTTCAATTATCCTTGCCAGGAAAGCCTTTGAATGTAAAGGACAGGCACACTTGGACGAAAGACCATATTTCGTATCACACAAATTTCTCATTCACCTCATGATCCCTCGACGCACCAACTCACTTGGTGTGAGGTCGAGGTGTCTGTCTTAACATCATAAAGCAGCTCTCTCCACGGCCCTTCGTGCCTGCTTCCCTTGTGTGTAGCGTATCCGCTTACACACAAGAACGACGACTCCCAACCCGCAGCCCCGCCCGGTCAGGCTTTCAGTGCATTAGTCAGACGTTGACTCAGGGCTCAGAGCTGGACCCCCAGACCAGACCTCCGCCCCTAAGCGTGCTCCCGCGCACGCCACGGAGCACGTGCTCGATGGAGCGTGATCCCAACGCGCGGGGAGAAGGGGGACGCAGGTCACAAGTTCGAATCCCGCGGGCGCTGTGAGTCATGCCGTCGTTTCTCGGAGTTGTACTCTGCACCATGATTCAAAGTCGGAAGCCGCATATTCCTACTGTTTAGGATGCTAGTGGCTTTTGGCGAACAGCGAAAGCGAATGTGTAAATGTCTCGGGAACCATCATATAGGGGCGGAGCTCTAAATCTCTCAAACGGGAATCATGTCGAATGAACTGTATAATTGGTGGTTTAAAAAACGTGTGCCTGTTGAGGTAGGAAAATTAAATTCACCGCCAGATAGATGGGTCGATTTCAGCGGCTGTCTGACGGAGAATTCTAGCGGACAGAAGTCCTGACATAGAATTCTGTGGCTTCTTCGATAAACACCAGGCGAATAATGGAGCAGTACCCTTACAAACAGGCCACGGACTGTGCGCGATCTTTCCTTACTATTCTTTGTGTTATCCTCATCCCTTATTCACACACACACACACACATGCACACTTAAAGTCCCTAAATTACTACCACAAGTCGGCAGCTTAGAGCTTGTCCCGACTGGGATGGTGCCTGCAATGGGAGATATCAAGATTGGGAAAATCCCGCAAGTCTATGGGTAAGCCGGATCTCACCATACAGCGGTGGGAGAACATCGCTACCTCGAGTGATAAAAACATGTACTATACTGACGGGATTAATGACCATACCAGTTGACGCTCCCGGAATCTGGAAATAATTAATCAATATACTACATCGTTGAGTCCTGCCAATGCAAACGTTTTAACATATTTTCGTCATTTTATAAATATGGATTCTCTTGGCTCACTTTCCTTACGCAACTACTGGTGATGGGCCCTTAACGGCTAATCTGTTACACAGTGAACACGTCAACAGTTAATAGTTGCACCGTAGTACCACGTACTCTTTAAAACAAAATATGTATAATACGTACATCATTGAATTAAAGGAACCCCAAACATTATGTCTGAACTGCATGAAAACGGAATACGGAACGATGTTCGGGAGATAAAACAATTACTCTTCCAGATTGTCTGATAAAATGGAAAGATTCTTTCTCATATATTCACACCATTTAGCAAACAACGCCCAGTGCAACAACATTTCTGCCAAGTCAAAGGGCCTCGGGTTTAATTATCGTCTTCTAGAAGGAAACTACCGTCCTTCTGGAATGTTCTGCGGTATGAACCACTCGACACTACGCAGAAGGTATTGCAAAACGCCCGCCTCGCTCTTCCACTCTCGCGCGTTGCAAGTTCTTTGCAAGTTTGCAGGAACTTCGCCGCGCACTCGACCACATTTTCTGGCTAAACTCGAGCGAAGATGCTTAAGACTCCGAGAGTGCTATTAACGTACTGTTGCTCCGTGCAGAAAAGACTCGAATTTATCGTGTGTACACACCAGCGCAAAGTGAGCTCTAAAACTACTTTTATAGTCTTCACTGTACATATCAAGTTTCGTATTAAAAGTTTTACTAGGCCGAAATGAACGGAGCAAAATGTGCTGTTTAGTTAATACCTTATTTCTGAGTCCGGTGCCAGAAATGTGACTATTGAAAGAATTTGTAAGTGTGGCAATCGTTCAATATTTCATTCAATTTTTGGTGGATTAATTAATTTATATTTGTTTCAAATAGTTTTGTAAGTTCCTGACGTGATAGTAAATAATAAATCTCAGGTCGTTTAATGAGTTTTGTTTCAGCAAATAGTGTATTTTTATCCAGAAGTCCTCTTTGGCAAAGTTTCATCCTCTTCCAATAGTGTCACAGAAGTCACTAACTAACTAGAAATTTGATTGTCACTATGCCATATCGATCTGGGTTTTGTCCAGTTTCTGTGATCCATGGATGAAATGTTGATATGGCTCTTTATTTTATCTCTGAGCATAAATGTGGCTTCACTATGCTCACGGTTTGTAGAGCTATCCTTTAGCTAGTTGAGGAAGAGTAGAGCCGGGGAGTGTGGAGTATTTTGTTAGCAATAAATAAATACAAATTTGTAGTTCCTTTACCGAAGCAAATGAGTATTACTTGGTTTTTATTAAGGAACTGAAATGTTCAGTTTTCAAAGTTTCTAATCATGTTTTGTTAGTATTTATATTCTTCATTCAACGAAGTCTAGTAAAAGAGCGGAATAGGGATTCTGGAACCCGTATTGAATTGTTGAAATTGTTCTTCTCCCCAGCTCCTCGCATACGTTTTTTTCTGTTCTTTTTTGTTGAAATAAAAGAAATTAAAATTAAAATTTATTCAGTAATTAACAACACCTAAATAAGATATCAGAACTGTAATGTTAAGATTTATTCTGAACTGATGAGTTAAGGTTGTTCGATAAGAAAATAATAATCATGAGATGGGGGTTGACCAAGACGCCTCGACGCGACTATGAGAAGCCAATAGATGTTTGTGTTACCGAACGACGCCGATCTCCGATCTCGACCTCGAGGTCCGAGAGAACCCAGCGACGCGTCTTGACTTCAATCTATCAGCGGCTGCTGAGTAATAAGTCACCCGACGTCACCACTGAATACCAAACTTCTATTTCTTAAGAATCCATCTTAAATGAATGGAAATTTAAAGAATGGAATTCATCTCAAAACAGTTCAAATTAATGAAACGTATAAATTTATAAAGAAGAAATAAAGCCTACTAGTATCTGTTTTGGCAAAGTCCATTTCTGAGTTTTACGGATTTTAAGATTTTACAACTTCATAATACGGTAATTTTATCTTTTAAAATGTTGCTGTCGCCAATCCTTCGAGGTTTCTGCAGCAAAAGTTTTATAAATTATTTGTGAAATCATTCATGAAGAGATATCAGTTTGTTCCTGCTTGACGACCAATTCGTCAGCAACCTTTGATGTCAATAGTAACTTTTACCCAACCAACTTGCCGTCACTTTATTGTTCTTTAACAGGTATTTCCTTTAAAGTAGGAGGTCAAAACATAACAGTATAGCACTCAGTTTTATTGAAAGAGACTTCTCAATCGACTTCCAACTTATTTTGTGAATCACTAACTTTGAGTGCACAATTCGCACCTCACATTTAGTCAACAACAGACGTTTATTCGAATTCAAAATACTTGGTTTATTTTGTTTCCTTTCCTTCCATAAATTGTCTTTTGTCCTCATTTAATGTCAACGATTATTTTACTTTTGAAAGAAAAAAATAATGATTTTAATCGAAGGTGAATAGCGAGAACATTTCATCATTTTCTACTGAAGTATACAGATTAAAAAAATTATGACAATGACAATGACAATGATAATGACAATGATAAAAAACGTATGGAGGTCAATAATCACAAATTCCACCGTATGGTGCTATAGAAAATTCTAAAGCACGTAATACATAAAATAAATATACAATTCTTCTCAAAACGGAAAAAATATATAAGCTAAGAAACAGGTATCATCCAACTCAAGCATGAAGAGATCTAAATAATGCAAAGTAATCGTGACAAGAGGCGATGCAAAGAAAATGCCTCTTTCATGAATTTTAGACAACACAATCTTAAACCTATTTGATGCGCAAAGTTTCAGCTATACCTTATGCATTGGCTCCACAGTGTATTTTGCATTTGAGTGAAAAAATATGCAGCACTTCACACACTCTTCCCCGCCTCCAACGAGGAAGCTTGTGAACACTTCGTGGGAAAAAAGCTTGCGAAGGGACGTGCCGCGGGAATCGAATATTAAATTTATCCTCCGAATCAGCGTTACGGCTCGCTAGAAGCAATCAAACCATGCGAAGCGTGCGCAGGAAATACGAAACCCCGCGGAGGGAGGCCGGAGGACGGGAGGGCGGAGGCAGAGGGCGGAGGGTCGTGTCGGAATTGACCTCTGCCTCCTCCTCCTCCTCTTCAGGAGTTCTCCGCATGATAATCACGTTACAGTCTCAGTCGTGGCCACGGTTGGATTACAGTGGCCGGTGTTTCAGGAGGAAATACTAATCCTCGACCTTCGATTGCCAGGTAGGTTAGAAAATGTTTTACTGTAGTGGTTGCCAGAAGTATGAATAAGGAACGGAGTTTCATGCCGGTGTTTCAGAAGGAAAAACTAATCGTCGACCTTCGATTGGCAGGCAGTTTAGGAAACGTTCTACTGTAGTGGTCGCCAGAAGTATGAATAAGGAACGGAGTTTCATATAATTTCATAAGTATTTTTGATGGAACAAAATACCTGCGTTCAATATTCTTCCGTAGAGTTTTCAAGGCATTCTGAATGAATTAGAACTATTTTTTTTTTAATATTTTGGTATAATTACACATTTTACTTATTACTAGGGCTCGGATAATTATGTACTAAAAATTGGGGAAATATATACGTATATATGTATTATACTATACAGAAAGATGTACTAACAAGAAAGAAAGACGTATTATTAAATCAATTCTTTTTTATTAAAATACTTTTATATTAGGGTATATTGTTCTGTTTCATAATATAAAGACGAAAATTAAATAGTATACACTTCCTAACCCTATTATGTACAACGATTTCCGTAACGATAAGAGAGAGAGAGATTTATTTCACTTTTTTAGCAATGAAACTTTTCCTATCTTGTAAGTGGAACTTGTACTGACTAAAAGACCTTTGTACATCGTACATCACTAGTGCGAATTTAAGCTTGCACAGGTCCTCTGGCGTGTGGTTAATATCCAGTGCGGCGGAATTATTCCCTCACTGCATTGTACTAGTAGCACTAATTGTTTCGAATTCAGGTTTTTCTCTAGAACTGAAGGCATCTTTTTATTCACTAGATCCCCTATTGAACTTCAAATGATAAATGAAGTTTTATTAAAGAAGCGACTGCTGATTGGTCAATGTCAAAGCTGTCAGAAAGTTTCAAGGAAGACGTCTCAAATATTAAATTGTAGTGCTTACTGAAAAATGGGACAATATTATTTTTCAATTTCAGCATCAAGCAATTGATTTGATCTGGCAATAGACGAATCAAATTAATCAAAATGAAATGAATGTATAACTAATATGTATAAAATCAACATTTTCAGAATCAATCCAAGTGCCCCATCTTGTTAGTCTTTTTTTATTAGAAATTCATACGTCAACTTTATCAACCTGAGATATAAACAGTTCTGCAACCCAACGCATGCACAGGACAGGATAGAAATGGTAATTTTGGATGCAACACCTGCAGGGATTGTGCCGCCTAGTAAATGTACGGTTCTGCATTAGTACCAGAAGGAAGACATTACTGTGATTAACTCCATCGGGCCACAAAAATGACATTGAATTGCTAACAGTTTTGCAATAGTTTGATGGTTTCATCTGTGTAACACTTCTGAAGTTAACAAAAGAGACATTTTAACCCAAAAAAATGTAGATCCATTGTTCGTTTTTGAAACTTTTTCCTCCAAAATTCTCAAAGTAATCGATAGAGTAAAAAATAAATATTCGGCCGGTTTAGATGAATTTCCGGATTGTTGGACTTGTGCGCCTGCCATTATACACCCGTTAACTCCCATATATGATGCATTCGTATGTATAGGAACTTTTTCAGATATTTTAAAAACAGTTAAGTTTAAGCTCTATAAAAAAAGGCAACAAAAAATTCCAAATTATTGGCCAATTTCTCATTCGTCAGTCTTTTAAAAAGTATTAGAAACTTTGTTACGTACGAACTGAAAACTTTCTCAGTATACACGACGGGTTTTCAAATTGCCAACATGGATTTCGAAAATACAAATCTACGAAACCAGCAATACTTGCCTTTTCTAAATTCGCACTCAGAGTTACCACTGCTCCATAAGTATTAATCCCAAAACTTCAGTGTCTCACCGTGATTTTACTTAAGAGTTTCAGCTCAAAGAGACAATTTATAAACAAATGCGGAGGTTCGTGTGTAACAATCGGGGAAAGAAAAATGTCAACGGCGCGTCCTGGGCTTGGGGAATAGTTTCTGGTGAAAGTTCTGAAGGTCACTGAAAGATACAAAGTGGGCGTATGATATAGCCTACTAAACGTATTATTTTAACAAACCAAACTGCCTTTGAATTCTCTGCGATACTCGCGCTGAAAACAAACAAGTTAGAACCAGGGATTGCGTCGTCGATTTTTCCTTTTATTCGCAATAACGTTGGGTTTTACGGACAGACTCATTCCAACGCGATGCAACAGCTGCATTTTAGAGAGGAGAAAACAGAAAATGTTTGGCAAAATTGAATTGTTTGTCTGAGATATTCCTTCACAAAACAGATTGGAAAAATGAATAATTAAATGAAAATGCCGGAAAATAGAAAAATTCAGTAATATATAAAAATATGTTCTCTTGGGTAAAATATGATTTCGGTTAAAATATGTAAAAATATGTACTAAAATGTTAACGTTTTTTGACACTAACCGATATGAAAGGTCAAGATATCGTTGATTCGACTTGAGAGAGTTACGTTTGGAAAATATGTTATTACATAATTATCCAGTCCTTACTAATTACTATATATTTCTTAAATATAACCATTCATTTTAGTACATTTATACATCAAAATGCAGAACTATTTCATTTGCGAGTTTGGTAAAATGTTGTTATTGCAATCGTTTTTCTTACAAAGCAATTTAATACTCAGCGTCTTGATGACTAACGAACCTTTTTCGTTAACTGTTAAAATTACGCTTGTCCCCTGTTTTGTTTTCCAACATTTGAAAATGATTGTAGGGAAGAATTTTAGAAATAATAGAGAATTTTTATTTATATATTTTCAATTTTTATTGTGTATGTCTGCTCTACGTCTGTTTATTGTTTAATGTCTGTTTTCGTGAGTCATCTGCTCGAGCTCAGCGGAGCAACTCCAGGTTACACAAACTGAAGGAGATACAGAAAATGTCCCTGAGATCTACTAGTAGCCTGCAATCAAGGCGATATCTGTTCAACAAACTACGTATGTAGTCGGCGGCTCTCAGAGCTCAGTGCTGCTTTACACGCTCAGTGCGGCCGCACTTAAGGACGTCTCCATTGAAAATATAGTATAATAAATTGTTTATTAAAATTTCAAAAGTTCAATTTATTTGCTATCTTCTTTATCTTAATTATATATCTTACACATTCATTTACTACATTTGAGATTCTGAATTTTGTAAATATTAACAAAGTTTCACTATAACTTTGAACTATTATTCTTTTTATTGAATCTATGATGATCCAGAATTCAGCTCTCGTTGACGTCATTGTTCTTTCCTGCACTATTCTATTCGTCTATGTTTTAACCAATGGAACTGCGGCATTATATTTGTAATAGAGAGTTATTAATTTCTCCTAAATTAAACCAACATTGTCCAATGAAATATACGTTTTGAATGGCATATAAACGTTTTGCTGTGAATGAGTTTTAAATACAAATCTAGATTTAATTTTTATGATTGAAAATGTGTTATTTCTTATTTTCTCTCGTAGTTTTCACATATCATCTTCATAACAATGTTACATTACTTCATAAGAATAAACACCTTCGCTGAGAGAAACAAGCTTCTAAATGTTTTCTAGGAGGTATATCTATAACTATGCAACACAAGTAACAACTCCTTAATGGATCTAATACTATAGTGTATATTGTTAGCATTCTTACAAGCACAGGAGACAATATCCGGAAAGGTCGAATTTTATAGCTATGTCTTCTTCATGTAAATGTTCTTGAAGTCACGTGCACCGTCTTGTGGAAGTGGCAATAACAGTACGGATCTAACATGGCTGAATTCTCACTTCTCAACCGTTGAAATTCGTATTCAACAATGTTCTGACTTATCCATGCACAACACAAGCAGATGTACCGCCCAAAATGCATTTGAACCTACATCACGCTCAAAGCGAGTTAAACATGCGTGAAAAAACACTTTCTTACAACGCATACAAAACTCTTCGTACTTTGCATGTAGTTTAATACATATGTAAAGCACTTGGCACATGTGGAAAATCGTGAACCACCCACGAAGATAGATTTTATGTTCCTTTCACACGGATGTCATTTTGTATGCTGAATCGAGTGCACGATTTCTGCCCTGAGATAGTGTGAAAATTGCGTAAATAGTTTTTCTCCACGGTTCGAGAAAATGAATGATCGCCGATATTTAAACAGGCTTCGTTGTTGCAAAATGTTCGAGAGCTTTGGCACGGCGTAGCGTGCAGAAATCGAATGCATTATTAGGCCTCTGCGTATAGGCCAATCGCAGTTGAACTCGAAGTGATATCGAAGCCTGTCAGTGCTTTCTATTCGACCGGATTTAGCCGGAAACGTCCATCTCATCTTTCCACCATGCGGGTAACGTGTATCTCATAGTAATCGATCACTGAGTCACGATATGTCGCATTTGTTTCCAATTCCGGTGTCCGAGTGTGCTGCAAACTATATATTCCTATGATGCAATATGAAGTTTTAATTGATGCATTTAATGCAGTAATATCAAGGTCTATGCCACCAGCGGGAGTCCGTGGCACGAGTAGAACGAAGAAATGACCCCTCCACGCCGTTGATCACCTCTCCACAATCGAGCAGAAGGTAATCAAATGAAATACGATTAGACGGGATTTAGATAAATAAATTTAAGAATGTTTGTTATTTTTTATTAATATTTTTAATTTTTTGTGCGTTTCCCCTTATTTATATGCGATTTCACCATTTCCATGTGTAGATAAAATTAGGTTCTAGAGATCCGGAGAGACAAATTCATAAACTATTTCATAAATTTTCAATATTTCATCGAACCCTGTACTTCTTTTAAAGCAATTTGATTATTGAAAATGCTTGTGCATAGACATATGTGATACCATACGTAGATATTATTCAAGCTGCATTACTTATTAAGTTTGTAAATTCTGATTTATCGAGTACCTCGTAAAATTCTATTACACTACCTTCTGAGGTCAGGGTTACTACTGATAGTTTCCTTTCCAGACCCTATTTGAGCTGGGAAGCTCGTTGCATGCCACGGTGTCACGAAACCTGCCACTGTCACCGCCACCAGTACGAGACCTCGACATCATTGATTTACTGTCAAAAACAGCTCATGGCCTTATAGGTCCCACAGGCGACAGATGGCAACTCGGGAAGGAATCGGGCAATACCAAAAGGTGACACTCACCGAAATGAAATGGGAATTTATCTACAAGGAAGCGCTATGCTTCGCAGTGTTTAGACAAACTGTAAACCTTTATCACGAAAACAACCGACAAAAATATAAATTGAATACGTAATACAATTAATAAAATACGAAGAATTCACGTACGAAGCAAAGCCTAAGATTTCACAGAATTGCAATGATGAATAAACGAAAATAGAGAAGTATTGCCGTATTCTTCTGGTCGTAATTTTTTCTCAGCCCTTTAGTCAACAATTTACGACATCCATTGAATTTCGTGAAATTTGAGGTCTTTTAGCACTACAGGCAGAAACTTTTCAACTGAGCAGCAACACACGAAGCGATTTTTAAGTAATGAGGCCCGTACATTGTGTACGGCCACTTCATCCGTGTGCAGTATGTGTGACAAGTGACAAATGAGCCCCAATAATACTTGCAGTAACGTCAAAAGTCGACAAAGACGCACCACTATAAATTATTAAATTTATATTTGTGATGAAATTGGAGGCTAATTATTCAAAACTTTTAAGATTATAAAACAAATAAATTATTCTAAAATAAATGAATTATTTTCAAAATGTGAAAAAAGCATTATTGAGCATTATTTTACAGTATTACCTTTCGAAGGTTGCAATGTAATTTCAGTCTTATTGGGGGAGTTTTACGTTTGAAGTAATTGTGCTACAATATAGAACACGCTTTCTCGCATAAGTAAATTTCTTACTCTCGTAGAATTGCTGGGTTCTTTTTATTATTGTTAATTATAATTAAAATTAGTTATTTCATTTCGTGGCAACATTTCAGGTGTTGGTTAGCCCCATCATCAGACATGTACAATAATAAATCCTTTGGCACAAAACGTTAGAACTCGTAATGGACTTATGGCGAGATTATGTGATAATATTAGTACATAGTCGAAATATTAAAACGAATGAATAATATTATTATAATTAAATTCATCCTTGAAAATTACTCATATAACATACACATTTTTCGAACCTTGATAAATAAAATAATTTCCTATTCTCTTGAGTCGGGCCTAGCTATTCCGTTTTGGCCCATCCTCTTCCCAGCTGCTATTTATCATCGCCTAAATTACCTGCTAGGATCTCTCGTGATTACTACCGCTCCTCCGCAGCCATTCTCACTGAAGAGCACCTCCGCACTTCGAGAAACACTCAAAGGCCTGTCTCCTTTGTGTACACATGGTATCCCATGGCCCCATCTCGTAGCTCTTATCGTTTTTGGAGAAGAGATCCAATTCTTCAAATACTCATGCAATTACTCTAGATTTCACATACTTCCCGGTCGGAGGCTCTGCAGTGACATGATGTGGTATCCTGAGACACCTTAGCCACTTCATGTATTACGCAGATTTCGATCTTTAATACAGAAAATATCACTGTTCACTTCAAACCACCGATTGGTTTCAAACACTTTCCTCGCGATCAAGTTTACAGGAAATACCACATCGTGTGAAGACACCTTTTGTCGTAGGAGGAAATTCAGTGACATCTTGCAACCTCACTGTTCGGACACATTCTGAATGTCGTCACGCCTTTTGCCTGCATAATTCGATGCGAATCCTGTTTGACTTGAGGCCAACTTACGTCATACTTCCTCCAGTGATGTATTGCTTACCATCGTGAATGGAATTTTGTTTCGCTACCGTCGCGCGCGAACATTAGTCACCGAGGTGAACGAATGCAGCTTCATTCGTCACACGATGGCCTGTAACATCAATAAAAGCATAATGGTCGGTCCAACAAGAAAAGTGACACCTGTCAAAAATAGACATTTCTGATTTAAATGAATTTATTTTATAAAAATAATAATATATCTAATATAAAAGTGTATTTAGAAAGTAGTTAATTTCAACAGTAAACATTTAATAAATATATTTCACCTGACTGTAGATGCTTAGCAGAAGTGATCAGCTATCAAAGCATTGGAAACCAAGATATTAAGGGAGACGTTTGGACTGCACTTTTTTTTATAGAGAGTTAAGTATATTAATACCTAAGTAGGTAGTATTTTTAGCAAACATTCTTTATTTTTCAAATTGAAAGACTTATGAGATACTACCAAACATTTAGATTACAAAGACTTTTAGCATGTTTCATATAAGTTTAGCACTTACTTAAGTTCAAAATGTGTTCATATTACTTATAGACAAATTCAGTTATGAAGATTCGAGCAAAAATATATATTATAGCAAAATAAGCAGTAATAACATAATATTTAGCAATCACTTGTGATAAATAGATCATATTTTATCAAAAAGCACATCATAAACAATGCCACTAATTTTCAACTTCGCAAAAAACTTTAAACCTACAAAAGGTAATAAATCAATCAGTCATCGGTGAGCATCTGATTCCTCCCGTAGATAATGCTTGGGTTAATAAGACAAACACAGTTTATCTCATCTCCAAAAAAACAATTTGATTCAACAAAGCATTATCTGAGCCGGAATCAAAGACGTGTAGTACATTATTTTTATTCACCGAAAAATATTGTAGCAATTTGACGTAAAATGCAACCTCAGGCCAATCTATATTCTGTAATCACATCAAAATGTGCCGTATGCAGGCAATGAAATTTGCGAGTTCCAATCGATAATATAATATTTTATGGTTCAAGTTTCACGAATAGCGTATTTGTAAACACGTTTAAATACGTATGAAATTGTGGAAATAATTTAATATTTTTTCGTCTGACTACATGAAATAAATTATCTCTCAATTCCACTCCCCAAAAATATTAACTCAAATTAATTCTCGTACGAAACGGTTCAGTTGGCGTTATGAAATTTAATAATCGATGTCTGTATTCAATTTAAACGGCCATTTTGATAGGTATTCGCATAACAAATCAAACCCATCAAAACGTGCCGGGGATTGGGGACAAATTGGTGCTGAGTTGCGCCAATTTAAATGTGAATGAAACGCCATTCTGCGTGACTGACATTTCTGCAAGTAACGACCACTGAAACCTCACTCCCAGAGGCGAGTCGAAGCAGATCGTTAGAGGTTGTGGCGCAGTTAAAGCGATGGAGGATAGTGAGGGAAACACACCGAATGCTTGAGTTCACTGGCATGCGCAAAGGGGGGACAGCAGGACTCCCTGACCCCCCCCCTGAACATTTTTAAAGGGGCATTTAGCCTTACGTAATAAAACACGTTATTTCCGTAAATATGTGAAATCTCTGATGAAAATTATTAGAGCATATAGATATATTTTAAACTTTACAGATAAGACAAATGAATATTAGTCGACCTGTACGTCTTCCGATTCTATGTTTGAGTAAGTGTTGCTTAGGGATATGAAATTTGAAAAAAATTCTTGTTTTGCCTGGTTGTAAAAAACAATACTAATGTAGTAATTACTTCGTTGATTCTATTTTTCAGAAATTAAAATTAATGTTAATTTTTAATTATGGATTTTTTATTTGCACGGTAATGAAAAATGAACTAAACATGATATAGGTCGTTTGTAGATACGATAAGTAAAACTATACTTTGTCCGTTTCACATTCATTATTGTTAGGTATATTATGAAGTATGTTATGACATGCGTCAATGTGACCCCAAGCAGCCATTTTTCATAATATAAATCTCTCATCCAAATCACATTTTACTTCATAATTTACCTAACAAAAAAGAATGTGGAAATGACAAAGAGTAGTTTTACTTAGCAGGGATAGTATTCTTTCCTGTATTAAAATTCTGAAACAACTGTGTAACACCTCTTACACAACTAAACTTTACTGTTGACCAACAAAAACACTAAATGACCCGTCTTATTTAATCAAACTACTGAATCAAGCCAAGACTTTCTGTTAGTAACTGTGTACAATGGATCCCTCTTTCAGAGCTGTTGTTACATTTCCTGCAATAACCTTGTGAGCAGTAGGGGGGGGAGGAATCAAGGTGTTCCATGCATCAATGTGTCCCAGTTCTCCCAACATTAGAATAATGAATTAAGTAAAATAAATATCATATACAGAAAAGAAATGCGCTTAAACATGGAGGCCTACGTTCAAGAGGGAGGCAGATGCACGAGAAAAGTAGAGACTTATGCGATTTTATATTGAAAATCTTGTGCTGTCTATTGGCCTCCTTTATTGTGTCTCAGGGTAATTTTAATGAAAACCCGGATGCTTTGCATGGCTGGGTGCTGAATTTAGTCGAACGAGTGGTTTTGTCACTAGTAACCTAGCGGTTCACGTGTAAAAATCAGTTAACTATTAGTATAAGTTTTTCACTTTGTATGACATCTGACCCTGTTTATAGAACTTGTGACTTTTGAAGAAAAATGGGATTTATATAAATAAACAAAATTCAGTTACATTTTTGTGGAAAACAGTCTCAGTTCCTACTACTGAAATTTTAATGATTGTACCAAGTTGTGCAAAAAAACTAGGCACGTGCTCAGTTAACCCTACGCGGTTAAGTCGATGAAGCGGGTTCTGCAGGTTTTTTTCATTGCTCCAATACTCAATTTTCTCCGTGATACTTACCCTGATGTTCGACCTGCGCTTCAGTTGTCCTCCGCGCCCATAACACTTTTGCGAAAGAACCGACGTAACTCACCTCGAACAAGAGAGACCTCGGAGAAGAGACCATCGAGTAATGGAGTCCCCACTGTATTGTAGCTGCGCTAGAAGTGGTAATAAAAATGAAAAACGCGGTCAGTATGTTACTGTGTCGATGAGGAGGATGCCAAGAATCCATTGCGGGTATTGTACCTCTAAGAATAATGTTGTTCTTCAGGAATCCGGAAAAGCGAGAAACATGGATAAATCTCTTACGGACGCTTTTTCACATCGGTCGAAGATGGACTGCGAGATTCGCCACGCGCAGTTTTGTTTTTTGTTTTTTTCCTAGCGTTTTCGAGAGCGCCAAAGCAATTGCCGTTCCGCAGATAGCGGGGCGCCCCACCCATGTGGCCGCGCGCAAGGCAGCGCAGACGCATAAATGGCACACGCGCGCGGGCAGCGGGCGGAGGCCCACGCGTCTGCGTAGTGTACGAGACGCCGCCGCCCGCACGCCCACGCCGCGCCTAAACGCCCCCGTTGCACCGCCAGCCGCGCCATTCACAGCCGCCGTTTCCATCTCCAAGCATATCCCACTCGTCTGCGCCTCCTTATCCTCACTTTGCGATGTTTGCCTCCTCCGCCCCGCCTCCGCTGTCCCCGTCTCCGACCACGCTTTCTGCATCTACACCTCCATCACATCTCCGCCTCATCTATTCCAGCCTTGACCGCTCGCGCTTCCTCCCTCTACACTTCCACCCCTCCCTCGTCCCCGCCTCCAACCTTGCCTCTGGCCCCGGCTCGTCTTAGACTGCCCCCATCCCCTCTTCTCTCCCCCACTTGCACACCATCTACCCGCTTTCATTCTCACCTCCTCCGTCCTGACCTCCGTCCCTGCATCCTCTGTCCCAGCATCCTCTGTCCCCGCCTCCTCCATTCCTGGCTCACCCGTCCCCGCCTCCTCGATCCCCGCAACCTCTGCGCTCACCTTATTCCTTGCCTCCTTCGACCCCGACTCCACTGTACCCACTTCCTCCATCTCAACCTCCTCCACACCGCATCCCCTATTTACACCTCACCCCCCCTCCTTTGCCTGACGCCTCCGTCTCCACGTTCGCCCCGCCTCCTCGATCCCTGCCACCTCTCCGCCGCTTTCGTCAACGCCTCGTCCTTCCCCATCTCCTTTTTCTCCCTTCTCCTCTGTACCCACTTCTCAATCTCCACCTTTTTCGACCCGGTTCCTTCGCCCCCCTCCACCGTATTCCTCCTGGCTCCCCTGTCTATATCTCAACCCCCCCCCCCTTCACCTGACTCCACCGTCCTTACAGCCGTACTTGCCTCCTTGTCACCCACCTCATCTGTTCCAGCCTTCACCGCTCGCGCTTCCTCCCTCTACACTTCCACCCCTCCCTCGTCCCCGCCTCCAACCTTGCCTCTGGCCCCGGCTCGTCTTAGGCTGCCCCCATCCCCTCTTCTCTCCCCCACTTGCACACCATCTGCCCGCTTTCATTCTCACCTCCTCCGCCCTGACCTCCGTCCCTGCATCCTCTGTTCCCGCATCCTCTGTCCCCGCCTCCTCCATTCCTACCATTCCGTCTCCGCTTCCTTCTTCCCGCGTCCTGCTTCGGCCTCCGTATTCCGCTCTCGTCGTCTCCCCCATTCCTGCCGCCTCTACCGTGCTCGAAACTCAATCCGTCTACAGCATCAGTTTCCACACCTTCAACATCCTCGTACCCGCAGTCCCTCAGCCCCTTGCTAACCTCGCTCCTGCAAACCCCCACCTCCACCCCATAATCCCCACAGCCTCGCCATGCTTCTGCGTCATACCCCCAAAATACGTCGTACCCAACACCTTCTGCATGTCTCCGCTCCCTCCTTCCCTTTTACCACTCCCTGTGCCGCCTGCACTAGCACCTCATCCTTGCTGTTCCCATCGCATCATCATATGCTCCACCGCCCCCATCGCCCTAAAACACCGACATCCTTCACTGACTCCACCGTCCCGCCCCCAGCTCCTTCTCGCCCAACCGCCGCCCACAGCCGTGGTGGCCAGCTCCACTACCCGCCTTCGGTGTGCCCCTGTCCGTAGGCCGTAAATCTAAATGAGAACCTGTCGAGAATAAATCATTCGGAGGAGACACAAGACTTTCACTTAATTCGCATCGCGGCACGCACACCGCCCCCGCCCCCGCCCCCGCCCACTCCCGCCGCACGAGCTCATGACATCAGCGCCACAAGTGCAGCGCTGCCGGCGGCGCGTGCGGGGCACGCGTGCGTGCGTGCGTGAGTGCGTGTGCGTGGAAGCGTGCGTTCCAGCGAATGTGACTGCGATAAATGTGTCTGCTTTTAGTAAAAAATGGGTCAAGAACATTAGCTATTGCTGAGAGCGAAAGTAAAGGACATGAACTAGTATGAGCGTAAACGTATGAATTCGTGTTTTGTGAATGGTGATACAGTACAGGTGAGTTTCTTGAATGGCCCTTGAAAGGTTGGCTATATAGTGAGTATTGTAATGATACAGACTACTGCAATATGAGGCCAAAGAGCGTATGTTTGGGCAATAATAATTAGAATTTCATGTGTGAGTGAACTTTGGTATATCATTAATCGGCATGCCAGGAACATCATGACGTCTATTTGACCAACAACCGTCAACGGATTCACAGAGTGAGAATTTAAAATTTAGGCTTGGAAAGAATAAAAAAACATTAAATTTATTATTGAATAACTGTGCAATAAAAACATGAATGTTTTGTTATAGTCGTAAATTGACCAACTATAAGGAGCTGATGAGTTAAGAAACAAGTGAATAATGTGAACCAATGCACCAAATATAACCAAAAATAACGCGAGCGTTTGCCGATTATATACAGCGTTACGAAGAAGGCCAAGTTAGAGATTACTTGAGTTAGCAAATCCGCGAATTTTATGTGAAAAGTTAAAACGTTAGTTTTTGAAATAAATAGAAAGTACTAAGGCACGTATTGTAAATGAAATGTTACTACCTACTAAAGAATTAATAGAAATCATATTTTTTTGAGAATAGGAAGCCAGAAAAAAATATCGAATTGGTATAATCTGGTATGATTGAAAGACCTCCACAGATAGACATGAGTCGCAGAAAGTTAAGTACAATCTCTCTTTACAAGTTAGAAATTTAGAACGTATTAAGGAAGTAAATAGGAATTTATATAATATTCAAAACAATTTCTTATGTTATATTGTTGATTAATTGTCTAGTAATAATGGTTTGCTTTGTCTGTGCATTGTAATTGTATGTGATTTTCAGATGTTTACGGGTATAATGGTTTACTTCGTCTGTGCATTTCAATTATTAACAAAAGTGATCTTGATGTCCTTTTCGAGTGTATCAGTTTACGTTTGGATTCGACGCTAATTATCATCCATTAATGTGCAAACAAATGAACGCATGGGAAGGCACATAAGCGCACAGTAATCCATTTATACAATTTAGCTACTCTATTATGGAGTCGACGAACTTAGAACACGAGAACAGAGGATGAAGATATCTTGAAACACTTTCAATTTCCATGATCTGTTAACTACTAATTTTAGATACGTCTATCGCAAATTCTAGAGCGGGAAGTGCTGTGCAGATAGGATGACAATAGGTTTTTCCTTTTCATTCAATACACGCATCATCGAAGGTCATATCAGTCGTATATACTAGGCGTGCCAAGCTGACGATTCGCAGTCCACGAGCGTTCCAGGATGTACCTATTTCTTATCTCGCATAATTTACTGCAGTTCTAAGCGCCCTAATAAAACTAACAATCAATATTTCAGTGTGAAAGTGCGCAGACACTTATTGCACTACATCCCTTTTTACTTTCTCGCTTCGCAATTTAGAGTAAGTTACGTAATGCTGCGCGAAAAAACGGAAAATTTGGGTCTGAAAAACCCTCATTGTCAGGCCCTGGTAACAAAAAATTGATAAATCCCGTTGTTAAATACAAAAAATCTCTCTCACGTGGCATAGCTAGAATTCATGTGTTGTGTCCTGATACCGAAAAATCCAACGACGGCCAAACATCTCTCCGTCCGCGTGTCCATCTGTCAAACAGTTTAAGACATTGCCGAAAGCGAATGAAAGTGACATGAACTAGTATGAGCGTAAATGTTCAAATTCGTGATTTGCGATTGGTGTTACAGTACAGGTGAGTTTCTTGAACGGGCCTTGAGACTACATAGTGAGTATAGTAATGATACAGACCACTGCAATTTTAGGCCAAAGTGCGTATGTTTGGACAATAATAATTAGAATTTCGTGTGTGAGTGAACTTTGGTATAAATTAATCCGCATGTCAGGTCTGTGTACAACGCTAGCTGCTAAGCCATTGAGTCAACTTTCATATGCAGAAATTAACGTTCATAGAAGAAATGTTTTCGACACAAAGTTTAATATCTAAATAAAGTTGAAAAATTATTATTTTCCTTCATTCTTTTTATCATTTCCCTATACTTAGTGTTTGTATCGTCATGGTCACACGCAGATAAATTAATCTGTCCATACCAAAAGAGTTAAATTTTATGGATGTTAGGACAAATAAAACTTGAGACATGAGTACATAAAAATCATGTTTTCCCAACGAAAAAGAAACAAATATTTCTTGATTACTTTTTTAAATATATTCGGATATGTTTTGAACTTAGGTCAATTATGAAACGAAGCAAATTTACCATATAGATTCCAAGTGGATTGGTTTCATTCCAAAATTGACCTAACCTCAAGACCTGCCCGAATATCAATACCTCTGAGAACTCCAGTCTCCACCCCAATTAGGCGAGGAAATTCGTTCGATGCTGAAGTGAGCAGACGTTGAAGGAACGCGCCATCTCGGGGTGCCAATCTCAGGGCCGCTCTCGCTTCGCGGACGCAGCGCGGCGCAGCGGCAGCGGCGGTGGCGGCGCCAGCGCGGGGGGGGCGGAAGGTGCTGGCGCTCCGGGTATGCGATGCCGAAATTGAACCGCAATTAGCCCCTATTAGGAGGCGGCGCCCCGCCATCCGGCCGGGGCCTGCCCTCAGACGGACAAGTACGCGCGGAATGCTGCTACCCTGGCCGCCGCCGCCACCGGCTGAAACCACGCCCCTCCTCCTCCCGCGGCTTCGCCTCCAGCCACCTCGGCCGCCACCGCCGCCTCACATCGCCGCCACCCCCGCCTCTGCCCCCGGATACGACTTCCCTCTCGGCGTCGCGATTGCTTTCGTCTCCGCATCCAGGCCTCCACCTTCGCCCTCGATAATACATTCGCCTATGTCTTCACCTTGGCTTACAATCTGCCTTCGCCTTCGTGCTTGCCTTCGCCATTGTCTCCGACACAGGCATTGTCATCTTCGCCTTCAGCTACGCTTTCGTCTTTGTCTCGGTCATCGCCTTCTTCTCAGCCTTCGCCTTCGTATCCGCATTCAGGTTCGCCATCAATTTCGACTTTATCTCTGCCTCCGCCTTCGCCTTCATCTCCACTTTCCAAGGTTCACTTTCGCTCGCTGAACCTGCGGATGGCGCCGTCAGCTTCGCCTTCGCCTCCATTATTCTTCTTTTCTTGCATCCCTTCCACCTCTTCTATGTCTTGCTCTGACCTTTCAATTCTTTTCTGTATTTTCGAGTGCGTTTGTTTCTCATCTGTCTCCTCTTACCACATACGCCCACACTTCCTCCACAACGCCTGCTTCCACTCACCAATATTGCTCATCTTTGCCTTTCCGCTACTACATTCATCTCCTACATCTCCTCTTCCTGCAGCTGCCCATCTCATTCACAACATATGCATATGCGCCTTAGCTACTAAAGTTTCTCCATCATTGTTTCCTGTATTTCTCCTCATTCTTCTCTCTCCCCTTCGGGCCACTATAGTATCGTCTTCCTCCGTACTCGATAACACCACCCCGCCCCACCTGCCTCCGGTTCACCCCCCCAAACCAGCAGCCACCCATCTCAAACACGCCGCTCCAGGCTCTGATTGTGAGATGGAGTACGAAGAAGATCGAGTTCGAAGTAGATCGACGAATAGATGGAGTTCCATGATCTGGTTGCGAGATGAAACCCAGAATCTCTGGATGCTTCTCCGCCGAGTCTCCATTGTCCTTCGGAAGTATTTCGCAAGTTGACATCTGCGAGTCTGAAATGGACTACCAGTCATCATTTTTTGATAATAAAAATATTGGTTAAGACAATGTCACCATGCATTACAATTACATTACCAAGTAAAAAAAGTAAAAACAGGCTTAATTGGAGCAAGAAGATATTAGCTGTGCTTTAAAACGTCTGTATTAATATATTTGCTTCACTCTAAAGATTTCAGTCCTAATTATAATCCATTAAATAATAAGTCAATTATAAGCTAGTAGAAACACGCTGTGTATATTTTTTCTTGCCTATTTCTCAATGAAATTTGTTTACTGGAAGTCAACTTTTCTGTTTATTAATGATGCATTCGGTGGGTGTACCATTTCTATTGCTTTTTAAGACATCTAAATTATCTGTGGATGAAACAGTTATACCTACTTCAGTATAGTATACAGAATTTTATGTCAGAATAATAATATTGTTCATATTCATCATTTGTATTTTAATAAGAGAAATGTCAGTATTACCGTAACATCACGTCAGTATTACAGCAATATTACCGTAACATATGAATGAAAGCAAATGAAATTATTTGTCTTTATAAATTTGAGAAATTCAATAGTCGCGAACTCATAAATTGCACATTTTATGTCCATGAATATTGCCTGATAAATATTATCAAAATATCTGTATAATCCAAAAGCAAAATAAAAAATCACATATATGTGCGATATGAATAATATGAAATATGTGCTGTGATGAATGTCCTCATTGTGGCTTCTTGAGGCTAGGTTTGGAGGGCGCCAAAGTGTTTTTCAGAAAGATAAATGTTTAAGCAAAAATTAGAAGCTGGTCTGTAATATGAAAATTGTGTGTTCACTAGGAGTATATTTTCGGCAATCCAATATATAATTTTTTGGTTGAAAAAGTGAAATAACAATGTGAAAAAAAATTAACATTATCGACCTCAGTTCAGTATTCACTGTAAGAAAAAGCCGTTCTGATATATGTATTATTCTGTAACGTTGAAGACAATCTTCTGTTCGAATACTTTCTAGAATATTTTGAAGCGCATAATAAGCTGATCGAAAGATAGTCACTTCTTTGAAAGAGAGTTTATAAAGTGAGTTCCTGCCTGATAGATAGCAGCTACGTGTTTTGAATAATTAATTGAGGGCCCGATGGTGAAAGGACAGAGGTGCGTTTTAACAAATTTCAACGCTAAATTTGAGAAACATTGACTTTTAAATTTTCTGTCAAATACATTTTTGGTTTTAATGAAGCTACTTTTCTATATTTCAAATTATTAATGGTTCATGTTTTTAAACAGTAATTTTAGAGACAAATAAAAATAATTGATTGATTCTTATTCTTATTCAAAGTATCACTTATTTTGAGTTTACGTTTTTCTATGCATAAATACTATTTTAAAGGAACAAAACTTTCTTTGTTTTACTAGTTTAATATTGAATATTAATTTCAAGAAATAAGATACCTTCAAGTAATAATGGAGTTACGAATGTTGGCCTGAGTCAGGAGTGACGAATATCTACTCTCAGCAGTAATGGCTTCATGGCTGGATTCTTGCAGTTAACGGTTATTTAAAGATTCACATGTTTTGTTCACTATCTTCTACTATGCAGACTCATGGATAAAATACTAATGCACATCCAAACGAGAATACTGAGATAGTTGACGATTTTACCAATTTATTATCTTGCCAGATTAATATTACATTTATAATAGTATTAATAGATTTTGCTACTTCAAATATTACATTGACTTTACAAATCTGAGTTCGAAATATGCTTAACCTTCTTATTTTACTATTTTATGTGAACGTGAAACTCTGTAGAGAGCCACAATTCCTGAAAGTTCTGCTGTATTATACTATTATTAACAATCTTATGACAACTTATACAAATTTTCAGTCTTTTTACTTTTTTTATAATAAAAAGTTAACATTTGTTCTACAGATTTAAATTTTTTGTCTTTGAGCTCATTAATGACTTGGATTATCTTTTCTTTGTATATTCACAGACTCCGTACGGTATTTCTTTCGCATAAATGTTCGTACGCGTACTGAAATATCTTCTACGCTGGTCTTCAAGACGCCTTCCGTCCGAATGCCGTCGGTGGGATGTCCTCGCCACGGTGCTGCGATCGACGTAAATTAGAAATTAGAGAACGCAATATTACAGGTTTACATCATCTTACATTCCCTTAACTTGGAGACATCATTAGATGCTAGGTATTCACCATTTATAATTATTACCTATCGAAAAATATCAAAGTAAAAACATAAAAAGAAATTGTATATTTGCACTTTAGAAGATTAAAATGCTTATATTTGTACCTTGTAAAGTGTCATCTTACTATTTAAATATTAGAGACAATACTCAATGGTCTGTCGATCGAATGAAAGGTCAAAGAATTTTATTGCATAAACCAAAAACAAAGAAAACTTCGTCAAAGATTCCAGTTGATACACCAATAACAAAGACTAGTGTTCCAATTTCCCAATTATAACTCAACAACCAATGAAGTGTCAGATGTGAAAAGATTTCTCTACCAGACTTCTCCTACACTAATTCTAGCTCGCTACTGTGCCAAGAAATAACACGGCACGCTTTAAAAAAACACATCCAGTGTAAATCATTCAAGGAGTAGATAAAGTTGTGTTTACTGCGTCAACAGGCATGTTAATTCTCCGTGACTGGAAAGCGGTCCGTGAAGAATTGTACCCGGACTCTACGTCTTAATTAATCGATAAGATTTATCGTATTTAAAACGAGGTTAATTTACGGTCATTTTCTGTATACAATTCTTAAATTGTGGAATGTTAAGTCTAATAACCCACGGTAGGAAACAGAGCGTTGTACGGCGAACAGCTAACAAGATTAAAGCAGAACTTTTAAATAAATGACCACTGAAATAAACCGTCGGGTAACAAGACGCATTGCACCAAGAAATATGTTTCCAATCTCGAAACCATTAATTCCGGCATCTTTCTCGTTATGGCGCAAGAGTGGTGGAAGCATCTATTTGTGGAGGTGGTTAGGGTGAAACGGGTCGCCTTAGCGTACACATAACGAGGAACGATGTCTGCTACGTATTTATAGCTCGCAGGTTTGCTGTCCCCGCAGTTCCATCTCTTTTGCATTGTCCCTTGTTACGAAGATGCCGTGAGGCATTGAATTTTTTTAAAGATTTTATTTACGTCAAAACAGCTCTGGTGTATGCGATGAAGATAGATGTTTCAGTATGTTTCTTTTATTGGCGTTCGGCTTGTTAGTTCAGAAGCTCTACGTGATTATCGCCTTCAGAAAAACAATTGATGATGTTGTCACTGCCAACCCACATCTGGCAGAGGACATGAGTTGTGACCGCATAATTAGTTATTGAAGTTGCCTCCAATTGCCTATTTCGTAGCTTTCAGGGGTGTGAGGAATAATAATTATTGCAATAACTATGCAATTATTACAACATTTTGTGGAGCATTAAAAAAAAGATAAACTAAAAGCATTTAATACTGTGGTAGTCGTTACACCGTTATGCTCATGATGTTTTTTTGGGTATCTGGTGAAAATATCGGTTACACATTCGAACTTGTTTATTCATCTACCTTTCCCCAACTATATTTGAAAATCTTCAGCGCTAGTAGCTCGTTCCAGTTGAAGCATGTTTACGCTCCAACACACTAGTGGTGCAACAACAGTGTCGAAATATAACTTTCTCGAAATATTTGCAACTTTTTCAATATTATAAAAGTCGGAGTGTTCATTGCAAATTGAACTTGCGTCGTTTTTTAAGCGTACATCGCACTGCCTGATAGAAAAAAAAGAAAAAATTGGAAGTTGTTGTTGATAATTTTTTGTTTTTAAAATTGTCTTCAAATCGCACAAAATGATGCAAAAAAACTACTCATGTTTTGAAAAAATTGTACCAACCTTATCTTAAAATCTAATTTTCAATACAAATTTCTTTCATAAAAATGTTCTATCTTTAATATTAATATTAAATTTATACGAATACTCAGACATTTTTAATTCTCTTTCTTATAAAATTGAGAGAATTCAACCATGATAGGATATCCGCCATTTTTATGTGTACGCTGCTCTTTAATTCAAAATTTTTAAAATGTTTTGAAACGAAAAATGGTCACATTGCGTTTGTCTGTAAACTAACCCCCACATTCCCGGCCCCAATTTCCCAAAAGTTCAGCTCAAATCCACCATCCAGATGGATACGGAAATGTCAATTTTGACGGGAATCCTACTTGTAGCAGGTAGCATTATTTATAGACTGACGGACAGATGTTTTGACTACACCAATTTTTCTATATAAAATACCCATAAAAATTGGATTCTGGCTGCACACGCTTTAGAAGTAATTTACTACAGACGAGAACAAGAATTGTCCACTTTCTTTCTATTAGGGAGCTATAATACGCTTCCTTTCTCTTCATTACGAAGTATGCGAGAAAGAAACTAGTAACGGTAGAGAATGGCACAAACTTCATCGTACTAATTAATTTCTTAATGTCTCTAGTTTCGGCTATCGTTTTGAATTTGCCCCGCTCTCTTCCCACCTGACATCCATTGGTGCATATAAGATGAATTTTTCACATTTTCTCAATGTTTGGGTCCCGTACGAATTGAACACAAATATGGCCTCAAAACGTCATCCATTTACCGGATCATTACATAATTTATTCTTACAAAACGTATATTACTCCGTACATACCGACGAATACGGAAAGGAGAATTATTGGAGACTATGTTCTTTACGATTTATTGTACTTGACATCTGGTAACGTCCTGTGAAGTGGAACATATGGAAAACTGAGGAGTATGTAAAGGAGCGTCGCTCCTATTAGAAGACGAAATTGCCACTAGAAGGAGAAGGCTTCGTATTCAGAGAAAGCAGATTGATAGATTTGAACGAACATTGAATATATACTTGCAATACCTGTGTTTCCATTTGCGTATACTAGTGCATATAGGATGATAAGTAAATTATTAAATTTTCCCTTGAAATCTACATTGATGAGGATTTTAAATAAACAAACATGTAAAGTAGGTTCCAATGATCATGTATTTGAAATTTCAAATCATGCTTGCAGTAACAGGAATAACAGGCAAAATTTGCTTACTCAAATGGAATGAAATGTCCGTAAAAGTTAACTTGACTTACAATACTTGTGAGGATGTAGATGGATTTTATAACTATTCAGTTCACACAACAGCAATCAAGCATTCAGGGAAGATTGCCGATCAGGCCCTTGGTTTGGTTAGTACAGATTCTTACATCATATTTAAGTATTAACTTATATAAATCACTTGTAGGTAATCTTTGATATCCATTACTATGACTTGCATTAACATCATAGAGAATAATTTGAATTTTCTGTTTTATTTGAAGATTTATATCCCTTTCAACTGTTTGTTTCCGTTCCCTAATAATAATTGATGAATATATTAAATAGATATGCTGACAACTTTTAGACCTGTCTGAATTCTGAGTTTCTTGTAAAGAAATTCCGACATATATACATTACTCTTATTTGTGAATTCAGGTAAAGGCTTTGAATTCATTTGATTATATTTTCCTGGGATATCATTTCAAGTGTTATACACTTTATTTCTTTGTTTACTCTATTATCCTATTTTGAACTTGGATTTGCTGAGCTTGATATTTGGGAGATAAGCATTTTTCCCATCTTTAGGCATTTCGAACCACAAAAGTGCATACAAAAGTTTACTTTTGTAAATCATAGTTGACGCATAATAAAACTTTCTTTAATGAGATTCTATTTTTTTAATTTAAACTGTTTGAGTGAACCTTGCTGCCGAATCTATTTAACCCTTCATTACTCGCGGGGAGTACATTTGTGCTCCACTTAGTTTTGGAAATTTATTTTCTTTGGTTTGGGAAGACTTGTGCAGTTGGTATTCACAGAGTCTTCCGTTTATGTTCAGATATAATTGTGCAATGTGTATCATGTTCACTCTTGCACAAGATTTCAAGTAGAAATGCTGAAGTGTTCTTAATCGTCGAGAGCGCGAGAATCGTCATTAGCACACCGCGGGAGTTTTAACGATTTTTTAAAATGAGTAAACATTAAAATGTCTATGAATTCGAAATATAATTAAAATCATTGAACCTAAGACATTGGTAACTAATGATATGTAGCATTATAGCGGGTAGCTCACTGATGAAAAGGTTTGGACGCAATGATTGGAGGAAGAGAGCTGGCAAATTTATCAAGTTTTCAACCTTAATACATGCTTAACAATAGACCACAAAAATGTAACATATGCACAATTTTTTAAAATATCCAGCTTTTGCTTTCAAACAGATGTATTTTGCATTGACATAATGCATCACCAGAGTATCAGCAAATTGAAAGGAGATTATCTACTCCTACACACTTTATTTTGGATAAAGGGCAGAATATTATTAAATAATTTTTTTAAAAATATTCTTTCGGTAGAAAATTACTTCCGTCGCACGGTACCAAATTGTGTTGCGAAAAAACTTCTCCCAAGACATATTGAAAGATCTGCTGCATATCAGACTTAGGTATTAGGTATATAATTTAAGTTAATTGTTTTGTTTTTAGGTAGAATTTTAATTATTATCATTTTAAAATAATACTATAATGTTAGGTAATGTATTATCTATGGGAATTGCAATAATAAACAATACTTTTTAATAGAAAAAAACAGTAGTATCACATTGTGTATTTTAATTAATTTGTTCAGCCGTATAATACTACCCACTTCCTAAAGTACATAAAACTCCTAATATTTTTTTAAAAATTGATTTTTTATGGGTACCCTAGTTTAAACGAGGCCAATCACAATAAATATTATAATACAAGGCAGGTCGCTAAGACCAATTTTGAAAACAGCGGGTGTTAGCGATTGTGGCGCAGCGCCGGCGGTTACTTCAACTACCACGAATTACGAATTATACTTTATGACAAATTAGCCCTTCTCTCATTTCTGATACTCTAGGGGAAGTATTAGGTGACTAGGTTTTTCTTGTTTTATCGGAACAGGTATGTGCGGTAGCTTCGTGTGAAAGGAAACTAATGCAAAGCTCTGTAGCCAGCGATTTGGGCTCACACGCTATCACTCTTTTCGGGGAGCAAAATTGCCGTTAGAGGGCTTTGTACGCAGCTGTATATTTTGAGCACGTAAATCGACAGATTTGAACTGTGTTCATAAGAACATCTAGGCGAAATATCAGGCGGCAAGGTTCTTATTGTTTATCGTACAGATGTGGGGTACTTCCGTGTGTAATGGAACTTTTGCAAAGCTTTGAACACAGTGATTTAGGCAAATAAGTTACCACCCTTGTCGGTGAGCGAAATCGCCGCTAGAGGGCGAAGGCGGAGTATTCAGAAGAATCTTTGAGCACGCTGATTGATATATATATGAACTGTGTTTACAGGGACAGCTAAGTTAAATATCAGGCGACTAGGTTATTCTTGTTTTATCGTTCAGATATGTGGGGCTTCTTCCTGTGAAGGGGACGGTTTTCAAATCTTTGGAACCAGGGATTTGGGAAAATAAGTTATCACTCTTGTCGGGGAGAAAAATTGTCGCTAGAGGGTGAAGGCTGCGTCTTAAGAAATATCTTTGAGCACGCAGGTCGATAGATTTGAACAGCTGGTCAGAAGGCAATTAGGTTCTTGTTCTTTTACCGTACATTTATGTTGGGTACCTTCCTGTGAAAGGGAGATTATGCAAAGCTTTCAAGGCAGTGATGTAGCAAATACGCTGTCACCCTTGTCAGGGAGCAAAATTGCCGCTAGGGGGCGAAGGCATGGTATTGAGAAGTATTTTAGTACGCTGATCGATAGATTTGAACAACTGGTCAGGACAGCTAGGGAAACTATCAGGCAATTGGGTTCTTCTTTTCTCGTATAAATATGTCTGGTACCTTCCTGTGTAAAGTAAATTATGCAAAGCTTTGGAGACAGTGAATGGCTAATACGCTATCATCCTTGTCTGGGAGTCAAATTGTCGCCAGGGGGCGAATGCGGGGTATTCAGAAATATCTTCGCACGCTGATCGATAGGTTCGTCTTGTTTATCGTACAGATGTGGGTTACTTCCGTGTGTAATGGAACGTTTGCAAAGCTTTGAAGACAGTGATTTAGGCAAATAAATTATCACCCTTGTCGGGGAGCCAAGTTGCTTCTAGAGTACGCAGGCGTGGTATTCAGACGTATCTTTGAGCACGCTAATCGATATATTTGAATTACATTTGGAGGAAAAGCTTGGAAAATATAATAGGTTTTTCTTTTTTTATTGCACAGATTTGTGTAATACGTTTCTGGGGAAGGAAAGTGATGCATAGTTTACAAAGAGAGCGATTTGGGCAAATTAACGATCCCCTTACACGAGAATTACAGCGATTGGGTAACAAGGCCCTACTTCTTTTCTGTCGTACATATTTTTGGGGGGTGTTAAAAGTATATGCTAAAATGTATTTCTTGTTGATCGCACATGTCGAGAGAAAAGGACATGTGAAGCAGACAAAGTGATCAGGTCAGTAGCCCAGCATTTTATTAGCCATACTATATGTCTATGTATAACAAACGCCTGCGCACGTGGTGATCCGCAAATCAGTTTTTGAATTTGTTCCATTTGGCCCTGACCTTCTCCTCTGTAGATCATCACTGCTTCACTGTTCTGCGTTGGATTAAATTTCAGTTGAACGCATAGAAAATGTCAGTCAACGCCTTGTATACTCTGTACTCTTTAAAATATTCATGACAAATCGGTAAAACATGATCGGTAGAAAAGTTAATTTTGTATTAGATTCGTGGAGTTGTTTTTGCATGCTCTAGATAAAATTTAATCTACATATCACACTCTCTGTCTGTCTGTCTGTCTGTCTGTCTGTCTCTCTCTCTCTCTCTCTCTCTCTCTCTCTCTCTCCTTTATCTATTCATTTATTTATAAATAGATAGAAATATTTCATCTGTTAACACACACATCTCTCCGAACACATCATCACTCTCATCTCCAAAACACACAGGGAAATTAACAATAAAAGATCAAAAAAATGTAAAAGTAGAAACTTCCAAATGGACACCATTCCCTTTAAGAACGAAGACACCATCGCCCCTATATTATTTAAGTACTAGCCACTTTTCACATGTAATTTAATATACGGAGACTGTCGTTTATTCGCGGTTTCGATGTCTTACTGGAGAATCTCAATGTTCAGGCGTCTCGAGTCTATCGCTTGAGGGAAGAGCGTTTTGCTCGGTGGTAATTTGAGCCTGCGATGGAGAGAGCGTATCAGATTTCTGTCGCCAAGGATATTCGAAGTGGCCACCTATCTAAGAACTCAAGGTCAACTTATACTTTTTGAAACCTAATCTTCTTAATTCCTTGACAGTGCCGTGTTCCCAAAACGCTAACGGAGAACATAGACTAGGATAAATAAAGCTAGAATAACATAATCATTCAAATTTATTGAAGTACAATTTTTCTTTGCTAAATTCCGTTTACATTTCAAACTCATGGTGGCCCACTTTATTATTAATTTCGAAATTGTACGAAATTTCGAAATTTTTCACCACACATTTGATTGTGCATTCTGAAGCGATATAATGGAGGGAGGACACAAATTTTAACATTGGTTTTTTAACGGCAACCCGAATTCACAGTGTATTCATGATTTTGAATAATATGTTGCTCTACATTCCTGAACACATTAAACCGTAATGTCCATATTGATCCCTTCCATTCACCAGTGACGCGTGAAATAAAGTTACAGATTAAATCATTAAGTGTTTTACGGGGAAATTAAACTCAATATGTTCCAATTCAATACGTGTCTCCACCAGCGAACATAATTTATCTCTAAAAACGTTTGATTGCATTATTTTTAATGTTATTTCGTTATAATGATTGTAAACCGAAAATAAAATATATGAACATTTCAAATCCATGGTACTTGGCGTGATTGAAGCAAATCTGACTTAGCTGTATTATTGTTACAGTTTAATAAATAATTCTCATTCAACTTACTCGCAAGTTAATGAAGAATATTTTCTTTCTCACGAAACATGCGGAGATGTAATAATATTAAAACACAATATTATATAATAGATATTAATATTATGTTTATATTATTATATAAGTAATATAAAATATTAATATTTATATTAAAAGGTTAAGTGATCTCTTGATTGTTCTCTCTTCAGATAATTTTATTACGATTTCATTTTAGTTTATTTATTATACTTAAAATTTTTAAGTTTGATGAAATGAAACCCGTTTGATTCATATTACCAAATCTTCACTGCGACAATACATTTAAGTCTTAGACATTACTGTATGCGGCATATTTCATTTAATTTACATCTTGACGAAGTTGTCTGACGGTGAAAACAACGCCTAAAACTATTAATATATCATAAGCCTTGTGTGAATATAAATTCTTAAAGCCATCTCTAGGGGGATGACCAGGTGCTCCAGTGAAATTATGAAAATGTGATTCAAAGAGGGGTGTTTGAATCTTGCAAAATTACTAAAGAGTTTAATATGACAGTGGCTAAAGAGAAAACAAAGGTAATGTCTTTTGTGGTAAAGTGGCCTGTGAGATTCGAGATTGTAATAGAAAAATCTAGTGATGCAAAGTAATGGCACAGTGTTTCCCGTATTACTTTTCTATTCCTTTTGGTCTCGGTTAGCTATTCGGACTTGCCATATACTTGTGCCTTCTCAATCTATTGCCACCCAAAGCACATATTTTAGAAATTTTCTTAATTTTTCGGATTCCTAATAGTAGAACGGAAATATTATTTTAAAAATATTAAAGAACAGTAAAACCTCGTCCTATTTGGCAACTATTTTTCAAAAAATTGAAAACGTTTTTAAGAAAATGGCGTCTAAGCGCTACTGTCAATTCAAAATTTGACGATTTTTTTTTTTACATAAAATGTTTGACTTTTCGAAAACTTCAGCCGAAGTCATTAGAAGCACTTCAACTAAAAAATACAGTAATGTATACAAATTACTGGAAAAGTGCATTAAGTGAAAAGTGCACCGTAAGAAATATTTTAAAAAAAGTATGTGTGTAATTTTGGGAAAAAAGGTACCCCAAAATGAACTTTACGTCATATTCAAGAGTGCAGTAAGCACCATCCGTTCAAAAAGTTAAAAAAATATGGAGACTTTTTCAGAAATGCCGTTTCTGAAAATGCGTAATTTTGAACTATTTTTAACAGGAAACTGTTGAATTTAAAGAAACTTTATATGACATTATTTAAAGCACATGTTTTCTTAAATACAACAATGAGAACGAATTCCGCTTACATTAATATTAACGACGTGAGACATTAGTCGACAGTAGAAAAATTACATTTTTGTAACTTTCGAAAAAAACAAAAGAGTAGATGAATGTCATCTAATAGAATACATTTAGAACTATTCCTACCAAACGTTTAAAGAAAGAATTTAGAGTCTTTTTTCCGAAAATCTTGTTTTTGTTATTTTTTTAAATTGCACATACTACACGCAGTAATTACTAAAATTTTCAAACAATGTGCATGACCCTAATGAACTTACTATGGGGAACAAATTTTATTTGAAGGAAAGATCTTTATCTTCAATTTTGTAGTTGTAGGAAGACCCCGAAAAAATTAAAAATTTTGCAATTTTCAAAAATTCAGAGTTAACCGTGAAAATATGTTCTATGCCTACTTTACAAGTGTATTTTGCCCTATTCGTACGATAAATTTAAAAAAATGGGGCCGTTTTTGAGAAAATTTTGAAAATGACCGGGGGGCTTCATGTAAAGTACCCCCAAATTTAGAAGAACGTTTCTCAAAATTGCGGCGCCTTGAATGGAGTCAGATCGAGCGAGGATTATCCATTTTGGAAAAAAATCTATGTATAGTTTAGGTGCTAGTGGTGTTCCGAGACTGACGGACAGACGGTCGGATGTTTTGCCGTCAATTGGTTTTTCGGTATCAAGGGCCTACAAAACAAGGATTCTGGCTGAAGCCCATGTTAGAGGATTTGTTTCTTTTTTGCGACTGGATTTATCCACATTTTTGTAATCAGAGCCTGGCGACGAATTTTTTTCTGCCGAAAATCCACCGTTTTTTCGTGCAGCATTACGTAACTTTCCCTACACTCTGTATACACGTATGAATACGGGAAAGTAAAAAGGAAAATATCAGGATTGAACATCGTTTCGGAATTAAATTTTGTTACGTAAAGGTAAAAATCTTCTCTAAAATTTTTCAAGGATGGGGCACCACTCACTGACTGCTTCTCAGCCGCAGAAAGAAAAGTTCGTTATTGTATTCAGGAATGTAGAGCAACATGTTGAGTGCTGAGGTGTTGATCCAGATAGAATTCCAGGAGAAGGGGGCAATTTGGGTACGCTCACTCATAGTTAAAAAAAAAAATTAAATGGCAATATCTTCTGAAATACTGTTTGCCGTCCGCTCAGGGCTGTTCGGAATACTCCTTTAAAACGTTATGCGTGAAATCAATAAACTATTTATTTTGAATAAATGAAGTAAAATTAAAATGGGGAATGTTCGTTTGTGGTTGCGGCCCCCCTATGTTTGAATGTGCCACAGAGTGTTTATAAACATACTACGCTCTGGAAAAATTGCTTGACCAGGGAAGATGAGAACGTGCGGCGGCCATCTCCATGAACCAATTATCCTTATTCCCAGCAAATTCATACACTCAAACGAGTAAATTATTACCGAAAAAGTTCCTCTTCATTTAGAAACAATTTGCATAAAAACCGCCCAACCTCCCACAATATTATCGTGTAGAATTCCGTTATTATTGCATTTTCATACGAACAACACTATTTGATTCCCCCACACACGTGATAAACGCGCCAAACTCCCGCTCGTCGACCCTCCCCTCCGCCCGCGGAGCTCGAACGCAGGGTCTTCCGGAAGGCAACCGCGAGGGCTAGTTCCAAACTCATCCGCAGCGAGCGCAGCCCACTCCACGCGCACAATTACGCAAGAGTTTCCGCGGCACCCAGCCGGCCGCCGTTGTTTCGCGGTGGCAACTCGTTGGCAACTCGGACGCGGCCCGGCGCAGCGTGGCGCGGTGCACAGGGGCGCACAGTGGTCCGGAACAGAGCAAATAAATAAAATAATAAATAAACACGTAAAATAATTACGTGGGTCGTTATTGCAAACAATATTGTTTATTACAAGTCAGCTATCGATGGCTAAGACATTCTCATTACTTTTCTAGTAAAATAAATATAATATATATTAAAAATGAGTCCAAAACAAAATTACTATCCATAGATTAGTAATAATGTAAAATTTATAGTAATACAATTAACATTTGAATCCCTCCTCTGGTATGGGTGTATTTGTGTCGTCCTCCCACCCCCTCACTATCATCATTTCATCTTCCATTCTCCTAGGGCTGACAATCCTGGGGAATAAAAACGGAATACAGGTGAATGTTGATCCCCTGATAAAAATTACATGCATCGGCTACCGAGATAATGGTACTGAATTCCGGTAAATGCAGTGAGCTTGCGTGTGTTCTATTTCGATCTATTCGCGAACACACACGTAAAAACGTAAATAAGTTAATACAAACCAGTTGGATTCGTGCAAAATTATTTACTTTGGCAATCATTAATTTTAAAGTGAAAATACCTAGTTATTAGAATCCATCCTCGCAATTTCACACTCTAAACTGTGTGTTAAACTACCTATTATTTACTGAATATGTGGCATCGACGTTTTAGGCAAGGCAATAAGGAGGTACTTTCACACACGTGTTTTGGGGTACTGTGCATATGGCTGGGCCGACCGCTAGTTTGCCACCGGCTCCGTACACGCCTGCAGAAGCGAGTGCCGAATCAACACGACGCGCAGGAACAAGTCAGCAACGTCACCGGCTTCCTGCCTTCGCTGCTACCAGTGCCATCACCGCCTCTTCCTGCTACACATCCACCACCAGTAACTCAGCCGCAGCCGCCACCGCCACCACTACCACCCACGAGATGTCTTTACCGTCGCTGCCTCTAACACCAACGTTATCGCCTCTATCACCACCACCGTCACCACTGCTGCTACCCCCAACACCACTATCATCACCATCTCTGCTCCCTCCCCAACTTCCAGCAAGTGTACCTCTACCTCCACCATTGCCGTCTCCACAATTTCGATCCCAACCGCCATCGTCACCGGTCACCTACATTGACATCTGCACATCCATTTCTTGCTCTTTTACCTCCTGCACTTATAGCTCCACCACTGCCCTCAATGCCTCTTTCACCTCTTCCCCTTTCTCCTCCTGCTCTTCCTCCTCCTGTCTCCTCATCGCTTTTCTCCTTCTCTCCCCCCTCGTCTTCCTCCTCCTCTTCCTCCTCCTGTCTCCTCATCCCTTTTCTCCTTCTTTCCCTCCTCGTCATTTTCCTCCTGATCCTGGTATTCTTCCTCCTCATTCTGTTCCTCCATCTCGTCCTCCTCCTCTGTCTCCATCTCCCCTCCTCATTCTCTTCCTCCTCTTGTCTTCTCATCCCTTTCCTCCTCCTCCCCGTTCTCGACCTCTTCCTCCTCGTCCTCCTCCCCTTCGTACTCTTCCTACTTCTTCTCATCCTCCTCCTCCTCTGTCTCCTTCTCCCCTTCCTCCTCCTCTTCCTCCTCTGTCTCCTCATCCCTTTTCTCTTTCTCCCCCTCCTCCTCCTCTCCCTCTTCCTCCCCCTCCTCTGCTGCCGCGCGCACCGCTATGCAAACGAGACGCCGCGATGACGCCGGCGATATGATAATTACGCGGAGCGTCATTCTGCACAGGCATCCGGAATACGTTAACATCATAATTATTTATACATAGCTCGGCGACGAGGGCGACTGGCAGAGCTTTAATCTGGAGTCTCGCAGCTGGCGCTGTAGTCTGGATTTTCTGAATTCCAAACAACGCACGAAGATACCGCGAAAACATTTTTTTGTGGCACGTGAGGCAGTTTGGTTCATTTAACTTTTGGTCTTTGTTTGCTCGCACAAAAACCATATTTTTAAAGGAGTTACATAAATGTTTACAGTAGTTTGGTTGATTTATCAACAGTAACTTTCCCTCTCTCTTATTATTATTATTATTATTATTATTATTATTATTAGTATTATCATTATAATAAATAATCAGGATTATCGAACATCTAGTTTACTTCTTCTTACTTCAATTTAACTAACGTCCTAATTTTCGTCCTTAATCGCTAATGAGAGTTAAATTTTAGGATGTTTGAGTTCTCAATTTGAGATTTGTTGCGTATACTATTGTGCAATTACTGACAATTCAATCTTACGATTACTGGTAATATTCAACACTAGAATTAACCGAAAGAATAGTGAATGTAGTCATGCCCGCAAATCTCCTGCGTCGTCATCTGAGATTCCAGCGACTGCCTCAACCTCATTTGCCGGAAAACGAAGCGGAGGCAGCGCTCGCCGGCGGCGAGGCGTCGGCGTCCGGAGCAGCTGGTTCAAACGGCGCCGCCGCGCCCACCGCGTCTGTTCCGCCCGCCTCTAAGCGGCAGATGCGATCTCGCCGCGCGCAGATGCTTATCCGCCCGCGGCGGAGGAGCGAGGAGCCGCGCGATGTAGACGCAGCGACGGCGCGCCGGCGCCGCCCGAGGGCGAGACAATCGGGTGCTAACGATCTAATTACGCCCGCGGTGTGCCGGCGGCTCCAAGACGCGGAGGTGGAGGAGGGAGAAATGACGGAGGTGACGGTGGTGTTGAGTGGGAGTGATGGGTAGGGGTGGTGGAGGTGATAGAGTGGTGATTACAATGGTGATGTAATGGAGGTGGTGTGATCGTAGTGGAGGAGGGGTCAGTGGTGGAGATGGTGATGATGGCGAAAACGGTAACAGAGGGAGAGAAAGAAAGAAAGAGAGAGAGAGAGACAGAGAGAGAGAGAGAGAGAGGACGAAACTTGATTGATTGCTGTTTTCGCTCACATCAACTTGCTATGAGCACTAGTCCCGTTAGCATAGTGAATGTTTATCCCGGAAGGTGGCGGTGATTCCATCCTGCTGGATGGTGAGATCGGCGCCGACAGGCCTGTCGACTTGTTCCCCTGAGTGATGCACTGCTCCAGATGCAAGCTGTAAGCTCCCGATTGATCTCCCGAAGTGTGGTACTGTAGTGCATTTAATTATACGTGTGTGAAAATAAGGGGTGAGGAAAGGATGAGAGAGATTAGGAAACATCGCGCGCGATCCATGACTCAATTGTTAGGGTACTGCCCAGCATTCGCCATTGATCAGCGAAAGCACGGTGAACTATACCGATTGTAGCAGCCGACCGCTAGAATTCTTCTCCAGATATCGTGACCTAGCTAGATTCCAAAATTCGCCACCATCTGGTCTCGAACCGAAGGATCTCTCGGTATAGAGTCGCTGCAGAATCAGCAGCAATGTTGGCTAGGAGCTAAACTCCGGAGGTAGGGGCAGTTATGACGATGATGGGCAGTTTTGGCGAAAGATTGATGGGAGACTGTGATAGTGGCAGAGTCGGCGGCAAGGACCGGCAATGGAGATGATGGCAGGGGCTGTGGGAGGCGAAAGAAGACTATTGGCCGTTGGCCCATGTGCTGGTAGTGGTGGCAGTGCTGGCGATGGCGGTGGCGTTTTTACTACTGACTTTAGTAGCTTTAATAGTAGGAACGGAGGGAAGAACTCCGGCGATGCCAGATGTAGCGGAGGCGTGGTGATTGCTTCAGGACTGGTAAACGACGACTTAATGGTGGCGGGTAAGAAACAAAGAGAGACAATCCGTTGCAAGTACGGACTGGGGCGACCCTTGCTACGAGTGATCTGACCGTTTACCTTCCACCTCGGGGTTCCGTGGTTCAAATCTCGGTAAATCTATACGGAATTGGAGTCGGACAAAGTGGGTAAACGGTTAAATTCCCTGACGTTTCTCCACGTCCCCATTCCACCGTGATTCCATCATTCATATCATATAAACATCACCAACACCCATACACTATTGATTGTTTAATGATTCCGGGCGTGTAAACTGCTAAGGTCATTAGTTCCGTAAGTATAGTGCACGTGTTTTTCATCGGGAGTTGGCGGTGATCTTCCCCTGATGGACGATTAGAACCGGGGCCGACCTCGTCAGGTAGCGGGATTTTCCTCAACCAGGTATCTTCCATCAGCGTGGCATTGCTACAGCAGGGACTAGCTCTAAACTCCCGAACGGTGTCCCTTGTGTTGGTAGTGTCGTGCATGTAGGAGCAAATTCATCAAAACAGTTACTTCCAGGAATGGCCCAAAAGCCTAAACACCACTGATCATAACATTTAAAAATGGAATTGCTGGTGACGGCGGTGATGTTCGAGATAACATCAGTGAAACACCCACTATGTAGTCGGCGATGGCGGATGTAGCGGAGATTGTAGACACGACGACGGTAGAAGTCACGGCGATGGTGACTGTAGAGACGACGACGGTAGAGGTCACGGCGATGGTGACTGTAGAGACGACGACGACGACGACGACGGCAGAGGACACGGCGATGGTGACTGTAGTAGCGCACGGCAACTTCTTTCATTGTATTGCTTCGTCTCGCTCCCGCGAGGAGCGCTACAGTCGGAGGCGTTCCCAGTGAGACGTTTCAACGGGCTAATTGGCTGGAATTGTAACGAGGCGACTTGGAGAAGCTATGGGAATACGCTTGAAGCGTGCAGAGCAAAGTAAATGGAGCGCCGCGAGAAACGCGAGGGTAAATGTCTAATGCGATCGGGCTGTAGCCGAGCTGTTTATTGGGCGTAA
The DNA here is from genome assembly GCA_017312745.1 of Gryllus bimaculatus. Classification (NCBI taxonomy): domain Eukaryota; kingdom Metazoa; phylum Arthropoda; class Insecta; order Orthoptera; family Gryllidae; genus Gryllus; species Gryllus bimaculatus. The sequence continues at coordinate 2,067,195 of BOPP01000066.1, read as the reverse complement.
AAGTTCACAAATGGAGTCGATTATTCTGAGATTATTTACTCTTTTGGACTTTAAAGATTTTTTTCAGATATGCTGCTTCTCAAGAAACTGTTGCATGCAAATTAGTGTTCACAGAGACTTTTTCTGGAGTGATATAAAGATTTCATCAGCAAATTTTTACCTAAATATATAATAGTTTATAAAAGTTTATTACTTTCTTTTTGAGCAATAATAATAATAATAATAATAATAATAATAATAATAATAATAATAATAATAATAATAACGCCTTTATTAATGGCGAGGCTCAGACCTTAGGGCCTGCTCTTCCGCCTAACCACTGAATTTACATACATATAAAGTAGTAACATTTTCAGAGGGGAGGACAAGCTGTACATTTACGTCTGGGAGACCAAATCTAGGGACCATCCCGGCATATGCACTAAGTGATTGAGTAAACCAGAAAACCTCTATCAGGATGGCGGCTTACGGCCGAACATCATCAATTTACGGAGAAAAGTGGAAGAGAAGGAAAAATAAGAGAAAGGAATATAATAATAAGAATAAGAGGGAGGAATATAATTGTGATCGAACAAGAAGGACAATTATGAAAATTTTGTTTATTAGTTACATTTATTTTCCTTATTGCTATACTTAAATAACATAATACGACCCTGTAACGATAATACAACTTCAAATTCATAAATCATGCTACATATAACAAAGAACTTACATATGAATGGCTGAAACCAGAAGTGACTTTTATGAATTCTGAAAAAATTGTGTTTATTTTAGGCTATATTTCAGTGGCACATTATTTTCGGGGTTTTAATGAACAATTGAAATGCCATAGATTTAATGATGAAAGAGCACCACGACTATACAGAAATGTAGACTTATATAACCAGATTTCCCAGAATTTATAAAATATCTCTTATACCGTTCTCTTTCCACCCATTCATATTCCATATTCTTTCCTGAAGTCTATAGCAAAACGTCTTTGATACACAACCTGTTGAAAGAATTCGAACAACTCAAGATATTCAAGGCCTCACAAATGTTTAATTTAGTGCGGCTTGTAAGGAAATGTTTTCATTCAGCCTTCGTTAAGGTAATTTGCATCGGTTATACACAACTCTTGAAATAAGCGGCTTCTAATCCGCATACCATGTCAATTATAGGCGATTGTGTGGTATATTACGAAACAACTGAGAGTGCCTCTTCTCACAAGGAGAACCGTTGCACTGACAACTGGAAATGTATTACCTTCTGACTAGCAGCAAACAAATCATCTGGAAAACTTTCAATAGCTCATCAACGTTCTGATTTAACAAAACATTTGTGTTTTGTTAAATCAGTAAAGTGTTCAATAAAGTGTAACGGTTGACATGTAGAATACGTATATACCGTATATACAATTTTCAAAACACAAGAACTGTCAGTGAAGAAAAATCAAGAACATACTTGTACAAATCGCAGAGTGCAGAATCAAATATCCTTGAAAAGGTTATTGTGTTAGGTGAAAATAAGAAGTCGTAATTCACTCTTATTACCTTAAGATTCTATGAATCTCAAAAACATTTATGGAAGCATGAGTGATATTAACTAAATAATTAAGTATGGATAACATAATGTTCCAGTAATTTAAAAATTATCTAGAAAACATGATTTTTAATTTTGTTTTTCCATCCCCACCTTACTATATTATACTATACTCTTACCATCTGACACCTTACTATATTTGTTAAATAATATGTAATGCAATGAAAATATTCCAATTTGATCTGTGATGGTTTATGGTTTACATTTTAAAATTGAATAAAGAAATTTCCACCTTTCAATTTTATTGAAAAAAGATTATGTTTTCTATTACATTAAGCAATAATTAATTCAAACATACACACATTGATTCACATAGATCCGTAATTTCATATTCCATACGTTCAGATACACACATCGTACTATACTCCAGAAATCACGAATATATACTAATGCACTCTCCACCTTACTTTCCATGTTCCAAAGCTAGAAGGACTAGTCACGTTGTATAGTCAGAATATCATGGTTTTAGGCTCCTTAATACCGAAATAGTTGTGTTACAGAATGGCATAGACTTTCTCGTACTATCTAGTTTATTAATTTCCTTGATCTGGGCTGGCTTTTGAGTCTTGAGTCATCCTCTTCCAACAGCGATCTATCGCCGCACAAACTTCATTTTTTACTTTCCCGTATACATACGTATATACAAAGTAATAAACGTAGTACAGGAAAAGTTATGTAACGTTGCGCGAAAAAACGGCGGACTTTAGGCAGAAAAAAATAATTGCCGGGACCTGTAACGAAAAAGATGATGACTTCAGTTGCTAAATTAAGAACAAAATCCTCTAACACAGACGGACGCTCGTTTTGAAAAACACTTTTTCGGTAACAGGGAACCTTTAAAAGTATTTCCGTTGAAATCATGAAATTGATTTTCCGTAGAATTGCATAACGTTCTCCATACTATGTTATAACTCCGTATATACGTACGTATACGAGAAAGTAAAAAATCTAAAAAACTGCTCCATATTCTTTCTTCAATTTTACCCACAGATAGAACAAGAAGGGCTTCAAAAATGATGTAGGTCTCATTTTGGATTAACTCTCTAAATTTTTTAAAATTGTAAATTGGGAATTAATTGAAGAAAATATGTGCTGTTGAAGCACTAATAGTTTTAAATTTTATTGATGACTTCCCATATGCTCCTAGTTTTCAAACCCACTCGCTGAATCTTCTTTAGGATTGGATGGATTCATGGATTCAAATTTTATATTTGCCGGTCCGGAGGCAGTAGTGCCGTAGCGATCTCGGACCGAAGGGTCGCGGGTTTGAGTCCCGCCTCGGGCATGGTTGTATTGTATTCGTCCTTTCGCACCCCAATCATAATCATATCGTGTCATGCTCACAATTACCTTACCGTTACTCGCATTAGTGGTCGCTAAAGACCTAGTAGTTGATGCGACCTTAAATAACAATATATATATATATATATATATATATATATATATATATATATATATATATGTTTATAAAACCGTGAATCAATGAGCATGAAAGATGAAGTCGGAGAATTTTGACCGTTTCCGCCCATTGAAGAAGATTTATTACGAGAAGGAAATGGAAGATATCTGGCGAATGCAGCAATGCAACGGTCTGCCCTCGCAGCATGAAGCAACAAATTCTTCACAGTGCGTGGTAGAGACAGTGAACTGAACGCTATTCCCAAGAGATAGAAAGGGAGAGAGGGGTTCTTAAATTGAAAGAAAAGAAATATAGTTTAGAAAATTAATTTTGCATATTAAATTCATAAAAATTGAAAACGCATTAAAGTTTAGCGAAGATCAGAAAGAATAAAAAGATTTCAAAAATGGTACGCTTCGCAGGAGTTGTGGCTCATTCGCTCCGATTTGACTAATTCTTTGGGATTGGGTTTATTTGTAAGTTATGAAACTTTACATGAGTTCTCTCACACTTACTTCATTTGCTTCGTTCATTAGGATTCAAATGACTCGTTGGAATTCGGCTCTTCGTTACGATGCGGTGCGAGTGTTAGAATTCGCCCATTGGTTGGTTTCTACCAATTTGTTAGTATTCGAGAGCACGCTAGGATTCAATCAATTCTTTCGGACTCCACCAAATCGTAAAGATTCGACCACTTCTTGAGGGTTTGACCGATTCGTTAAGATTCGACTGATTCGTTAGGATTCGACTAATAACTGAGGAGGTAAGCTTTTATGAATAATTAAATTGTACTTTTGAAACCCACAATCTTATTACTATTAGCGTTGTAGGGTACACGGATGCCAATATCCAACCCGCAAAACCATTAAACAAAGAACATCAAAGAGAGAAATGGGATAATTGAGACCTATTCAGCCAATACAAGAAGAAAAAAACTAATAAATTAACTAGTTGTGCTACAACAGCACATACTTTCTCGTATTATATCAAAATTTGCCTTTTTCAGAAATTCAGATAGGTCAAAGAAAATGAGACTCGCTCAGTTCTTTTAAATATTTCTCCTATCCGTGGAAAAAGGTTAAAGTAAAAATGAAGAGCGAATTTTAATAACTAAATTATAATTGTTTTAAAAATTGCCTGTATTTCGCCTCAAATTACACCAAAACTAGTCCTCTTTTCGAAGAATTTAATGTGGACTTATTTGAATATTCTTCTTTAAATAACACATTTTATTAAGGAAGAAATATCTGTTTTCAATATTATACTTGTGGGAAGACACCCTAAAAACTGCACGTTTGCAATTTTAAAAAAAACGTGGTTTTAACAAACAGGATATTTGAACCATTCTCTTATCCCTTTACGCTAATCAAAGACAAAGTTTGATAAAAAATATTTAGTGCCATTCTTGAGAAAATGTAGAAAATGTTTTCGAGAATTCATATAAAGTATCCCCAAATATCAAAATATCAGTTTGAAACTAAAGCTTCGAGTTCATTTCAATCGATTGGGGAATAACAATTTTCAAGAAAATCTTCTGAACGGTTTAGGAGTTGACGTTGACAGATGGACAGACCGGAAGACATATTACCGTCAATCAATTTTTCGGCAGCAAGAACCCACAAACGATGGATTCTGGCTACACTGCGTGTTAGAGGATTCTTTTTTTATATGTAGAAAAGGATTTATCCATTCTTTCGTTACCAGGACACGGCAATTAGAGTTTGCCCGCCGTTTTCCGCCGTTCGCCGTTTTCATAACTTTTCCGCCGTTCGCCGTTCGCACGATTGCATAACTTTCTCTTCTTACGAAGTACCTTCGTAACAAAATTGCTCACATTTTGTGAGTGAGTCCTCGTATCACATCCTGAGAAAACCTATGTGAAATTTGTAGTGTACAAAGTGAGTTCACGTTATTTTCTACGGAGTTCTTCGGTTTCTCTGCTTTTTTTTCATGTTCGCTCCACCATAATTTCTTACATATGGACATCATTATTATTCTCTTACCTATGACCGAAGCTGCAACATCAGCGATAGACCCAAGTGTGAGCGAAGAATCTAAACAGAAGTATGGGGGAAACGCAAGCGGAAGAAATCTGGCGCCAAGGCAATAGCCACGCCCTCGAAACACGAAGCCGCAAATCGAGGTAATGGAGCGCACCCCCGGCAGGGCGTGGTGGCACGGCGCGGCCCAACGAAACAGCAAACAGAAGCACGCGCGGCAGACCACACCCGAGACACGCTCACAACGAATCGACATGAGAAACTGCACGCGACAGAATTTGGTTGAACTCTAGACAAGAAAAAATCTTTCAATCATGGGCATTCGAGAGACCTAGGTAATTATTATACATAGCTCACGGTACGTAATAGAGTGGCTGAGGCATGCTCAGAAAAATATATATATATATATATATATATATATATATATATATATATATATACTGTGTGTGTTTGCGATTTGTTATAAACAGTCTGTTCTGTGTGTGTCAGTCTTTCTGTTTTTATTTTATTTCGAACGAATTCTGATATTTTTAAACATTTAAAGAGAAGGTCTAAACGGAATATCAGAATGGTATTCCGTATTCTTAGGAATAGCATTTTTCATTTTGTTGAAACTTTTTTATATGCATTCATATTTAATAGAACTCTATATTCCGTTTTCTCATTCCTAAAAATAAAATATTGATTCCATCAACTATATATATTTAAACTTTCATTAACTGAATTCAAAATAATATTATATCATTGATTTAAGACCAATTTCAATAATATAATATCATTTGATCTTCAACTATTTGTGAACAGTAGAATTGATGAGGGAAATGGTCCAGATAAATGGTTCAATAATGGATAATGAATTCTGAATAAGGAAGTTAGAAGGATAACAAATAGGGAGCACACATTTTCTAGACGTACGAGGTTGAGCAATTCAGCTGGGAAAGGAAATACGATCTTTCATAAAAAAGCTCCAACCTCTTCTTCTCTACCGTGGCCCATAACTTCACATGCAGAGGTCGAGGGGCCTCTTCCGCAGAACTGCCAACCTCAAAGACAAGAAATTATTACTTATCCAAAGACCAAGGGAAAACCAAGGATTAATAAAATGGGAATCTTAAGTGAAAAATTGGAAATAAATCGAAAGAATTTTTAAATTTAACCTTTGCTGAAAACTGATCACAAACGTCATGTAATATATATATTTAGGGGGTACCAACTGTTTTGTATTCATATCTTAATGTTCATTACATAGCCTCTTTGCTCACACTTGGGTCTGTCGCAGATGTTGCACCTTCGGTCATAAGTAAGATAATAATAATAATGATGTCCATATGTAAAGAATTATGGTGGAGCGAAGATGGGGAAAAAAGCAGAGAAACCGGAAAACTCCGTAGAAAATAACGCAAACCCACTTTTTACACTACAAATTTCACATATGTCTTCTCAGGATGTGATACGAGGACTCACTCACAAAATGTGAGCAATTTGTACCCCTACACCACGTGTAGCCCATCGGATTTTGTACATTCAAGAAAACATTTTAAGCTAAAGAAGAACGTAAACGAAGAAGAGACGTAGAGAGAAAACAGTGTGTTGGCAACCTTGCGCCGTCCCACACTTTCTCTCATGAAGCATCGGCTCAAGAAGCAAAGACGAAGACGTTCTCGCTGAGATTTTAATATCCACTTGACGGATGAAACAGCGAGCAAAGGGAGGAAGTTAAGAAATTGTGTTGTGTGTCAGTCAGAATGCTTGACGTTTAATATTGGACACTCATGTCAGGAGACAGCAAGGCATGCATTTTAGATTCTCGGTACTGATACGATGAAAAGGAACGGAACACCTTGCATTCAAGAATAATCGTCTGGGTAAGATATTACGTGCACTTGATCGGCATGTACCTAATTGTTATAAAGAATAGTTGAAGAGAGTTAGAAGCAGGGATACTAATGATGACAGAGAATATTAATAAGAACATAAAACAATGAAACATCAACAATTTTCTTAATGTTAATGAGATGCTTTAAAACTCAAACGATTTTTAAGAAACATAACTCAAAACTTATTTAAATAAATATGTTTTAAGATTTTGATAATTGCGATAATAAATATTAAATTACTTAATTTTACAAATATAAGTTTTTACACTTCCAACGAACGTTCATTTGTGCCACTTCTTTCTTTACAAACCTTTGCACTTTTATTGATGAAATAGCATACATGTGTGGATATTTGGCACTGTTATAGCACCACTGGTTTAAAACTTCATATCCAAGAACAATTGGTATACATACGAAGCATTCCTGGTAGAAATATAAATTCAAGAAGTACAAGATTCGATAACACTTTATAACATTTATCGCACTGGGTGAACTCAACAAACTGTATCTACAAGAGAAGTATTTTCTTTGAGAAAGAGGGGCGAACTCCACTTAACATACTTTGGGCACCAGCGTTACTGACATACTTCATAACTGTGTATTAAAATGATCGAATGGTGAGTTCGCTCTCACTACCTGGAACGCCTCATATTTAAAGTGTTAAGTACCTCCTTTTAGCAAGAAGCAATTTTTCTATTCACACAAATTGAAAAGGTAAAGTGCTGTATTTGGTGACCGCTACAATTATATATTTTTTGTATAATATTGGGTATTGTAAAGATTTTCAGGATAATACTATTAAAACCATTTAACAAAGATTTCGGCATTAATTCTTTATAAGCCATGCACTTGCTATCCTAATCCAGGATTTTCTTGCTTGTTTTTGGCTCTTTAAAAGCTCTTCATATACCCGTTTCCTAGATTACGTATTCTTTACTCTCCGTTTATTTGATTTGTGCTCATTTATTTAATTAAAATGTATATTTTACATAATTTCTTGTTTTTTAAGTTTTGAACAAAAATAGGGCAAGATCCAACAAACGAGAGAAATGACAAAAATGTACTTTTTACGAATAACCTACTTATAATTTCTCTAAAATACAATTTTCATATTGAATCATTTGTCTTGCAAGGGTCTGGAAAAATTCTGATAAAATAAAATGTTAAAAATTAAAAAATTTAACAATGAAAGATTTAATAATATGAAATCGAATTGAATACATAAAAAACTCTTAAAAGTAGTTCAAGATGCGTTCAGTGTTTCGAATGGTTTCGCAATTTCCTGGGCACTCCGTACCCCACGTTTGTCCATTCACCTCCATCAGGAAGACTAGCTCTCCAGAGCTCTCGTAGTGCACGTAAAACCTGAAGTCCTTCTTCGTGCTTTCCCCTTATCGTCGTCATAATTAAATCTCCCCGCGCGTCCTCTTAAGCCCCATTTATGGATTGCCGTTTACAGGGACGATCCGTTTAATGGGGACTCGGTTACACATCCCATTACACCCACGTCTGCCACGAGGAGATTAACGTTTTGTTTTCGTTTATTTTACCCGCCCGATCACAAAGCCAGGTGTAATACCGTTTACGTTTACACAGATGAGCTTAAGATATTATAGTTGCGGGAAGATGGAAACTCATAATGTTATTACGTCAGTTCGACAGTTTGTGGCTCGTAAGTACGCTATTAGGTTTCAGGCGACGAGAGCACGGCGAGTGGAGGGGGAGAAACAAGGGCAAAAATTATACCTCAGCCGGCGTTTTGTCTATAATCCTTGTTAGCGGGCGAGCGCAGTACTCGGGCGAGATCGTGTTGCGGCACGCTGTTGCTGACGGATGCAGTATCCCATCTGGACTAATGGGTGATTCGATCAGAGAAGCCAGCCCGCCGGCGCGGTCTCTCGGCCGCGTTGGAAAATATTGGATGTCCGGCGACTAACTGCACTCTGCGCAGCTTTCCTACCCGCTCGTATGGCACGTTAATGAGTGTTAGGGGGGCGCAGTTCTCCTGTCCTGCGTTCTAAGCTGTTTTACGTTGCGAAATTACTGGATTTTTGTGCGACCGGAGTGTTAGTACCCTTGTCGGTCTTTAAGCCGTTCGTGCTACAAGGAAATTCATGCTTATTAACAGGAGGAAGCCGTCGTCCTATCTGGCGGTCGTTTGCGGCGGTAGCAGAAATCCGTGACTCCACTGGTCGTTGGTTCGAGAAGAAGCGTGAAGCACGAGAACTATCACATTTTGTGTATTTTCGATATAGGAAATAGTATTATTATATTTAAGTGTTAATAATGGCCTTCACAATGATGACAGAAATCTATTGCAAATGATATATTCATTCGTTAAAATCTCCATTTCTTATTTACTCGTGTTTCTGTGTACTTATATTTCCCGTATGTAGATAAATCGCATATTATGCCATAAATATACTGTTTCGCTTGTTGTTTTTTATTCACAATAGAAAATAGATTCCTCAGTTACTAATAAATGATAAATCTCATTCAATACAATTCACATTTCTTATATATTTCTGTAATTATATTTTCCGTGGATGAAATCACGTATTAGACTACAAATAAAACTTTTTGCTTTTTATTCACAATAGAATTCATGTACTCGCCTTAGGAGATTCAATAGTGATACTTATTTGGTAGGAACACAAGAAAAATAGCTATCGATTTACCTAGTTAGAAGACTGAAATCGTATTTGGGTGATTAAAAGATATCAAAATTTAAATGGCAATCAGACAAACATGCATCATACTTCAACTTGTTCGCCGGTTATATTTTTTCTTATTTTCTGCATCCCTTTCAAGATCTCAAATTAATGTAATTTTAAACTCGGCAATCACATTATTAGGCATACGGTTGCGAGCGCCTGTCTAACAGATGGGCCTCCGGCGGTCGCGGGAGCCGCCGGGCAGCCCCCGGCGGCGGCGGCGGCGGCGGCCCCTCTTCCAGAGGCATCAGTCAAGTTCGAGCACAGCGGGGGTGGAGGACGGGCGGAGGTGAAGGGTCGAGGGCGGCCGACAAGAGCGAGATAGGGCAAGGCTCGGCTAGCTGTGTAGTGTATGCAGCGGAGAGAGAAAGAAAAGTGAGGGGCGGAGGCGGAGAAAAGAGAGAGGACGATGATAAGAAGGGCGGGCAAGAGAGGTGATAGTTGTGTCGAAAGGGTCGGGGGCGGAGCGGGGCAGAGAGGCAAGGGATGGGGCTGAGGGGTGAGGAAGGGAGATGAGAGGCGGAAAGATGACGGCGGGGCGGAAAGGAGAGAGTTGAGGTGTAGAAGTGAGGGAGTCCTAAGATGAGAGCCATAGAAGTGAAGAGTGAAGCGGAAGGGAGGAACGGTGGAGGGATGAGGAGCGGAGCGGATAGGCGGGGTGAGACAAAGAGATAGAGAGGGAGTTGAGCAGAAAGATAAGGGGTAGAGCGGAGAGAAGACACGAGGTGGGGAGGTGAGGGAAGGAGTGTGGAGTGGAGGACGGGACGCGGGGCCGGTGAAGGGTGCAAGGCTGGGCATGGCTCGGGGCGGGGGAAGGCGAGACCCGAGGGGCGGTGGCGGTGCCGGGAGAGGTGGCCCGGGGGCGGGCGGGCGGGGGCAGGAGTTCGGCCGGGAGGCGTGCTTGGGCTCCCCTGGGGTGGGGCGAGGGGCGAGAGCCGCCTCTGAATAAATGCACTTTGCGGACAGCCCGCCTCTGGCCTCGGCCGCCTCCGGCCGCCCTGGCGCGGGGGCTGCGCCCCAAGACAATGGTACAAGATAGATCTGCGGGGCGCCGATGTTGATGGATGCGCCTGGCCGCTCTCTCGGCACACGCCGCAAACGCTTCCGCCCGCTCACGTCCACGCGTCGCCCCCAGCATCGTCCCCTCGCCTCGCCCGCTACGCCCCCTCCTCGGACCCCCTCGTCGCCGCCTCGCCCCCGCCCTCAACCCTCAATCCCGCTTCGCCCTGCTTTACCCTCAACCCCCCGCCTCGTCCCCGTTTCTCGCCGGCCTCGCCCGAACTGCCCCGCCTCTCGCCCCGCCTCCCCCTGTCCTCACACCCCCATCACTCTTCCGCCTTACACGCCTCACACTGCCCCCACCCAACCTCAACCCGACTCGTTTCCGTCTTTCCCCACCCCTCCCTACTGCTTCCAACTTTTCCCAAAGCCTCGCCCCCGCCTCGCCTCCGCTCGCGCCCCCTCGCCACCCTTCCTCGCCGCCTCCTTCCTCGCCCCTGCCTCGTCCCATTTCACCCCACTTCTCTCCCCCGCCTCGCTGGCGCCTCTCCCCCTCCTCACCCGCCTCATTTCGCCTCACCCCGCCTCACCCCACCTCACCCCGCCTCACCTCGCCTCATCTCGTCTCACCCTACTCAGCCTGCCTCATCCGTCCCCACCCCGACTCACCCCACCTCACTGTCCTCGCTTCGCTCCACAATCCACGTTTCACACAGCCCCACCCTCACGTCCCATCTCAATTCGTCTTGCTCACCGTACCACATCTCATCCTCCTTCACCGCCACGCCTCACCTCTCCCTCTTCATCTTGTCTTGCTCAAACTACCGATTTCCACATCGCGTCGTCGCAAATCGTTCCACCTTACATCTCCAAACCCCGTTCTCAGGCTGTCGGGCCTAGTACGTACAATATAATAAACATAATACAATTATGTATGTATACATACAAATTTACATACAAATACATTATACATGCAAATACGATAAACTAATAAGGGATGAATAGCCAAATAAAGAGGGGATTTTATTAACCAGATCTGAGTCTAAAAAAGAACTAGATGTTAGGTACTGACATCCGTACTAAAGAGATGCAACATTTGATCCTCCGATCTTCCCATTACTTTTCTCGCCGCTTTCATACCCAGCAGTCAACCTTCCCTTTAGACACCTTCACGTCCTCTCTTTCACCTTTCCGGTCGGGTTTGTTTCGTCATTGGTGGACGCCTCCGCGTTTTTAGAGATCTCACAGCTCAGCTGATGTGCAATTCATCCTCTGCTCCCCGGACACCCCAGCAGTATTTTGGAGACAGGGGATCTCAAACTCTGGCCAGTATCTTAGACACGGGCTTGATAGCTAGGTCGAATTTACCCGCTGTCTTGAGGAGTCTGGAGGAGGTAGTTTTCCGTAGTTTTTCCTTTCAATATCAGGCGAATGCCGGAGTAGTACCCTAACAAACGGGCCAAGGGCGATCTTTCCTTCCTCGCACTTGACCTTCTCTCTACCCTTATTCACAATAACACTAATACTTACACTCACTATACTCATGATTACTACACGTGTCGAGCGCTTCGACATTGTCCCGGCTGAGGCGGTGTCTGATAATGGGAGATACCTATATCAGAAAATCCTTGCAAGCTGAGGTGTAGGTTGGCGTCGTATTTCACCATCCAGCTGAGTAAGAACTCCACCATATTCCGTGTTAAAACATATACTACACTTACGAGACTAATTATCTTTGCCGTTTATACGTACACCCGGCAATAATCAAACGTTGGCCGGGTGGAAAAATGTGGCACATCGCCTCTTACAAATATAATAAAGAAATACTCAGTAAAGATCTTTATTTTGCGGGAAGGTTGAAGCCATTACACGTTATCTTTCTTTATCCATTATTCAAAACGTAATGCTTAGAATCATAATGTGCTACAAGCACAACAATATGTAAATTGAAATAAGACTGGATGCAAAAGAAAGAAAAGTTTCAAAACCTGAGCTAACCCCTTTATTAAGACTACAATTACGAGTGTATTCATTAGTGAATCTTTCCGGTATTAAACAATTAATAAAATGTAACAATTCCATATTTCTACCTTGTCACATTGCAAAAGTAATCTTATTACCAGAACATGGGCTAGAATCACATGAATTTAGTTGTTTCTTCACTTTTTTTCGTACATATAATAACATAATAAATATATTTAATTACACAAACTTGTTTTTGAATGCTCATATTTTCCCAATTCATTCTTTGCGTCAATCGCATACCCCTTAAATACCCCTGAGTAAAACCTTCTCTCTCATCCGGTAGTGATCAGAGGTCTCTTCTTTCGAAAAATGACCGTGTACCTTGGCGTATAGTCCAAACTATGGAGCTCATTTTTAAGTAGCTGATGTAAGGCATCCATCACGTCCGTGGTTGTCATGCTGTTTTAACGATGTAGTCATTATACCGCGCTCCTGCAAGAAGATATATTCGATTCTGTTACCAGCTTTTACGCGCTACCGCTTGGAAAACGGCCATTGTTCCTTCAAAGAACATTTGGAACAGAGCTGTAACTGAAACGTTTTCACAATTGAGATGGAAATAAACCTTCAAACTGTATATATAGTTTCTAATTAAATCATGTGTACGTTTATTGAAGAATTGTAGATTAATAAAATGTGTCGTTGCGAACTTAGTAAATTCAAAATAAAGTCACACAGCTCATCGTAATTGAAGTTAGGAATTAAATATACACTGTGTTATTTAAATAGGAATTAAAACTTTATACGTTCTTGCGTACATAATTTAATTAACATCATATTGAATCTCTCTGCTATTAACCCACTTTCATTCTCTCCCGTTTCTCTCCGTCGAACCATTTTACTCGGTTCCTGACACCTTCTCCCCTCTTTCTTGCATTCTCTCTCTTTCCCCAACACCCTTCTCTCCCCCGTTTCTCTTCCTCTCTCTCTCTCTCTCTCTCTCTCTCTCTCTCTCTCTCTCTCTCTCTCTCTCTCTCTCTCCATATCTCCCCCTAGCTCTCCATTTTCTTCACGTCTGTGGCGAACCTGTCCCCCTCCCATTCCCCCCATGGGCATGCAACTGTTAAGGTACCTTTCTGGCGACCTGCAGTCTTCATACAAAAATAACAACGAACCCTTAATAATTTAAGAAGTAAGTATACAAGAAAGAAGTAAACTATTAAATAATTAATTTAGCTCATTAGGAGCACATGATAGGTGTCAGAGTGTAAAGTGGGTGTCCAAGCAGAACGACCAGAGATGGTGTGGATGATCTTCTGCGGGTTGTTACCTTTTAGGCGCTGAGGAGGCCAAAACCTGGAAGGAGAATATGTGACGTCCGCGCCAGGTAATAAATAAATATATAAATTGTTTAGAAAGAGTTTGGTATATTAGCATGTACTCGTCTTCAGACGGAGGGATTTCCCTCTTCATAGGTTCTTCCCTTAGATGTATCTCTTTTCCCTGGTTTTGATGCGATGAAGAGATCATATATGTGAATACTAGACCTCGAAATGTTAGAACGGTTTAAGATGTATTTTTGTATTTTCTTAATGGACTTCGGACTATCCACATAGTAACAGATTGTGTAATTTACATCAGTAGTAATTACCTATTAATTAATAAATAAAAAATTACACGGAAACGGACGATCAGAGCAGCTGGGCACAAGAATTTTCATCGGATCAGCGGCGGCATCACTAGGTACTTAGTAGGAGCTACGCCTCGTTTCATTTACTGGATCATTACCTTTTTCCAGGCATGTCAGTAGGTCATTGTTCCCGTTAGTGTAGTGAATGTTTTATGACTGGCGATGCCGGTTTTCTTCCTCCTAGATGGTGAGATCCAACAGCGACCTGCACGACGACTTACAGGAGATTTCCCAGCTCCCGGTACCTTCCGCCAGCGGGGAGCCGTCCCACCCGAGACAAAGCCTAGGCTCCGCCTGATCTCGCGACATGTATTCTAATCACATGCCAGTAAGTGTGTCAGTGTGGGTAAGGAAGGGCAGAACAAGGGAGAAGAAGGAAAGATCTCACGCGGTCCATGACCCGTTTGTTAGGGCACTGCTCCGGCATTCGCCTGGTGTTGATAAAAATCACAGAAAACTACCGAACAGTGCAGTATGACGCTAGAAGTCTTCAGGTAGAGCATAGGACGCTAGAAATTCCAGAGAGTGGCTGAATTCGAGGTAGCAATGCAGCTAGACTCGAAAATCCGGCACCGACGAAACTCGAATCTTCCTCTCGCTCAGAGCCACATAGGAGGCAGCAGTAATGTTAGTTCTGAGCTGAACTGAGTCGGTCTATGTCTCGAAAAAAAAAACAACCGTTCCGCCCTACAAAGCTCCAGTTGCAAACCCGCAGTTACGTACTCTAATGCACCCGATAAACACAGTCAGACCCGGAGTAAAATAATTTGCCACCGACCGTCTAAATGCGCCTACCAAGCCCTAGCAGAGGCGGGCGCCATCATAATACCTCGGTTTCGAAGCGCCCTGTGCGGCGGGCGGGCAGCGTGGCGAAACTGCGTCGTGAAGGGCGGGTATAAGGGCGCGCGGCTGCACAGTGGCCGTTATTGTGTACGTGGCCGCGCTCCGCCGCCGTCAAGATACAATCGCGGGCGCAGCGGCCGCCGCATCAGAGAGCTGAGTAGGGGAACGAGCGAGGGGAAGAGGTGCGGGATGGGAAGGAATGAACCCGTGTGGGCACGGAGATGAGAGATTACTGTTCAGTTCCGTGCCTAATTATAATCTTATTAACTGCGGTTCTGAATTAATTATACGTAAGATGGAATGAAAACTAAATGGCCATTTATTAAATTGTTTTATGTTTTCACACCCGCGCTATTTACCGCTAGATTTACAGTGAGAGAGGACTTTTTCCCCCGGCGGGTGTGTTTGAAAGTGACTTTAACTCCCGAGTGAGTTACAGTTGCTACGCACATCTACATTGCTACGAATCTAGACATACATTTCAACCAATCGGGAAGCCATTTACAGGGAGGATGGGATGAATGAAGTTGTGAACATAGGGAGATTAGAGCTTACTATTCAGTTACATGTCTAATTATCATATTAAATGGATTTCTGAATTAATTTTACAATGAAATGAATAATAAATGTAATTTTGGTAAAATTGGTATTTTCTTTTACACACCGAAATGAGCTATGTATCACTAGTTTTACGATAGTTAAGAGTTTTTTTATCCACTAGAGGTTTCCATCTAGTGGATAAAAAACTCTATATCATTTTACTATATGTAGTTGCATGACGAATTGAAATACCAACAAAACGAAGTTAGATACTTTTGAAAACTAGACATTTTCACTCGTGAGTTATAGAAAGTTTATTTGCGTTGGCTAACAGACTACTGATATGATTTTATAGTACTGCTAACAAAATAGCAACCCACACATTCGAGTCTACTCGTACTACATTAAACAGAAGAAAAACTCAACAAAACATGCGCATTATGAAGTCTCATCTACCCCAAGAACGTGATCCGTCTCATCCACCACTGACAGAACCGGGTTGCTGTGCGTGTTTCTGCGAGATGCACTGCAGAATTTTTGAACTGGCCGCTGGACGCAGTAAAAGGGCCAAACATTTTGGAAACTGAAATTTTTTGACGTATAACTCATTCCAAAAAAGTTCCTTTATTAACAATAATAGTGTATATAATGTTTTGTGGGTTTAATAAAAGGACATCTTGTGCAAATAAAGTAAATGCTCTGCCTCCGTTCTAAAATAAAAATTCTAAAAAATGCTCCCCCCTTCTGCCGCGTGTATAGCTCCTGCATTGAATCGTTACGGAAACAGCAGTAGATCCAGACGAATTTGATCTGCACCGAAACAGGGGCGCTTGCGCTTTTCGATGCGGCAGAGAGAACCACCGCCAGAATCGGCGACGGGAACCAGGGGAGAGTCCAGGGCGAGGAAAGACAGAGCACTAAAGTGCGGGGTGTCTGCGCGAGGGGAAGGGCCGGGCTCATAAATACACATCCCGCATTATGAGAGGAAAGGGCCTTGCGAGGTGTGAGGGCTCATGCCGATGGCGCGGATTTCCGCTAGTCCCCGCGCCCTTCCTATCGACGGCTTGTTACGGCAGGCGATGTTTTTCCCAGGCCCTATTATCGGACTTCCCTGCGCCCTTGGTCTCGTCGCGGTCGACGCCGGTGTCGAAAGCGGCCGATGTTGCCAGAAATACGATCTACAAAATAAGCCTGAAATATTTTCTGGGGTTAAGGCACAGGAGAGGAACTTGTGGGAAGGAATCTCTCTTCATTTCTTTCTGAACTTTGTGTCTCTGCAGCATAAATGTAAGCGACCTACTCTGAAAGTTTGATGAACGGTGTTTTCGATTTATCTGATTTGGTATTTCGATCGAACAATAAAATATTAATGACGAATTTTATTATACTCTATTAAAATGTTTTACCTTTCTATTCCACCTTTCTTCTTAAGGGACCAATTATTTCATCATGTATTAGTATAAAGTAATAAAATATTATATTATAATCTTGCTATTTAACAATGGATGTCTTGACGAAAGTTTTGAACACGTAATAATATAAATGTTCTTTGACATTTAAAAATTCGAAATTGTTTAAATTTGGGGGAAGCATTTGTTCGAATTTAGATATCTTTCAAGGTCACTCTTTTACCTCTTTTTTTACCATAAATGCTAAAATATTATGCGAGTGACTCAATGAAAAGTTGTTATAACACCAATAACCGTAACATTTTAGCTTTTAAAATCAGTCCAATATAAAATAGTTATAGTCTTTCTTCAAGCCGTGAATGAAAGAGAGACTTGTCTTGATGAATAAATAAACCAAAGAAAGAAAAGTGACAAAAGTGTGTTGATGATTTTTGGAAGTGTCTCAATATGAACTAATAAATTAACGTTACGAATTCTATTATACACTCTATTAAACTGTTTTCACATTTTATACCACCTCTCTTCTTATGGAACGATTACTTCATCTTGTATTATAATAAAGAAATTAGGAAGGTAAAAGTCATTGATTATTCTCTAAATGCAGAAAATAATATTATATTACTTAAATTCAAATTTTTAGCATTTTCTTTCGTGTTCGAATTATCTGAACAATATTCGGAGATATGAACGTTAGTTACTGAATCATTGTGAAGGCTGTGTCGAATGGCAAATCGAAAAAATTACTCGAGTAAAAAAAAAATTAAATTTTGAAATGTCGAAGTAAGAAATATTCATTTTTAAACGTTTTGTGTGTTGGATATTTCAGTTTCAATTTTTATCTAACCTCTTTAATTCCTCACAGAATATTTACGTGCCCAGCATCACCCTGACGGATGATTAAAAGAAAAGCATAAGAACACTTTTGGGTTTTCCTTGGGCTGCTCTGCTTAAGCAACTTTTCAGTTTCAAAAACTTTCGGCCTCATCGTTCGCGAAAGTCTCACGCAACGTGGCTAATGTTTGTGTCAGCCTCCGGAGATTCTCTTTCTCCAGAAAAAGAAGTGTTGTTGTGTTGGGGAGCACGCGATCAATGCAGCCTCCTAGCCTTTCCGTACGCGCCAACGAGCTACGGGGTCCGACAACGCCCTCTCCCAACAATGCCGGAAACTACCCTCACCCCACAACGATTTTCCCTTTCCCCTCGCACGTCCTGTCACTTTTACTTCATCTTATCATTCACTCTTCCATGTTTTTCTCCTCCAGAGACTCCTTTCATATTTCTTCCGAGTTTCATCGATTTTCCCTTTTGCCTCTCCTTCTCTCCCTATTTTTCTCAGTCACTCATTGTATTTTTCCATCCCACTTTTTTTTACTTCATTCCTCTATTTCACTTTTTTTTCCGTCTTTTTATTTGACCACTCTCTCTTCTTTCCGCTTCACTGTCGCTTCTTCTTTTCTCTCCCTTCGGTTATCCTTTTAACTCCACACGTGATTTCTAAATTCCATTCCTCAATTTGTAACCATCATATTTTCTTTCTCTATAGTTATCTCTTCTTCATTTCTTTCTAGGACACTAATTCCTCTTCCCTTCCCTATTTATTCCCCACTTTCTGTCTTATTTCGTGTTTCCACTGTTCTGCCTATCTCCGTCCATCCACCAACTTTCCCTTTCCTTATTTTTCATCTCTGTTTTCTTTCTCTCTCCCTTCACTTCCACCTTTCACCTTTCTCATTTTTACATCCTGCCTTTCCCTTCTCTCTTATATTTCGCTTGCCTTTAATTGAGACCCTGTTCTATTCTTACTTCTAGGATTTCTTTCCTACCCTTCCTCCCATCAATGATTTCGTCCTTTTTCATCCCCTCCCTTCTTATTCATTTTGTATTGTCTCCGCCCCTCTTCCTCCCATCCTTCCCCCCCCCACCGAAAACCCATTCATTTCCACTCCTCCACCCGCTTTTTCGCGCCTTTCCCGCTGCGCCCCGCTGTGCTGGAAAAGCACCGCGAGCGACCTTTCGAAAAGGAGTCGCCCTCGAATTTACAATTCGCGAGAGAGCGGCCGAGCGAGTGGGAGCGATTCCTTTTCATAATTCGAGAGTCGCGACATCTGTTGGAAACGTGATGAAAAGCGCGCGACTTCTGTCGCGAGGCGACACAAAAAAAAATACGACCAACTTTCGTCGCAGATACGGATGGGAAACCCTGGGCGACTGCCTCTTTTCCGGGTGAGGCATCGCGGGCTGTCAGGGATGAAAGGACTCGTTGGCGCGGACTTGATACCGCCGCGGACGCTTTTCTTGCGCGTAATTTTTTACATTTAAATGAAAAGAGTTGTAGGTCCGGGATATCACGGCCAGACGCCAGTTTCGCCTTTTCTGAGTGGGAGTGTGAAGTGTTTATTTGGAAAGGATGACGTCTAGTGATATTTTCTGCGGAAGGTAGGAATATATTTTTTTTGTTAAAATTGCTCTTTTGTTTCTTCTCCATGCGTTATGTCAAGAGTTTACCTAACAATCGTAAAACTTATGACACAAATAAAAGTTTTAAAAGAATAAATGCTTGTAATGTCAACTACCACACTTAGGAAATTAAATAATATATGTCATATTGCCTAAGTACAGTTAGTACCCTCACTTTGTTAAATCGTTTATTTTATAACTATTAGATGATTCAAGAATAGTTTCAACCATTAATAAAAGCCTTGATCATCAGAGATCCCGAAAATTGGTAGGTGAAAAGTGAAGGTGCAGATTCGACTGTCAAGTTAGCTTTTACATTTATCTGCAAATTTCGGCAGGATTGTTATGATGAAGAATTTTTTTGTGATTGAAATTCGTATACAATTAAAAATTATTCGATTATTAGTTTACAACGAACGAGTTCTTTCTGTCAAAAATAGAGCATTTCGTGCCAAATCATTCTCACAGTTAATTGCAATTTTATCACACATACCACACTTGCTTAAAGGTTAGCCGCAAGCTTATTTAGCAGTAAGAACTCTGGGACAGTACCCCGCGGGGGGACGATGCCGAGAGGTACAAATCCCCCGCAAGATGACCTAAAGGTCGGCATCTGTTCTACTATCAAGCGGGAGAGAAACACCGCTATCTCTCGCGATTAAACATCCACTACACTAAAGGGTCTTTATATCATAGCATTTAACGCGGCCGAAAATACAAATCAATCAGTCAATCATCGCCTGAGAGTAATGGGCCCGTGCACCCAGCCACGAGCGACCCGACACCCGAGCCGTCAGACCAAACATTGCTCCGATGGCGGCCCCATGAAATACGTGGCCGCGAGGAAGACTGACACTGCCACCGTCTCAACTCGCGTCAACCTCCACCACTGCCCCGACCGCCACCGCCACCACCGCCATCAGCACCACTGCTATCACTGCCACCATCGCCACCAACACAGCCACCGCTGCCATCATCACCACTGCCATCTCCTCGACCAACACCGCCATTGCCATAGCTACCGCCACCACCACCGCCGCCACCTCTGTCACTGACGCCACCGCCACCACCGCCATCAGCACCACCACTATCACTGCCACCATCGCCACCAACACAGCCACCTCTGCCATCATCACCACCGCCATCTCCTCCACCAACACCGCCGTTGCCATAGCTACCACCACCGCCATCGCCGCCCTCTGCACCCTCTGCATCGCGTGGGTGCCTCCACCGCCGACGCGGTTGCCGCATCCCGGGTTTCCCACGTCTGGAGTTGGACAAAACGCGCTCTATTATCGATCGTTCTCGCAATCTTGCTTTGGCAGCCTCTGAGGCTGAGAGCTTATCTACATTTTGGAATCTACACGGAGATCTCTGTCAATGGGAACTATCGGTACCTCGCATTATCGGCGGTTTTCGGTATACTCCGACTTAAACGAAGGGGCACTTCAAGGCCAGGGGCTGGAAGGAAACCGGACATTATCATCCAATCTGGAACTTCAATACCAAAAATTTAAGTGGTAACGAAGCTTCCGATTGGATGACTCTCCTCTCTCCCCTCTCCGTCCAGCTCGTGACAATGAAGTGCCATTGTCTTTAAATCAGAGTACAGTATCGGCGGAGCTGGAGCTGTGCATAATTTACAGGTTGTTTCGAGTGTTTCGCTTGTGAGAAACGTTAAGGGCTGTCTTTCAAAGATGAAAAAAATTAATACAGTATTTTAATTAGTTTTAATAATAAAAATTGTTTGAAACATTTTTGACATCACATTCATGCTAACGTTTCAATTGCACAACTACTGAGAGGGTTGAAATGTGCCATGTACGATCGAATATTTATTCATTTTTTGTCGTAGAGTATGCATTATTATTTTATATGCAGAGTTCAACTACCCACTTTAATGAAAGTGAAATAAATACTGAGTTTAAGATGCTTAATAGAAATGCATCTCGGTGTCGTCGGATCGGATGATGCCTCGATGATTTGTTATCATTCCTTTTTCTTCCGCCGATGCACCATTTTCGTCCCCGATAACATCCCTAGTATTGATATCGAACGTTATCATTGGCATTATCGGAACTAGAATTAGCGGACATTGGTCTCTTAGCGCGCTGGTATCGTTGCCGAGAACGATCGGAAGTGAATGTCTTTAGGTCCGGCTCTGCCCACGACGTTGCGTTCATAATGGATTAATATTGTTATTCGCAATTGAAACTGCTCTTTACTTCGAACAAAATTGTGAATTTGAAGTTTTCAAATTCTAATAAAGTGGAAATGGTAAGCTTAGCCTCCTTATTTCATGTCATTCTGAACATATCTCATATTACATTAACCGGACCCGGAGGGTTTTCGTCACTACACGTCTAAGTCGAATTCTGTGATTGACAATTCAGTCGTAGGACAATTCTAGCGATTGGCTGTTCTGATAGGTTGTTTTCGTAGTTTCTATGATCAATACTAGCCAAATGCCGAGGCAGAACCCAAATACTAGGGCCACGGTTCGCGCACGATATTTTTTTCTTGTTTCTTATCATATCCTCTTTCCATTCTTACACTGGAACTTACGCTTACATGCACTACATTACAATACCAGTCTGGAGCTTAGAATTTGTGCGTGGTGTGTTGGTGCCACTTTGGGGGAGATAATTGGAGAGGAATTCCTTGAAAGTCGTCGTGCACGCTGGCGCCGAATCTTACCAACCAGCAGAGAAAATTCACCGTCACCTCCCGCGATTAAACATTCACTACATTAACGGCACTTTTGACTATGGTAGTTGTCGGGTTCGGAAATTTCAACTAATCAATCTACTACACAACGTAACTACCTTCTTAGTGTGACCATCAAGCAGTTATCAACAGCAACTCAATTTGTACGCTACAAATCTAACGTGAATTGTAAACGTTCTGTAGTAAGAAAAGAGAAAGTAAAGGAGAAATTTGACACGAGAAATGGGCGAGATATTTGGATTAATGCATAGAAGTTCGTCTTATTTTCACGGCAACTCCTAATATTTCTTTCGTATTGCGTTGCAGTCGTTGCCGACGGCGAAAATCTTGGCATAGAAGTAATCGACTAGAGGCGATAATAAGCCACGTAGAAAATCTCAAATAAGAGGTAAAGGAAATTTAAACGGATTAAATATTTACTTATATTTTTAAACTTATGATAAATAAGTTTACAGTGAAAATATGCAAGTTGTTAATGATATGAATCGATACGGGAGTAACTAATCTCGTCGCAATAAAGAAAATGATGATTGTTTAAAAATATTAATGTGAATGTAGTGAAAAATTCAATGGGTTATAACAGGATACATAAAAATGTCTCTATGTTTCACTGCATAATCATACTGTAAATATGTAGGATAATAAATATTGATTAGCATAAGATATTTATAAATATGTATGTCATATTTGGCCTGGATGAAGAATTTTTGATATTGCAATATAACGAATAAATCAAATTGTGAATTATTAAAATTGATAATTAAGTAACGTTGATAACGAGAATGAATGACAAAATCGTAAACTGTGTTTTTCTTCCATTTGAGGAAAAATGTTAATGAGTGATTGTTAGTTTGTGCTTTTGTTTTGTTTTTTGTTTGATTGTGCATCTTAGTTATGAATCATGAAATGTTTGTTTAAGTTTCATTTCTTGTTTAATGTGAGTAAATATTATAAACTACATACGTCATAAATAAAGATTTCTATTTTTTTAACTCGTCAGATTTGAAGTGATTCTGACGAAAGATTCACTCAAATAGCATACACTTCAGAAGTTAATAAATGGAGCACGTGTGGAAATAAAAAACAACCAAAGTTTAAAATTCAATTAACTAATGTATTTATACTGTTTTTTTCTCTCACTAACTTTTAAGTTTTCAAGACATTTATGAAGAACTGTCACAATTTATTAATTTCTTTATAGGTTTTTCCGCATGGAGTTGCACGTCTGCTCTTTCAGTAAATTTATAGAAACGTAAATCCTATTGGTCGTAAATTTTCATACATTAATCATTTACGGGCAATATTTTCCACTCATCCACTTCTCTTCTGATCCATAAAAATTATAAAATGTGGCAGATGAACCTCTCACAAAGTACTTTCTGTGCTTAGGAAAGGTCCATAGGGCGAAGTGTAGCACCCTTCCTTCGTTGCTTAGCAACGAAAAAGCATCGTGAGCAGTCGACCTGGGAATCTCCTTATTAACGCAGCGAGGAATGTTGGAGAAAACACGCGGCAAGCGAGAGAGAACGAAGTTGCATTCCTACCCTCCACATCCGGTATTGGGCTTACGCTTCTTATTAAGGTCGAAGCCGACTGTAATAACGTGCAATGAACTAGGGCGTGAACAACAAAACTAATAGTGTTGCAGCAAGGGAGCTGTAGAATAATGATTTTCTTGGGGTAACGGAATGAAACAGAAATTAACAATAAAGTTTAATCCTTTTTCCTAGTCATCAAATCCTAAATTGTACACGGAACAAAATGAGATCATAAGATAATTAGTAAAATTGAAATGTTCTGGTTATATTTGGTTTTAGAAATAGTGTCATTTCTGACCGAGAAGTCCTAGGATTTGTGTTCCGACTGACGCAGATTTTGGATATTAGGTGCTTAGCATTAGGTGCTCTCATTCAGACTCTGTCTGGATGAGAATTCTTGCAGCTGACTACTCTGATCCGTAGTTTTACGTGGTTTCGCCGATCAATACTCCTTGAATAACGGACCAGTACCCTTACAAACGGACCACGGACTGCGCGCAATCTTTCCTTCCTCTTACTTGTCCTAGGCTCTCCTCTTACTCAAACTCTTACATTTGGCTGCACTACCCTACCGTGTAGGGAGTCCAGTCGGGAGCACAGAGCATGTGCCGTCCCGGGTGGAGCACCGCAGGGAGGAGATGGCTGGCAAAAATCACCCACAACCGGATATGTAGGTCGGAGACGGATTTTCTCATCCCGTCCTTGGTACATTCCAGCGTTGAGGAATACCTAGACATTTACAGCGATAACGGGTCTAATGAGTAGCAGTTGTCGTGCCCAAATTCATCAATGAATCAAAAATTCAAATAATTTTGCGAATTTGTTCCAATGCGAAATAATAAAATAATCTGGCATTAACTGATACTTGCAGCGCTAGACACACAGAGCGTTATCTAGTTGCCAAGAGAGTAAATTAGATAGCAAGTGGGAAATTGCCTTGATGGTAACACCGACAGTCCTTGGTGGCAATCGAGGTGCAAAAATTGATCTCTGAATACCCAAGCATACGCGCTCGATAACTTGATGAAAAAAATTTACACTACATCTCGCGAGACATTCTACGCCTGAGAATTGTTTATTACGTTTGTAATTGGTACATGTATTGTTTCAATTTATCACAATTAGTAACTTGAACGAAAAATTTTGCCAAACCAGCATTAAAATTACAAAAGAAAAATACGTTTTCCAATTCTGCATGAGGCATGACAGTTTTAATCACGTCAATCAAACATTGGTCGCATGTTTGACATTTGATATCTGCCTGAATCAATCGTGAACTGTCAAATATAATAATCAATATGTATTCAGATAAATTAAGGTCCCACAAGACTGAGGTACAGAGACGTGATGTACCAAATGGGTGAGGTCGAGTGAGCACTTGACATATCAGAAAGTACAGAAACTGGTGGATGATAGAGAAAGTGGATGACGCTCAAGACTGTTACGCCGAAGAAGCGACCTTAAATAAATCTTACCTTCAATAACACAGCGTGTACTGTTGTTTATGAAATAACATTTCTCCCCTAATCGTCACGTATATTTTTAACCGTAAATAAATAAATAAATACGTAAATACAATGGAGGGTGCTTATTTAATGGAATGAAATAAAACTATTTAGTTTTTTGTCAAGGTTTTGGAAAATTTTTTTGGCCAACATCAGGATTACAATGTTAAAGATCGAAAACAATAACATGTTAACTAAACATTTAATACTTTACATTTTTCTTATAATTACTGTAAACATCAAACCGATTAAAATATGGAAATATTATATGAAATATATAATAATAACATTTATATATTATATGTAATATGGTAATAATAAAATACCATGCAAACTGCAACAACAAATAACTACAGCAACCTAATCATGTAGGTGAGTCACACTGATACACGACACATTTACAAAAGAGCACAACACCACCCAAAGTATTTTCTTTTGATAGAGGAGAGGAAGAAAATCGTCTATTATTTACTGAGTGAGACAACCAAACATATTTTCGGTAACGGTCTCTTGAACAGGTGAAAACAAAAATAATTTTACAAAAACAAATTCTGAGTACAAATAAAATACAAATATAATGATATATTACAGTTTTAGAATTTTATTACTCTAGTTTTATACATGAGAATTATTTTTTAAATGTATTATAATTATTTTATTACTCTAGTTTTATATATGAACTACATAGTTTTGCAAATACATAATTAAATAAATAAAACATCGTACCCCAGCGGTATTTCGCTTTTGTCTTTCTGAAATTCCATTTTGCCACATGGCGGATAGGGGAGGTGACGCACCAGCGTTAATTCGAATGTCGGAAGCGCCCGTGGAAGTATGTCAATAAGGTCCCACCCCACGACCACCGTGCAGGGTTGGCACGTGGACTTCACATGCTCACCGGGCTCTTGGCGAGCGGGCAACTATGCGGCGCGGGCGAAACCCGGTCGCTCAGGCAGAGAGGCGCGGAATCTGATCAGCTCAGCTCCAGCTCTCTCACCCGATCGGAAACAGCGCCGCGCGACCAACCCCAACCCTTCGCTTGAGCATTTCGCGGCCCCATTTCTCGTCCGTAGGGTTGTAAGCTCATCCACTCACCCTCCCCACCCCAGCCCGTCCAACGAGAGAGGTGCATTATAATGACTGGTGTCACTGCAGTGACTCTGGCCGGAGGTCCTAGGTTCGACGATGGTAGGACTTTCAACGCTAGCTAGATAGCTAGGTCGAATTCCCCCGCTATCAGGAGGATAATTCTGTCGGCCGGCTGCTCTGATTGGCAGTTTTCCGTGGTTTCACCTATCAACACCAGGCGAACGTCTCAGCAGTACCGTAACAAACGGGTCACGGACCGCGCACGATCTTTTCTTTCTCTTCCTTATGCTATCCTCACCCCTTACACACTTACATTTCCAAGCACTACACTATCACACATGCCGGGAGACTGGTCGGGAGCATGGAGTTTTTCCCGGCTGGGATGGTGCCCCGATGGTGTGAAATACGTGCTTGGGGAAAATTTCGCTCGCCGACAGAGGGACGGTGCCGAATCTCACCATTCAGCGGGGAAATATTAAATTTCCGCCATCTGCCGAGGGGGGAAATGCACTACACTTACGGTACTAATGACAGCAGTTGACGGACTCGCACTCGCTTACCTGCACACCCGCTCGCTTTTCTGCCGATACACTGGGTTGGGCAAAATATTAAAAATTAAGTATTTAATACTTCGCCAAAATTCTTTATAAATAAGCATTTAAATACATAGGCAAAATGCATTAGGACTTGATGTGCTTAATAAATACGTATTTAAAATATTTCAAATACACAAAATACTGTAAATATTTAATACTTTTGTATTTATATTTTTTATTGTAATTGTAATTGTAATGTTGTAAAAATTGTAAATATTGTAATTGTCAATTACGGTAAATTAGTAATCGACCGTCATACAAATTTTTGAAGAAAAACTATTTTAATGTATTGTAAAAATATGTACATACATTTTCAAATATAAAACGATATCAAAAATATAACTAATACAAATAAATGGAATTTTGCTTTTAAAACGACTAATTTTACAAACAAATGATCAGACAATAAATCCCTAGTTGGCGAATGTGTAAATCCTGCAAAACAAAACAGTGGATGCGGGATGGTCATCAACTAGTGTTATAACGAATAAATGCCTTTTTATTATCGTATAATTGTCCAGAATTTTTAATGATTTATATTTATCATTTAAAAATTAATATAATGCAGATTCAATAGCTGAAATGCGCATTTATTTTTGTTTCAATGAGGTGCGTTCATTAGGGGAATGAAACAAAAAGAAACTATTCACGTTCTAAACTATCTTATTCTTCGACTGTATTTAAAGTATTTTAAATCTTTTTTTTAAATACACATATTTTACGTAATTAAATATATGCCTAAAATACATGTCCCAAAAACTTAAATGACAGTTTTTCAAATATAAAATGTATTTAAAATACGTTTTTCAAATACAAATATTTAAATACTGCCTAACTCCGCCCATTAAACATTTAATATTAGTTAACATAATAACTATACAAAACAAACGACCAGACATGTTTTATAATAAAAAGACAATAATATACTTGTCGTTTTTTCAATATCTGAACAACAGACAAAAATACTAATAGTAACTTGGGATATTAAAATTTTTTTGTGAAAGAAAGAACATGATTGGATAGATCGCTAAAAGTGAAATAAAATTATTCATAAGTAATAAGACGTTTTTGGGGTTATATGAGATGTTTATTACAGTGTAAGACTGCATAAATATTTAAAAAAATAATTTTAGTATTGATAATCTGGCCTATTCCTTCATTTTGGCGACATTATTTCTCGATATTCATGAGCAACCATTGTTTTCTACACACAATAATGTTTGCTGGCATTTCATTTGTTTTAAATTAGTTATCAATCATTGTAAAGAATTTAATAATATGTATTGCTATTTGAATTTAAATTGATATATATTACGTTCTCTTTCATTTGCGATATTAGGGTGCAGTGACAAGTAAAATGATTCTAAGTGATTCAACTTTTTTCCGAATTCTGTAAATAATGAAGTTATAATTTCCAACAGTATCTCGAAAGCTCTCATTCTCATTAAAAGATTCGGAATTCAAGAAAGTTAGAAATGAAAAGTGTAATTATATTTTACGCAATGCCGACTAGATTGTCACAGTAAAGAAAACATCACTATCATCACGAGCATTATGAAGAGAACATCATTTGAATTCTTCTCTCGTGGTATTCTGTTTTCAAAGATTTTTTCTGTGAAAACTAATTTTGTTGAACGTATTTCATACGTTGAGTTTCAGCTTTAATGAAAATACATTTGAAGCAAAATATAAAAATTTTCGTCGTTAACTGTACTGAAATAATGGGATTGGGTTTAAAAATATTGCTTCTAAATTCAATTCTGCGAGGGATTATTGAAATAGCAATATATGCGTTATATGACACAAGTACCATAACAAAGTCTTTACTGTTGAAATATCACCGGTTTTATTTAAAAAAACATTATTTTTGCCAAAAATACTATTTGTTATTTGAATGTACACTGCGTTGTCAGTTTCAGAAAGTTCTTTCACGAAAAAACAGAATTTGTTTCTAAACAATGGGCAAGCAGACCACTGCAACGTGTGTTCTGTACCTAGCGAACGAACCACTCAACTTCATCACGCTTGATGTTCCCGCAAAGGACACGCCCCCTTGTCCAATCCACCCACCCAACCGCCCGCCCACTCGGGTCGGCGAAGAGCCTGACCTGCGGAGCCCGTTCAACTCGGGCGCACCACAGCGCTCGCCGGGCTATTGTGTACACAAGAACTCCCCTCCGTGCGCTCACAAACGAACAAAGGGGAAGCCGCAACATCCCGCCACTGCAGCGCCACCGTCGACCGACCCTCCGCGCTGCACCGCGCCCTAAATGGCCGCGTGAGAGGGGATTAATCCGATTTTGAGAGGCTGCTCGATTCCGGGAAGCGCTCTTTCAAAAATACTTTCTAATTGTAACGTTCTCGTCCGGATTAACCTTTTAAAGCCCAGTGTTCTCATTTGGGAGGACGCACATGTCTACCACACCCAAATTTGCTTCCATTGCAAATATTTTGCGAATTTTATGACTTCAATACACATTGCAAACTAAACATGTAAACAAGTTCGGGGTATTTCTTAAACATAGATGTTGCTTTTGCCGAGATCTGTAAAGCATTGGACACTTCTGTCCATGGCGTTTATCTAAATGTTTGTTTTTCAGCGCTTTTTGTGATGTTCAGAGGAAGTATTTTCAGCATGATTA
Organism: Gryllus bimaculatus; assembly: GCA_017312745.1. Taxonomy (NCBI): domain Eukaryota; kingdom Metazoa; phylum Arthropoda; class Insecta; order Orthoptera; family Gryllidae; genus Gryllus; species Gryllus bimaculatus. The sequence continues at coordinate 2,037,624 of BOPP01000066.1, read as the reverse complement.
CGTATGACTACGTAATGACTTTCAGCCAGTTTCGGCACCGACACATAATGCTTAGAAACAAAGTCCTTTTTCCATCCACTTTCCGTACAAAAAAAAAAAAAAAGTGACGAAATTATGCAAAAATGACCGTGTAAACCGGCTTAAGGTACAAGCAAACTCACGGGTAAAGGATGCTTGACGAGCTAGTCTCCCGTTGGTGGTATATCCACCGCTTTCCAATATGCAAACAATGAAGTGCTCCCTGCACAGGGAACAGCGGCGACTGATTTTTTCAAGCGGTGCGATGCAAGTTCATCAAGGTTCGCTTGCACTAGTGCGAGAGTGCCTATATGAAAGTAATGTTTAGGGCTAAATTAAAACTTACGTGTCTCAGGCTTTCAAAATTTAAAAATGCGTGCCTATTCCTTTTCAATGGTTTTCATTCAATTTACTCTACTGATTGTATTCAATTCGTAGGTTACTAGAACTTAGGTTGTTCCAACAAGTAGTGATTTTAAAATGTGAGAGAAAATTAATGTATTTATGATATTTTGATCCTTTTTTTCCATCATTTAAATTATCTCAAGTTAATATTAGCTTTCTCAACTACCTTTTGTTTATTGTTCAATGCCCCCTGTAATGAACTTTGTTGTGTATTGTCGGATGTCTCTCTACAAAGCCAATTCTTTTCTCTCTCTGATGTTCAGAGCACATTTTCAGATACTATCAAATTTTTTTAGAAGAATTTTTGTACTTTAATACACTGGTATTCCTCTGAACATAGAGGAATAATGCGTTCTCTTTGTATTTCGTGAAGTTCTTATGAGAGCAGAGTACGATCATTTTACAAGGTATACCGTATCATTGCTCGGGTTGTGTGAATTAGAAATATCCCTGGCACCTTCGCAAACGAACAAAGGGTATGTCACATTATCCCCGTGAACACTGTGCCCGTACCAGAGAACTACACACGACTCTATATGGTTTCGTGAAGATGATCTCATCTGATTTGAAAGTTCCCGGAAATCAATGATATCCAGGAATATGTCCGCGAGCTCGTTCGTTTTATAGTACGAGAAAAAGTTGTAAATGCAGTGCTGATTTAGCAATGAGGTAAACTTCAAGAAAATGTCAGAAGCTGACAACCATGAAAGCCAATGCTACAACTCGACAAGAAGGAAAGGGGAGAAACAGAAGCGTCGTGACGCGACTGATATTAAAGTTCGAAAGAAAAAATTTCAGGGCGATGCTTACCTCAGCAGGAGTCGCGATGCTGCCCCTTCTACTCGCCAGCGGAGCAGAACTTCCTCTCATAAACGCGATTTTGAAAGCTATTTCACTCTCTCATTTGCATGGGGATGAATAAATACTGAGTGAAAACGTCGGTACCAATTCCATTCTTCTTAACTATCATCTGATAAGAAGTTCAAATTAACAATGTCATTATCCATAACTTTGTCTTAAGTAATTGTGTATCAATATGTTTTTCAGCACTACTCTTATTCTTCTGCACGATTCTCAGCGAATAGACTTTTACTCAATTCAGCTTTCATGAGTTAAGGTGTCTCAGGGCATCAATTGATGTCACTGCAGTACCTGTGACCGGGAGGTTAGGGTTTGAGTCACGACGGTGGCAGGATTTTCGACACTAGTTAGATTGCTAGGTTGAATTCATTCGCTGTCTGGAGAAGAATTCTAGTGGCCGGCGGCTCTCATCGGTAGTTTTCCGTTCAAGGTGACGTGTAGATCGCTAGAGGATCCGACTATCCAAAAGGGAGAAGCCGCCACTTTCCTCGATAAAAGATTGCAATACTCTTACAGGATTACTGACCACATCAGTTGATGCGCACGCAAACGCCATCTATCAAATCAGCGTTCCCTAAAAGAAATGCACGATCCAGTTGCTCGTACATATGACCACACATGAAACAAATGTAATGATGTAATAATAGCAGGATTATATGTTTTGTATAATAATATGTTGTTAAGCATAATTGCATTGCCATTTTCCGGACCGAACATTTCAAATTAATTCTCCGGAAAACAGATGAAAATTTGAAAATGGTTTTCTTTTAAATGTAAAATTAGATTGAATAACGTAGTATTATTTTCAAATATTAGTTCATAAAACGCCCAAAAGAGAGCACCAGGCAAAAACGTATTCACCGAAAACGCACAGTTCAAACATTTTAGGAACTCTCGAAAACTATGAATAGAAAAATTAATCTTCACAGTAAAAGTTATTCGTTTAGCAGTATAAAAAATACAACTTCTTTTACGTTCTTTACACTTCTAACCTTCCCGATCTTTTTTATTGACATTCGAAATTTGCGTCAATGCTATTAGATTTAAAACAATATAAATCTACAGTAGGTAATAATGTTCTAATCTAATAGATCTGCATGTGAAAATTTGACACAAGTTGTGAACCATGTTTCCCTTGCTTCGAAACAATCACTCAAGCATCGAAGAAGACTCCTCTTTCATAAATCGCCTTCAGGATATTCAGTTTTACTCTCCCCTCGACTTCTATCCTCCTCCTTTATTTCACTCGCAGGTTTACAGTCGCGCTCCATGCTAATAGATCTATAACGGCCGCACCGAAACGAAAGAGAACCGTGAAAAGTTCACACTTAATAGAAACAGCCGTGGAAGTTGGACGGTGAAGTATGCGCGGGATATCGGCCGTAAAGCTCTTTGGCATCTAAAATTTCTGAACGCGCGCTTTTTACTGTTTCGGTTACGCGCTCCTTTAAAGCTTCCACCCCCACCTCCCTCCCTCTCCAACCGTTCCGGCTTTCTCTTTCTCAATTTGCCCGACGGCGATTAGGTCCAAACTGTTTATGCCCTCTGGCGGCGATAGCGGGTCGAGGTAATGGTTTCACTGCTCCCTGCGGAATCGCGCCGGCTGTTTTTCAGACTAATAGAATCCGCGGAACGCTACACCGAGGTGGGTGGAGCGCTGGATAGCCGGAAAGCCAGGAAGATGGAGGGCGGAATCGTGTGGTTGCCTTTTTTTTAAATCCAAAGCGTAGCTTATTGATCACCGTTGTTTCCAGAGTGGTGGTGTAGTGACCACAGAGGCGGTTGATGTAAAGGTTAGTTTAAAACTAAATAGAAGTAGTGGATTTTTAAGGCAAAATTTTGAAGTTGAGATGTGAATTAATGGAGTTTAAGAAAACCCTGACTCTTTAAATAAGTTTTAAAATTTAGCCACCTGTAAGTAATTACGGATCAGTAAATAGAAAATATAGGAAAACAATAGAGGATATGTGAGGATTAGACAATACCTACCAACGCCATCACACAAATACACAATCAGGGTATTTTCACACTGGTAGATTCTGCGCAACAACGTAGCGATCCTTAAATATAGAAACCTGGAAGGTTGCAGGCAAATTCGTGGCATTTTCAAACCCAATGTGTTTGTATTTTGACTTCCAATTTTAATCTAACCCGTGGCTTAGGAAGGGTGGAGAGGTGAATAGAAGAAATGTCAGAAAGACGGAGGGCGTAATTGTGTAGTTACCTTTTGTAAATTCAAAGCGTAACTAATTTATCACGACTTCGCTCTCAGAGATTTTATTACTAGAGCGTTTCAACAGAAGACAAATAGATAGATTTTTTCTGCAAACAGTTAACAAAAACTGGGGGCAGCATTATAAATAATAATAACAATAATATACAATATAACAAATAGTTATTAGTAATCAAAAATAAAAATATATGCGAACCACCGTAACAGAAATATTGCATCAATTATGGGTACGATATTGCTTTTTGCACTTCACTTTCCATGCCCGTCCATTGCCCCCGTTTTTATTTCTCCCCCCTACCCTATTCTCTCACTGAACATTTCACTGAACCCAACACTGAACTGTACTGCACTTAACTGCAATACAATTCTATTCTGAAGAGAAAATGTTAACTTGATAATATTGTCATTTTAAACTAAATTATATTTGGTCTAAACTATTTATAAACATTTTTACTGTGCTAGGAAAGGTTTCAAAGACTGTCAAGGGTAAGCTTTTCGAATCCTTTACCGTTTGTCTTAGAAAAGAGTGTTTTGTGATGTTAGTTCTCTGCTTCTTTCGTGCGATTATAACGATGATCTCCTCTGCCATAGTAGATTGTTGTCTCGATTCTGCTCTGAATTTCACCCTACGCCAGTTCTCCTATGTAGGCTTTTAATAGAACAAAAAGCCTACTTTTTGGTACGCATTTCTAAAGGTTGCCAACTCAAACCTACGAATGTGCTTTGTTTACCGAATATCAATTTTTCCGACCCCCTTTGAATTTTATCTATACTGTGTCATTGTCCCTTTGTGAATAGTGACGTTGTGTCATGTAAACTGGTTCGTCATGTAACCTATTTCGTCCATAAAATGTAACATGTTCATGATTATTGAAATAAAGAAAAGTCGAACTAAAAGCAAAATATGCTCTGAAGGGGTACACTATGGTGGATAAAATGCCAGCAAGAAAAATTAAATAATAAAATAATTTTTAAGGTTGAGAACATAGGTGATGCATAAAGCCATTATCTACAAAATATATTAGTAGTTCTTCACTGGACCTATCAACAATAACGGGGTAATGAAAGAATTCTACGAGATTAAATTACAGACGTGTACGAGAATTTAGAATAATAGTACTAGGGCTCTTTTCTTTCCTTCAATGGAAAGCTTTGCAATTCGTTCTGGAGACGGCAACAATTCGGAGTAATGGCATTACAAACCTCTGTAGACACATTGTGGTCGTTTTCCAGACTAATGTAATCTGCGGTACACTGCAGAAGCGACTGTATTGGTCAGGAAGATAGACGATGGTGAGGAGAGAAAGAATTCGTGAATAAGATCAGAGAAGAAGACTCAAATAGACTGATTTAGTATGTATTTGTAGTTTCTTGATCCCAACGAGTGAGTTGTTTGACGGTTTACGTTTATCACTACTTTGAACATAGAAGATAATTGCAGAGGCATGTTAAATATCATCTTCCTACGTAAATGCAACACAATTCGAGCTTTGGCAAGTCATCTGCACAGACACAATTCTGTTGGGTTTGTGGGAGAATATGAATATGGAGGTGGGAAATCAGACCATTTCTGAGTTCCAAGAAAACCGGGAGAGTTGGCTCAGGACATCAACTGAAGTCACTACAGAGCCGCTTACCGTGAGGTCTGAGGTTCGTGTTCCGACAGTGTCAGCTAGGTCGAATGCAGTCGCAGTCCGGAGGAGAATTCCAGTGGTCTCCTGCTCTGATCAGTAGTTTAATGTGATTTCTCCGATCTTCACCAGGCGAATGCCGGAACAGAATCCTAACAAACAGGTCACAAACCGCGCACGATCTTTCCTTCATCTTCCTTATTCTATCCTCACCAATTTTTCTCACATACTTACACTAACATGCACTACAGTACCACACACTTTCTGAGAGTACTGCTCCGAAATTTGTCGAACGGAGAAATTACAGAAACCTACCGATCAAAACAGCCGGACGCTAGATTTCTCTTCCAGTAAGTAATTGAACTCGACCCAAGAAGCACCGTTCAACCCAGGGTACCGTCTCAGGATAGCAGATAGAAAATGGTCCACTATCGGTACTCGATTCTTGGGTGGTGTCCCGATCCATGAAGATTCAGTTGTGGTTTCGCAATAAAAATGCAGGTAAAGACAATAAATGGAAGCGGGATAAAATCCATTTCATAAATATTAAAGTTTTATAGAAAAATAAAGTAAATATCATCAATGAATTTAGCTCTTCTCCGAAAGCATTGCGCTGCTTTCTATTCATGGTCTGTACTATCAAACGGAAAGAAGAGATCGTAATGCGAACAAGAGGTAAAAATCACGTAAAGTCGAGTCTCCACCTTAACTTCGAACGTGACCGTTAAGCTTGAGAGCTTCAGAGACATGAAAAGTCACTTATTCCAAACGAGCCATTCGTAGGCTTTAGAGGTTTAGAGGCGGAAGCTGTTATCTAAAGCTCATGCAGTTTTCTATTTACACATTTTTATGTTCGCGATTCGGTGGAGGCGAATCGTCTGTTTATCGGGTACACTTGATTACGCGTATTATTTCGTTTGTTTTATTCACGTAGTGTTCACTTTATACGCATTTGACTGATCAGCACACGTGGAATGTCTGATGGATGAAGTACACTCATGGAACGGAGGGAAGTTTCTTTCCTAATCTCTCCATTGCGTCATCATTATTATTCATATTTCGTATACCTCAATAATATAGTTTTCGTGTGTTCCGCATTTGTCCTGGATCTATTTTTTCTTTTTAGCCGTAAAATTTATAGGAAGTCCGTTATTTTAAAAATTCTTCGGCTATATACTCCCTAAGGTTCCCGGAACGTTTCAATGTTGTTTCGTAAACATTTTTTTAAAAAAATTATTAGAAATGTTTTTATTTGTCAATAAATAAATAAATGTCATTAGTGATGAGGTTGAGGCTATTTGGCCTGAGTAAGATCTGTGTATATAAACATCTTATCTGTGAATATAAACTGTCACCAATTTTATAATTTCAAGTTCATAAATTTATTATTTTTTATGTTGGACTCCTTTTCATTCCCGCATGAAGACATTGTTAGAAAAAACAGTATTTTGTTAAATCTTCCGCAAGATTTCTTTTGTGCCTTCTTGGCGAGAGTTCTTTCAATTGTTTCATTAATTTTATTAACTCTTTCATTTCCCCATGAATGTATGTTTATTTTTTCATACAAGATATTTTATATTGTAATTCAATATACCTGCATACTGTGTGTTCCATTGGTGCATTATATAATGAAAAAATGTTCTATTGCCTTCTTTTTTAATACAGTAATGGAAATAATTCTTCTTGCTTATTCAAGAAAACTCCAATTTATAGTATAATACGTGCTCTGTATTTCTAAAAACAAGGCATATAAAGAATGCATCAATTAAACCAACTTCACCTTGGTTATATTACCTACCTTTCTTATTCGTACATCTAAACCAATCAAATGTGAAATTTGGTGTAAATTTGCCCCACAACTCGTTGTTTTTATCAGTAGAGCTATGGCGCATGCCTAGGAAGGCTATAGTTATATTTGATGCATCATTGGAGTTAAGAAAGGTGAATATGCCTAAAACGTAGGAACTTATTGCGGGTGTGAAGAACGTTTTTGTGAATTTAGTTGTCAGAGGATATTCTTTTAGAAAACAGTAAGATTGGTGAAAAACTGTTCGACTGTTCAGTATATAGTAAATAAATTTAAGTCCAGAGGAGAAAAATGCCAAGAAAACGGTTAGAAAAAGAGGCTCAACAAGAGAGAATTTTCATTACTTGCGAGGAAGCTACAAGAAAATCCACTTGAGCGTGGCACATATACAATCTCAGTGAAAATACCATTATTGCCTCTACTATTCGAAGGGTGTTATTATCCGTGCTCATTGTCTTGAAACCTCGCTTTGGTAGTTGCGAGAGGAGTAGAGAGTTTGGTTATATTGACGAAAGGAATTTTGTATCAAATTTGTAATGAGTTTCTCGTTGCAAAATAGTTTATCTTACGCGGGAGCGACCATTTCTTGTTATCTAATTTTGTTTCAAAACTAGTTGCTATCATTATTTGATTTATGCACTTATTATTTGATTTCAATACTCCTTGCTATAATTTATTTTTAATTCAACTAATTTTGGCAAAGGATAGGGTAATTATTCCGGGTCTCAAGAAAACGTGCGCGTATAATATACAAACTTGTATATCAGAGAATAATTCCACTCAAAATACCTTAGGAAGAACAACAGGGCAAAGAGATTGAGGTTCGCAATGGAACAAGATTGAAGAATTCAAAGTAAAAAGAAAGCAATTGAAACAAAACATTGCAATGAACGTTCAATAGAATAATGGAGTTTTATTTCTAAAACGTACTACTTCATTATCAGGTTTCGTTTGTTACGCTATAATCAGAGCACTAAAAATTGATTTACAAGAAGATCTTGAAATTTTTCATCCGAAAACATTGAATTATCCCTTAAAATATTCATTAATTGATTGAAATAATTCACAGCTAGTCAAAGTTTGACATTCAGCCCCGTCCAGAATCGATCATACAACATTCAGCATTCAAAGCTTTTGAACTATCATGGCAGTCAACCCTCGGAATTTTTAAATAGATTAAAGCAGTTGCTTGTGTCATCGGCTGACAAATACGTTCGAGTTGACTCCAGTAGGATAATTGTTTTTGACATAAATTATGAAGATATATGCAAAGTCACCTCTGATATACGCACTCACACACAGCCCCCGTGACACGAGGCGTGTTGATAATTCCACTCCAACGATGTTATTTATGTCTCCCAGCAGATGGCTTTGGTGCGAGCGCTCTAGCGGGTGCGGCTGGTACTAAGGGGTCGAGGCAACGGCGCGTGGGTGGAATTGAAGGTCGGAATCCGCCTGAATGGAGAAGTCGTGCGCAACTTTACAACAGCAGTCGATCTAGACGTTGAATTTGAGGAAGGAGGAGTCACGGTCTTGCCATGGTTCATTGTATTGTTAGATAGTTTTCCGTTTAGTGAGAAGAGAACCTCGTGAATTACAGAGTCCACAGACAGCGTTCGATCCTTCTTTCCACGTCCTTTTTCTATCCTTATATCTTTCTTACACCACTTATTCATGTGAACTTAAACATGCCGAGAATGTCCCGGCTGGGGAGAGATATCTGGCTGGGGGAAATCTCCCGCAAGCAGCGTACGGCACCTCGCGGCTTAAAACATTCACTACAGTAACGGAACTTACGAACACCTCAGGTGAAGTGTCCGGAAACATCAACCAAAGTCAAACTTAACATAAAAGTGGTGACAAAATTATGGGGTTGGCAGAGTAGTAATCGTCCAAAATTCACATTTTTTTCTTAGTACACAGCTAACGCCTATTACACTTTTTACAGCCCCATCACTGAGAAACTCCATCTCCACAGTTTGTACGCTCCTTTGTCGCACGGTCACGCATTTCGATCATTACATCACCTCCCTCAGAGCTCTGCCATCCTCATCAGCATCAATCTTCTTGTGATAATCTCTATCATCTTACCTGTCATTTCCTGATCTTCCTTTCTCTCATTCTCTGGTTTGGAAATGCCACCTCTTCATTCTAATTTGAATATTCATGCAAAAGTCGAAAAACATCAAATCATAACCGATTTTTTATTATTTCGTTATAATACTTCTGGAACTGGATCGGAATGAAATAATTTCGTTTTCGACGTTCTGTTTTCTAGATGATCGTCACAATTTTGTCTTACTTGTTTCGCTCGGTTCACATTTCGGGCAGGGATTAGTTAGTGGAAACAAACCATTTATAAAGAGTTTAAGAAGAGATTTATAGAGAGTGGACATCTCGGTATTATTTCTTTATTAAATGTTTTTGTAAAGGTCATGAAACGAAACGTTATAACTTGGATATATGAGTTTAATAACATTATTATAAATTTGGATATTGTTAAATATAAAAATTGGAAAAATTTCATAATAGATATCGAAACACGAATCGATACCAAAACTATGACATCAAACCGCAAAACCAAATTATTTTATTTTCTGATATCAGACCAGTTTGACCTCTGCGTCCTCATTCTTCCCTCTAGTCACATACAGAGTTAGATAGTATTTTTTCCAAATCAGTCTACGCCGAAAACCGGAAGCGGTGACTTAGAACATAAACATGTCACTGCTGTGCCTCTGAACGGGGTGTCCTAGGGTTCGAGTCCTGACAGTGGCTTGATTTTCGACACTAGCCAGATATATAGGTGAAGTTCCATCGCTGCCTGGACGTGAGTTCCAGCGAACGGCTGCTCTGATCGATAGTTTTCCGTGGTTTCTCCGATCAACGCTAGGTGAATGCCAGAGTAGTACCCTAACAAACGGGTCCACCGCCCGCACGCTATCTTTTCTTCCTCTTCCTTGACCTATCCTTATCCCTTACTTACACCTCTTACACTCGCATTCACTACACTACCACACACGCTGGAAGACTGGCGCGGCTTGACGTTGGTGGGTGCTATCTGGTGGAGGAAAGCCGAGCTAGCCGACAGTAGGTCAGCGCCGAATCGCGCCATCCAGAGGAGCAAGACAACTGTGACCTCCCTAGCTAAAATCATCCACTACACTGGCGGGTCGAATGACTTTACCATTGGACGTGTCTCGAATTACTAGTAATCCATTAATCATTATATGTCTAAACCCACTATTAACCCCGACACTCTCCATCATTCCAGTTGAGCAGTTTCTGGGTGATTTTATGCCCTACCATCCGCACCTGCTGTTTCCTCCATCCTTCCTGTTCACACTTTTGCACATCTTTGTCATCGCCAAGCTGAAGCCCTCGGCGACCGTCTTGGCAATCACCTTCCACTCTACACTGCAGTCAGCTGCCGCTGCCGTCCCCCGCTCCGCTCCGCCCCGTCCCGCCTCGCCCTGACTCTACTGGCCCCACGCCTTCCCACCTGAACACTCTATACCACATTCCGCTCCTCCCCTATCCCGTCCCGCATTGCTATTGCCCGTCCCCCGTACGGCCATGTTCCGCCCCGCGCCACTTCGCCCCACCGTCCGCAGCGAGAGATCGTGCCCTTCTCCTTAGATAGTCCACCTTCTTACTTCACTAACTCTGCAAAATAATAACTACTCACTCATTCGGTTTCCACGTACCCAAACTTCAAGCATTAATTCGATCACGCACGCACAATTCACCCCACCGCAACTCGCCCGTCTCAGCCCCCACTCCAAAAATGACAGCCCATCCAGCCGATGATCTCTCGCGAGCGATAAATTTGCTCTACCACATTCCGCCCCCCCTTCCCCCACCCACCTCGCTCCATCAAATCGCATACCCCCACCTCCTACCCCCGCCCTCGGTCCTCGAGACGCCACAACACCGCCAAATCCCAATCACTTCACATGACCACCGCACCTCTCGAGCGTTCCACGCGCTTACACGTCTGTTCCATGCTTGTGAAGCTGTTGTCCCATTTTCGTCCCGCCCACCTTTTCTACTGAGATCCCCTGAGTAGAGAGACACGAACAGGATGCGAAATGTCGGCAACTCACCTCGACGCTGCGATACTATATAGGAGAACCATTTTTTTTCACCTGGGGTTCCTCGACAAAAAGGATCACCAGGACTCATCATCTCTCTCTCG